>PVKZ01002704.1:0-196579 GCA_004027375.1 Macroglossus sobrinus
TATTAACATTTTTCTTATATCTTTAAATATTTTGAGGAAATAGCCATTTTAAACAATTACCTAAAAGGTACTTACATGAATGTAAGCTTCCCTTGATTATTAGGCGTTTCCACTGTCTCCATTTGTTTAAATTACTGCTAATGCCTCCGCGAACATTCCTGTAAATAGATCCTTCTCTGGATATTTGGTTATTCCTGGAGATATTTTTGTGGGAGTGAAATAGTCAGGGGAAGATGAGTAAATGCTTTAAGCTTCTTGAACATGTTACCTCTGAAAGGTTAGTTATTCGTCTGTCCTTCAGCAACGTTGCACTCGGTGGCCCCGGCCTGTGGACTAGGCTTCCCGTCCTAGATATAGACTCGGGAGCAGTTCAGAAAGGTCCCGCCTCCTTGCCCTTCTTCAAACGAAGCTAGGACAAAAAGCCAGCTCCTTATGGCTTCCGTTTTCTGCTTTAAACTATTAACCCAACAAATCAATTGTATTTTTTTTGCCATTTATATATGTTTTTTTACTTTGAGTGGTTTATTTCTTTTGAGGTGTTTATTTTTGCACTTTGCTCATTTTTTTTGGTGAAATGATTGTGGGTGTTTGTGTTTCATTGGTTGAATATCTTAGTGTTTAAAGGCTATTCATATCATTTCTAATATATTTGTAGCACAGATTCTTTCTTTTGCATGGCATGTTGATTTTGTTTATGATGGTATTTGAAAGAGAAAGTTTTAGAGTGTTTCATGGTCAGGTGTACTGAAAATTTTTGTTAAGGATTTTGCCATGAATTTAATGCTTAAGGAGTCTTTTTATTCACACAGCAATTTGATATCTGTCTATGTTTTCCAGAAGTTCTTCTGTTTTGTTATTATCTTTTGAACATTCATTTAAATATAATCTATCCGAGGTGAGTTGAAATTGAGATTTAAAAAAAAAATTGTCACTTTCTTAATTTCCTCTACTGGGGCATCAATTTCTTTACAATTGGATTTTGAATGCTCTTATATATTAAATTTATACATACAGACGCTCACCTACACAAGTCTGCTTCAGACTTAGCTATTCTAAACTATTACAGATAAAACGCTAGCATCACATTATTTCCATTGTTATTGTTATGATTTTATAATAGAGCTAACTTAAAGTAGGGCATCTTCCCTTCAGATTACTTTTGCAAAAATTTCTTAGGCATTTTCACTTAAATCTTCCTAGTGAACTTTAAAATCATTTGTCTCCTGCTCCTCTCCAAAATAATGTATATTTTGATTGGAATTGTGTCCACTATAGATACTAATTTGGAAAGAATGAACTGATTTATCTTTTCTATCCAAAAGCAGCGTGGGCTGGAATTTCAGAGTGAGCTTCGGTTTTGGAGTGAACTTTGGTGTCATGCTGTGGAATTTCAAGAAGGGATTGGGGACAGCAGCCGTGTGGGATAACGCAATAGAAAATTGGGGTGAGAGATGCCTGAAGAGGGTTTTAAAGAAGTTTTTCTCTGTGTGATATAATATGAAACTGCTTTGGCATTTTTTAAGCACAATAGTAAAGAAACAGATTTTCTTCCCATTCTTTTGGATGCTATGTTTATGTTTCCTCTGAATGTGCCCTGTGCTCATTCGGCTTTGCTACAACCCAGCTTGTCCAGGCTGTTTAGCTTGTATTTGGTTAATTTATTGAACCGGCTTATGGCTATGAATATATTCTTTCAGTGAATTGTATAAGATGTTCCAGATACATTATCCGATGATTTATACAATTAATAATTATGATTAATGACATTTTTCTTTTTCGTTATGACTTCTGTAACTTGTACTTATTTTTTTCCATCTCAAAACATTATCTGGAATATATAGATGCATGCCAAGTAGAAATATTTGGAGCCAATGTCCACATACTACCCCTGACTTGAATGGAGATTTCTGCGATGCGAGCATTACATATCGTATTGACTGTTGCTTATGAAATACAGTCTTTAGAATATTAAGAAAGTATCCTTGTAGTGTTTGAATGTTTCAAAATATTTTTTAAAGAAATTGGTATTGAATTTATAAAATTTATTTTGGCTTTTGATAAAGATCACATTATGCATATAATTTCTTCCAATTTTGGCATCTGAATGTGATGTGATAAATTAAATTATTCGATTGTTAATATTAAGCCTTCCTTATATCCGTGGTAAAATATCTAGAATTCTCTTATTGTGTGTTTGAATTAATTTTGCTATGATTTGATTTAGGATACTGCCTGTGTTCTCATGAGTAATTTAGATAGCTAGTTTTCTTTTTTGTGACATTCATTGCCAGCTTTTGATCTGAATGTAAAGTATCTTTAGAATATGAATGGAAATTTCTCCATTTTTTTTGTGTGCTCTGGATCAAATTATATATAATAATAATTATCTGTTTCTTGAAGTTATTATGAACTAGCAAAATTACTTGGCCTAAAGGTCTGTTGGGAAGATAATTATGTTGAAAATTCTTTTCTTGTGTTTTCCCTATGGCTGTACATTTACTAAAGTTTTCAAATTCTTCCTGGATTAATTTTTGTTATTTTTAATTTTTCAGAAAATTACAATATTTTCAATGACTTTATATAAAACTGTAAATCCTATATTTTTGTAATTTTAAAGTCTCATCTGAGACATCTAATTTCTAATATCCAATTTTGCGTATTTGTTTGTTTATTAATTTGGATTTAATAGTAGTCTGTATATTTTGCTTTCTTTCTAGATGCCAACTTTTATAATTATTTATTAGTGCTATAATATTAGTGTGTAATTAATTAATATTTGATTTTATGCATTTATTCCTTAGCTTCCTTTATCCTTATGTTTGTTTTGCTTTCTCTGAGATAGTTTATTATTTTTAATTTACATATTTTATTCCATATAACTTTGTAATGTTTGAATTCTAATTTTTCTTATTATATTTACCGAAAGGATTTGAGCTTAACTCCAAGTGTTTAGTGTTTAGGAGTTGTGATCTACACTTAAAACTCTATTTGTCCTATATCATACTCTCTCTATCCTTGAGTTATTGATTTTGATTAATTGCTCAGTTATTCCTAGTGTATCTTTATATCATATTTTTCAAGAAGAGTATAATGGTGGCATACTTTCTTATATGACTGCCTTTCTTTGTCCTTTACATATGACCCCTTGGCTGGGTATAAAATTATTGAGTCATGCCATTTTCTTCTCAAAACTCATTAGACTCTGTTTCACTTGTCTCTTGATATATATATGAAATTTCAGATTAGCCACATTTTAATTTTCTTTTGTAAGTAACCCGTTAACTCTACCATCAGCCCTCCAAAGTTGTAGAAAAACTTTCCTGAGATTCAAACCTTTTTAATATATATTTCTTTAGAGAATGGTTAAAATTATGTGAGCCTTATGAAGGAAAAAAAAACACAGGTATTTTCAGCTCTGAATTTTTCTGCATATATTTTATTAGCCTTTCAGTTCTGTTAATCCCAGTCATGCCCTCTGAGATGCCAGCATTTTGCACAGCGTGTCTTTGCTCTCTATCCTCCCTGTTTTCATGGACATCACATAATTGATGTCTTGGTGTCTTCTCTGTTTACATCGGGGCTCAGCAAACTATTTTTGTAAAAGGCTAAATAAAAAGAATTTTAGTTTCATGGACTGTTCACTCTTTGGAGCCACTACTCAACTTTGAAGCAGAAAAATCACCACAGACGATGTAGAAGCAGATGAGTATAGCTGTGTTTCGATAAAGCTTTATTTACAAAAACAAGCCGCGGGCCAGATTTCACCTATAGCTGTGGTTTGTTGACCTCTGCCCTAAAGTCCTGGAAGGATTCCTGAGTTTATTTTTTATTTGCTCATTTAATTTCCTGCTGTGTAGATTCTAGTGTTCGGTTCCTTTAGTGAAGTACGTATGGTCTGAAGATTGAGCGCACGGCCTTGGAATGGCTGCCTTTAAATCTCAGCTCTTCCACTTAATATATTTTTTGAGTTGGGCAAGGTATTTAACTGTTGTGTGTGCCTCGGTCCTCTTCTCTGTCAGGCAGACAGGATGAAACAGCGTACGTTGAGAGTTGTGGCAAGAATGGACTGAGATAATAGATGTCATGCACACAGAACAATATCTGTGACACTGTGAACCTTTGGTAAATATTAACTGTGATTCATTCTTTCATAAATTTTTTTTTCAGATCTCTTTTTATTTCCCAAATTATATCTAAACATGTTATGATAAAAAGAAACACATTTATTTCTGTTTAGTATTTTCTATATTATATTGTACTTTAAAGAGAATACAAAGCATATTTATTCTAAACTTTCCTGAGTTTTTTGTCATAAGTCCTCTTCTCAGGTATGTTTTTCATCTTTATTTTTGTAACACTGGTTCTCACTTTTCATACTTTGCTTGGGCGTTGTTTGTCTTGCTTTGTGTTTGGTATTACTTGAGTAAGGATCCAACTTCCTCTCACTGTTATTCCTGCCATTTCTAAAAGAATCCTCTTGGATCTTAATCCAAAGGCCCCACTGACACTCACTATTTCAGCTGAAGAGCAGGTAAATGATCTATTTAGCTTCTACTGGCATCATTAGGATTTTCCTGCTCCCTGTCCCAGCCTTTGTGAACAAGGTTTTGTGATGTAGATAAGGATCATTTATAATATGAAGACATCATTTGTTCATGTGTAAAAATCATTTGTTTAGATGAGATTAACAAAAATGTTAGAGGACATGGTATAAAATTGCTGATATTTGATATTTTGATCACCGACCATGGTAATGTCATCTGGTTCAAAGTAACATAACTTTTATTCTGTTTAATGTATGTTAATAAAATTGTTCTATTAACTGGATAAAATAATTGGACTCACTCATGAATCTGAAACACAGGGTGATAAACTGCCCTATAAGTAGGATGTATAAGAATTTGTTTTGGAATTTGATAGTGGGAATGAGTGTGAATACTATGAGGCTCAGGGTGAATGAATGCATCATTCCTCTGAAATAAATAAAGTTGTAGATATATTTTTTTATGCCTCAATAAAGGTGTTTTTATTTGTTTATTTATTTAATTTTTGATTAATTATTTTTTATAGTGACACTGGTTAATGAAGCCCAGTAAGTTTTAGCTGTACATTTTAACAATAGGCATATATATATGTGTTTGTGTGTGTGTGTGTATACACACACACACACACACACACACACACACATATACATATACATATATATATATATATATATATATATATATATATATTTACATTATATGTTCAGCTCTCTTAGTTAGATTTCTTTCTGTCACCACATATTTGACTCCTTTTACCCCATCTACCTCCCCCATCCCCACCCCATCTGGTAACCACTAGTCCGCTGTCCAGGTCCATGAGTCTCTGTTTGTTTATCCTGTTCTGGAAGTTTGTGACTGAGTGGCCAAAACACAACTTGAACTTGAATTCAGACTCTCTTACTTATGTCATTGAGTGACATTGGGTCAGTCCTCCACATTACAAAACTTCTTAGTCCTCCCCTGTTCACTAAATTTCACTGCTTCAGCTTATTCTAAGAACTGAGTGAACTAAAACATTCAAAGCCTTAGTTTAATGCCTGGCCTGTAGCAGGGGCTCCGTAAATGATGCTCTAGGGGAACAGGTTTTGTTGTCTTAAGGACAAGGGCTTTGTAGCAGAAGAGCGGCAGGCATTTTAGTGTCCTTAGCCACCTACAAGGTGTAGAGATATCGGTGCCGGGTACCAGGGAACCAAACAAGAGGTGCAGGCCCCTCTGCAATAGGTGAGGTCAGGAGGTCAACTGTCCTCCTCACGGGAGTGGGGCTGAGGTGCGTGGCTGACAGCCTTGCAGGTGATTCCCAGTGATCAGCACCTAGCAGTATCCACGTCCTTGTGTGAGCTCCTCCCCTCAAATATGAGCCGGACTGCTGACTCACTGCTAGCAAACACAGTATGACAAAGTGATGGGATGTCACTTCTGGGATGAGGTTACGAGAGATAGACGTTGTCCCATTCTCCGTCTTCCTCTCTTGTTGTCTCACCTGTTTACATGTCAGGACCAACCTGCCCTGTTGGGAGCTACCTTATGGAGATGCCCACAGGGCAAGGATCTGGGGACGACCTTCACCCGAGGGCCAGTGTAGGTCTTCAGTACAACAGCGTCCATGGTCCTCAGTCCTTGTGGCCAACAACCACAGAGTGAGCTTGCAAGGGGTCCTCCACCGACTTCAGGCCTTAGGTGACTGCAGAAGCTGCCATCACCTCAGCTGTCTCCTAGAGAGACCCTGCAGCAGAGAACCTAATTAAGATGCAATTACTCTTGGCCTAGAGAAACCATAAGATAAAGAATCTTGTTGTTTTCAGCCACTAGGCTTTGGGGTAATTTTATTATGCAGCTAATAATTAATACAAAGTATCTGTGGAAACAGAAATGATCTTTGTTTGGATGTTAAGATCTGAAATGCCTTGCGCAGAGGCAGCCAGGGTCCAAGGGTGGCTTTGAGAACTCCTTGTGGGCGGAGACTTGTCTTGCAAAAGCTGGTCGTGGCCAACACAGAGATCTCACAGAGTGGATGTTTCTACGGCCTGGATTTTCAGTTTGGGCACATCAAGTGGACAGGAGCAGATCGATACCAGTGATGTGGGGACCCCAGAGCTTTGTAACCCATTCCACCACGGTGAACCCTGAAACCGCTCCTCTCTGAGATACTTCCTGGGAAAATCACAGATCTGGGAGGGAAGAGGACCCCAGGAACGCGTTTTGGAAATTCTGCTTCTGAGAGCACAGCTCTCTCAAGTCCGGCTAATTCCCTCCCCTTCCCGAGTTTTCTGCTTTGTGGGTGGCCCATGTCCTCTGGATGACAGACTGTCCCGGTGTCGTCACCGCACGTGGAGACAGGCGGGATTGCATATGTCTGCCCCCTGTCATTGTCACTGCTGCATCGCATGCTGGACTTGCTTCTAAACTGCACAGCAACCTCAGGAGCAGAGTGGCTCTGCGGGAGAGAGGGCCTGGGGTCTGACCAGCCTGTGGCCCGGTTCTCAGCCTTGGGCTTACGTACTGGGCAAACTTGGGGAAAGGCCTAATCTTTAAAGCCCCAGCGTCCTCAGCTGGAAAGGGGGGCCGATGCTACATACTTCATAGGGTTGTCCTGTAAAGTGAAGAATAGAAAATGTGCATTTTTCTTACTGTTCGCTATCAATAGAAACGTAGTGTCTGTGTTATTGGTATCTGACTGTCTCCACACAGAGCCCGGAGCAGGTGCATGAGGCATCACTCCGACCCTCCTCTGGCTGATGAAGGCTGCGCTCACGGGCTCCCACCTCGGGGCTCAGCCCACGTGTCCAGCCCTGGGACAGACTCATGGGGGATGTCAGGCAGGTGGACCCACTGGGAGGTCTCCCTGTGTGACAGAGCCAGAGGCAGGGCCCCGGCTGTCACCAGCGCAGAGGGAAAGGGTCCAGCTGGGAGCCAGGTGGGGCCAGCTCTCCTCCCCTTAAGAGCTCTGTGCCCGAGGCACAGCCCACCTGCAGAAGAGGGGGCTCCTTGCAAGCCACCACTGCCTGTCGCACAGAGCGGGGTGAGCATGCCTGCATATCCACCCAAGAACTAATCAAGAAACCCACAGCTGCTGCCTCCCTGTACTGTCTTGAAGGCACATTGCACCTTCTAGAAGGGCATGAGTCAGGGGGAGAAGAGAAAAAAACAGTAAAAAAGGAAAGGCATGAGACTTATTCCATTTGAAAACTGCACGTGCTTTTGGTGAAGGCTCGCATGGCACTGGTGGGTTCTTGTCGAGGCTTCCCCTGGAAGCTGTGTGTTGCCCCTGGCCGGTGGTCCTGAGCCCTGGGTCGGGGTCAGGAGGAGATGCTCACTGCTGGCCTGACCTAGGCGCATGGGTGGCAGAATGCTCGGGCAAAGGGCAGGTGGTGACTTCGACCAGCATGTTCCATGGTAAATAAATCAGAGGCCCTGGAATAGTCTTTAAAAGAGAGGAGCACGAATCCTGTCCTTGCAGCTGAGTTTCTGAAGAGATGGGAATAATGTTGATGGTGCCACCGTGGTGACACTGCAAGAAATTCCTGTCTATTCCTATTCCGTGATTATCACGGTAGCAAACACCCGGCTAGAGAGTCAGACCCTGGCCCCGGAGGATATCCGACGCTCGCCTGTAGCATATCGTCCACTCCACCGGCACCCTAACTAGACAGCTTTAGTTTTCACATAAAATCCATACTCCAGACCTTTATGGAGGAGAGAGGCGAACTCCAGTGCTGGCTTGCGAGCATCAAACAGCATTAGGATGAATTACGGAGATTAAAGTCTCTCTGAGCTGCCGGAGACCTTCCCCACCCCTCTGTGTTCTCCGGGGAGTAGCTTTAAAGGCGCGGGGGGGCAAATTGCAGAAAGGGAGGGGTACAAAGCAAACCAATCACGCCAGCCGCACTGCTGATCCCGTCTTGTTCCTCACCGCACGTGCGAATGTAATCGGGGAGAGGTCTTTTCAAGACACCCAGGGCAGGTGCACAGACGTGTTGGGAGTGTCACAGTGCGCTTCCTCCAAAGGTGGGAACATGTGTCGAGAGCCATCCGTGCCCCTCGATGGATGGCAAGTCCCCTTTCGGTCCGGCAGTGTGACAAAACCCAAGGAGGGTGTCAGATGTGTGTGCTCTGGTGTTTGGAATTTAAGTAAAATCTGTAATTTCCCCCCTGCATTTCCTCAGAGAAATTAGCTATTCTATTCACTGCATAAATTTTCAGGTTTTGCTAGCACGACACTCAGGGTGTTGAATTTTTTATGACAAAAATGCTGTAATAATTGTTGAACAGATGTAAGTGTTGGAGACTGGGCTCTGGCAGACCTCAAGAAACCTCCATTAGCAATTTAACCCTGTCGTGGCTCTGTCCGCCGTTGTTGGAAGGGGAGCTACAGTCTCAGATCGTTTCCTTGGGGTGTGCACAAAGGCAAAGAAAGAGTTTTCTGCAGGGGAAGGGAGGTGCTTTAATGAGCTCTATGCCCAGCCAGATAGAGCAACTCCAATATTACCATGTTACCAAGTTGTCTAGCTGGGTGATTAATACACTAATTGACATGAAGGGACACTTGTCATTGGTGAAATGGATTCTGAGCATAAGAGAGGACCAACGAAACAGCATCTCCCAGGGAGCGGAGGAGTGACAGTGTATACCTGCTTCTGGGCAATGCCTGGCAAAGGGCAGCCTGGCCCCATTTACACCTCAAAGCAAAGTCACGCAAGGGTCCCTCTCTTTGCTGGCTGCCTCCACAGAAGACAGCCATGGGGGAAATGCCGAGGACTTTGTCCACCAAGTGATGAAAGCATGCCAAATGCCTCTGAATCAAAAGGTAAATCAAAAGAAAATGGCAGCCCACAAGATGAGGTGGCGGTGACAGCCGTCAGCGGCAGAGCCACCCGACAAGCCTGGTGGCAGCGCAGAGGCTGCCAAGAGAACCGCCTGAGGAGGCTGCCACCAAGGCAGATGTCACGGCGAGGAGGGAGCGCTTCCACTGCTTTCGGCGCGGCCTGATGGAGCAGGGAGTGGTTCTCCATGCACCACTTAAGAGAATAATAACACTAATAAAAAGGAGTTGCTGGAGGAGAGGAGGGGAGAGGGGGCCAGCAAGAGAGGGAAAGAAGAGTGGAGGGGCTTTCACGATATTTGGTAAAGGAGAAAGTGAATTAATGGCCATCTCGTGTGGAGTGTGCGTGTGCCTGTGTGTACGTGTGCACGCATGTGTGTGTCTACACATGTGTGAGCCCACATGCATCTTTAATGTGAGAATTTAGTTTTCCTTAAAGACCTTTAGACATCCTGGAGCACATTGCCGTGGAGAAGATGACAGTTCTGCCTTTCCAGGAGAGGAGGGGTGACCCAAGGGGTCACAGGCCCTCGTTTTTAGAAAGCTTCCTTGCTGCTTTCCTGGCAATGGACTTTTAGTTTCTCGCCAATATTGGGTTACGTTACCCAACATACAAACTGTACCCTAACTAGGGGGCAGGCAGAACAGGAGAGATGGAGGTGGACGGAAGCAGGGCTAGGAGCATCTCCATATCTGCTTCAGCGTGTCTGCCCGTGACATCAGTGGACAGACAGTGAACTTCAGCACAGGGGCCCGGAAGCTTCCAGGATATCCAGACCCCAAGCACTGAAAGTAATCCGGGGCCCTTTGTCGTGTGCACTTCAGACTCAAATGAATAGCCAACCAGAAAAGCGAGAATGTTCAATATAATAACTCTCAGGTCTTTTCTAAACATCAAAATTTTCCAAAAATTGCTTGCGACTTTGGGGAGGGGTGTCTTCTGTTTGCCTGTGCCCTGGAGAGGTGTTTGATCTGCACATTGGGAACCCAATCCCAGTACGTGTGTGAAAATAAACTTTGTTTTTGGAGGTCTAAGACAAGATTAACTTTCAATTAAGAAGTGATTAAAGTTAGACTCTTGGCCATAAATGTATAATTCAGCTATCGAATACAGCATGTTGGTTTGACCATGGAAATTCTTTTAACATCTCAGAAAAACCAGTTGAGAGTGAGGCAGTCAGTGTAGCAAAGAGTGTCAGGACATAACGATCAAGTGTTGGGTGGCCAGGGAACTGGACACTTTATTTTTAACCACCACCCCGAACCCAAGGTCCATTTACAATCAGAGGAACCACTGATTCCACAGCATGGAGATAGTTCTGGTGTCTCTGCTATTATCTCATTTCTGCACATATTTCCGGAGGAATTGTCTCTCCTTGGATTTGCTGAAAACTTTCATAGGCGAATCTATGTGATGGATGCAGGAAAAGCAGGGCGTGGCCAGCGTGATGGGCGTGGCCAGCGTGATGGGCGTGACCAGAATGTCCTTGGGCGAGCCTTCCCCAGGGCACCAGAGACCCTTGGCATCTCCGAGGCTGATTTCCCCCTGCACAGGGTACCATGATACCCTCCCCACAGCAGTACGGCCAGGATTAAAAGGTACAAAAAGCTCATGTGACACTGGACCATGTGGTTAGTGCTTCATAAGTGTTGTGCTGAGTGTCACAAAACAATTAGGTGCCGGTAATGGAACCCACAGCATGGGTTCTGCTTGGAGTTTATTGCACACTCAGTTTAAGTGTAATTACACACCTCACATCATAAATTATGTGCAATGGGATTCTGACATTCACTTCTAATATTATCTCACTAAGATTCGCCTTCTCGGGGAAATATCTCGTTCTGGTCCAGCACCGATGTTTCTCCTGCTTTCATCCTCATCCTCTGGTTCCCTTTACTGTTGCATTTTTGTTTTGTTTTTGTGCGCTGTACATCAGTCTACGCTTGCATAACTATTTTTCTTGCATCGAGGTTCTTATGACTAAGAGCAGACATCCTCAATCTACAGTTATTCAGTCTGGAGTTTGCATACTTGCCTCCCCATGTGTAGGAAAGGGCGGCTGCTTTCTTCCCATGCCCCCTGTCCTGCTTCATGCCCTTTGTTTCTCAGTTGCCACTGTTTTATTTAATGAATTCCTACAGGAAACGAGCTCACGTTCTTGGTTGATGAAGACAGAGCCCAGATGAATAATATTCAGTCTCCTGGCTCCTGAATTCATGCCACAGGCCAGGCGTTGCGTTCAGTTTTTGCACACACTCTTGCTTCACGGACTGTCTCTGAGGCAGGTACCATTCATTTTCTCCCCGTTACCGTGTCCCCTACTTTATGTCCACCAGCAGAAGCGTCTTTTGCGATGGCATCGAAGTGTGCAACTTCAGACTCGTTTTCCCAGGCTCCCGGAAGGGACCACCTCGCCCAGGTCCTCTGTTCTTGTTAGACCGCAATAGATGTCCCCTTTCAGCCTCCAGCTTGGCTTTTCAAGTGACTACTCTGACTCAAGTGATGGACACCTCTGGTTTGGCATTAATACCAAAACCAAATGACTGGAATCAACCCTCATTCTTCATCTTGTTGAGACATTCTTGTCCGATGGCTTTATCTCCATTAGTGGACATGGCCAAGATGGCTCAGTAGATAATGCCATTTCTGTTCTACAGCTGAAGGAAGTATTCGTTAGCTGAGACCTTCTGAGGTTATATATCTAATCCAGGATGGACCACTTTGCTAGGGAGTGCTGTTGCCAGGCCATTGGATGGCTCTCCTTAGATCTCCCTAAATCCCGGTTTTGTGTTCTTTCCCCTTGTCACTATCATCTTGGCCAAATCCCTTGGGTGGACCTGATTGGCTGAGGGGGAACTGTGTACACAAAGAGGATAGAAGATGAGAGAACAAACCAGGTGAGAATGTCCACCTGTGTTGAACACACAGGGTGCAGGGGGTAGGGAGAAAGAGTAGGTGTGACCAAATTTCCAAAGGTAAGGAGCATGGTTGGCCTGCGACCCTGTGGATAGTTTCAGAAGCCCAAGGACTGAGCAAAGGGCAGCATTTCCTGGACCCCTCAGTCTATACTCACTATTTATTTGCTACTCATGGCCCCAGGCGGAAAGAAGAAAAATAAGAATTAGCAGACTCTGTGGGGAGTGTGCCCTTGGTCACAGTTGGCCGCTGAGCTTACAGTTCTCATCTGAAGCTGCACGGCTTTTAAACCCATGATTCCATCCAGGGCAAACAGTTTGAGAAAGTTGGTTTTCTGCACGTGCATCTGATACCCAGAGATTTGCTGATGTAACAATTATTTGCACTATTTATATTCAAATGCTCCTTAAAAAAAAATGCAACAGCTAAATTTACCGATAGTAACTGTGTGCAAATCAGGAAACCTATCTCCTTTTTATAGGCTAAAATCAAATCACACTTTACATTTTTCTCACTTGCAGAATATTAGATGGTGGCGTCTAAAAGCCTTGTGTTTATGAAAGAGGTGGATTTTGAGAACAAATTTTAAAACTGCATAAGCAGTTTAATGGGTGTTTTTAGAAACGGAACGGATCTGCTGTTATGTATTTAGATTAAACGGATACTCGCATCATTGCATCTGTTAGAGCTAAGCCCCGAAAATCACCATGGCTCTGGATTTTGTTTACGACCCCGTGAACTTACAGGACTCTTGAACGAAGCACTTGAAAAAATAGTTGGTTGATGTCCCTGCTTTTTCAGCAGAAGAACAGATAACTTGTTTTCTGACCTGTAATCTGAGATCTGATTGAGTTCTCAGTATCGTGCAATTCACAGATTCTGTCCCCATTTATGCACACGTTTGTAGTTGTCACATGGTTTTCAGTGTTCTTAATGAGCTGTTAACAAGCTGTCAATTATCTATGCAAATTAAGGAGCCCGCCATTGGGAAGTGGCTGTGTCTGGAGCTAGAGAGTGCTACCTTAGAATGTTATGAAATCAATCATTCTTGCTTTAATAGCTGTCTTTACCCATGTGTCTCTTGTCTTGTCTGGGTCTTTTTTCATTATAATACCTACCACATAAGAAAAGCCCTCTGGGAATTTTGAAGGTACTTAGAAAGGAGCTTACCTAAATCTTTTATAACTTTCAACTTGGCTTACATGTTACCTTGGATGCAGGCTTACTTGTCCATCTCTGACTCTCTAGGCGAGGTCCACCCTTCTACGGAGAAACTCGCTGCCTTTCCTGAGCTGATGAGGAGGGGCTGCTGCCCATCTCTTGGCTCCAGATCTAGGGAGATAGTCAGAATTCTTTGCGCATGTTTTCTCTACAGAAAAAAAATCTTTACCCTCTCCAGAATTTGGCAAATTCTGGACATGGGTACATTGACGATAAGTGCAGATAAATGTTAGGAATGACATAAAGAAGTTTATTAACTCAACAGAGTTTGATGAGCCCCCTATTCTAGGCACTGTGGATACAGATAGAACAAAACCAAGGTCACTGCCACTCATAATTGACATTTTGATGGGGAAGACTGACAATAAACAATTACCATACAAAGGAAATGGCCCCAGGGGATTGGAATGTGATGCTTGCTATGGAAACTAGGAGAAAGAGCAGAGTAAAGACAACCTGGAGTAACTGGAGGGGGAGGTAGCTGCAGTCTAAATAGAATGCTCAGGTGAGGCCTTATTGCCCTGGTTGTATCTGAGCCAAGACCAGGATGAAGCAAGTTGTTGGTCACAGGGATACCTGGGAGAAAGCATCTCAGGCAGCGTCAACTTCAAGTGCAAAGAACCTAACACAGAAGAGGTTCTGGATCATGGAGGTGGGGGCTGGGGTGGGCTCTGAGGGGGCTGTGCCGTGGGGACAGGGACAGGTGAGCAGGAGGGAGATGGTCAGCTCACATGGATTCTTTGGATGAGCTCCTTGGCTTTCCCTCTGAATGAAATGGGAAGCCATTGCCAGGTGTTGTTACTTATTTTTTTTAACTTTCTAATTAAACTAATTTTAGATAGACAGAGGAGTTGCAGAAAGCACAAGTGTCCCCTACATCCATCACCCGACTTCCTGTAATGTTCACCTTTTGCACGACCGTAGCCCATTGATCAAAACCAAGACATCAGCGCTGGTGCAATGCTACTATCTAAACAGAATACTTCATTTGGATTTCCCCAGGTTTTCTATTTTATTTTTTCTGTTGCAGGATCTGGATTATTTTGTTCAGCATCTCTCTGGGGTTCTTCTATTGGTGAGTATTTTTTGGTCTGTTCTTGACTGGGACCCTTTTGAAAATCAGTCAGGTATTTTGTTGAATGTGCCTCAGTTTGGGTTTTCGCGTGGCTAGCCTGAGGGTGTGGGTTTTGGGAAAGGGTGCCACAGAGGTCATGCGTCCCTCTTGTCCCTTCATGGAGGGACACATGACTCAGCACTGGTGATGTTAAACTCGATCACTCAGTTCAAATGGTGTTTGCCAGGTTTTTCTACTATAAAGTTGCTATCTCTAGTTTTCCATACTCTATAGGAATCAAGTCCCTAGGCCTAGTCCACATTCAGGAGAGGCGCAGTAGGCTGTCTCTTGGAGGGAGGGGGATCAAAAAATTTGTAATCATCTGTGTAAATGACCACTATAATTAGTAATTTTTAAATTGAAGGAGGAGATACTTTGAGACTATGAAAGACTATCTTAGTGGGTAAAGATTTGCCCACTATTTTTACCTGTCGTCGGTAGACTTGGCCTGCAACATTTGTTCATACCATTTCTTTTCTAATTCCCTCCTTCCTGCGTGGGCAGGTTTTTGGAAGGAGTGACATCCTTGATTTTCCTTTGAAGAGGGATTTAAAGGTCCATTGGTGGAAACGAGAAGCCAGTTAGGAGGCCACTGCAATGACTCAGGTGAGGGATGATGGCAGTTCAGAATCAGGTGGAGGCAGTGCGCTTAAGGTAATGCGGTTAGACTCTGGATATAAGTGGGGAAGAGAAGCAAAGCATTTAGAGGCAGAGTGGTTGTGGAGATGCTGGAAGCTCGGACATGCCATAGGTAGAGTGTGGGCAGCTGAGGACACAGCAGATCTGCTGAGCTGATGGTGATGGGCTAAGCCAGGTGTCCAGTTGTATTGGACCTCCCAGTGGACAGCTTGAATAAACAGCCAGATAGCTGAGTCAGAAGTCTGAGAGAGACATCCTTTGATTACCCTCAAAACAACTTCTTCAGGCTTAATTTGAGATTTCTCCATAGTTTATTCTCAATAAATATTCTTATTTTAGAGGTTAAAAGATGAGCCACAGACTCAGAGAAGATACGTGCAACCATATATACATACATACATACACACACACACACACACACACACACACACATATACAAGAATTGGGGCAAAGAATTTATTTAAAAAAAACTATACATTTATAAGGACAATGACGAATAGTAGAAATTGGCAAAGATATGAAGGCAGTTCATAGAAGAAGAACCAAAAAGTAAATTAGTGCAAAGTAGAGCACTGTTTTATCCCCATCAAATTGCCAACAATTAAAAGATCCGATGATGCCACGTGCTGGAGGGTACGTGTCACACCACCGGTGAGAGGGCAGGCTGCTCCTCTGGAAAGCAGTGCAGAGAAATCTAGCAGAGAAAGCTAGAGAGTGGTTAGGGGCATGGACTCAGCAGCATCACAAGGAGTGATCAGTCTTGGTTCCACCTCCTTTGAGCTGTACAGGCTGAGCAAGCTATTGAACCTCTGCATCTAACTCTTCTCATCTGTGCAAGGGGGATACTACTACAATCTAGTTGTGTTGTTCTAAGAATTACATGGATTAATATATGTAAAGCTGTTAAAAAAGGACTTGGCAAGTTATAAGGACTCAACGAGTGTTAGCTATTACTAGTACTAGCAGAGGTAAAGAGTCTCTCAGGCCTTGACACTAACAATTCTACTTCTACAAATAAAACCAAAGAAAATGTGCCTCATGAGACACGTAAAAAATGTTCACAGCAGCATTGTTTGTTCCATTAAAAAACTGGAAACTACCTAAATGCTCATTCTCTGGATGAGAAAATGTACATTAATGTTTGTTACAATAAAATGTTATAGCATGATGAAAATGTATACACTAGAGTTATATCTCCTAAAACGAATAAATCTCAAAATCAATATTGAGTCAAACAAGTGAATTTCAGAATATGTACTTTTTTCATTCAGTCTGCTGAGATACGTTGGCTTGCTTGAAGTTTATAAAAAAACACTGGTTTCTCACATATATGTGTTGGAAAAGGGAGAATTAGTTTCATAGCCTTTTCAGGTAATTTTGGATATTCTTCTTTGATACTACACCCAAATTTGGCAAATGGTAATTTCATGAAGTTTAGTTGTAATGTGAAATCTAAAACCATATCAATGAGCTTTTTATTCTTTGTTGTCTTAAAATCCAGTGTTTGTCTTGAACTTTGAATGGAATTAGTGGGTAGACCCATGTGTGATTTTTTACATTATACATTATTTTTGTTTTTGTTTTTTTGAAAACATTGGTTTACTAAGTTATGCAAATCTTATAAATGTTGATACCTTAAATTATAAAGTATTTTTAAAAATTATATTAGTAATAACACCAGTGACCTCATCAGAGAAGATTTTAAGTATCGAGGAGTTGTCAAGTTCATGGCAATACATAGAAGTTTTCTAAAATACAAATAGTTTAATTTTAATGCTGATGTTGTCATTTCTTTTCTCGGAAGTGGCAGATTCATTTTATGCATCATTGAGAGTCATGTCTGCTAACTACTGAAGTCTGAATAACCATAATTTTTTTTCAGTTGCTCTTCTAAGTGAAAAAATGTTGCATACAGATGGCTAGTTTAGCTGGAAACAAACAATTTCATGCATATTTTTCTTAGGACACACATTATACTTTGGGTTACAACAGAAGTGCTTATGCATACTTTCCATTTATTTTCACACAGAATGTAAAAGGGAAGTGCCAATAAGAGTCAAAAATAATAAAATTAATTCTCTTTACTACGTCCTTGATGATATTCTTAATGGATATTGAGGAAGGCATTATTCTTTTTTAATTCAAGTGTGTGATGGTGAAGAATCCAACGACTAAGACTTTGGTCACGCTGCCTCGATTCATACTAAAGCACCAACACCTCTACCCTGTACTTTTCTGCATCATCAATAGAGTAAAAAGAGGCAGAGTAAAATGAAGTCTTAGAATTACTATGAATATTGCTTTGACCTTGTGGTTCTCTTGACAGCATCTTAACTGCAGAGCTCTTAGTGAATTGGTACTCTAGCTCAAGGTCAGGCATGCTGGTTGATTGCTTGGTTGGTTGCTTTGCCTACTACGCTCACATGATGTCCTTCTTAAAGAATTGCTCCAGCTCTCAGTCTAATCCTGGCCACAGCTTCTTCAAGAAAGGGTGAGAACTTGGCTAAGTGGTGGTGGCTCATCAGGTTCTCTTTCTTTAAGTCACAGAGATGTACCTGGTTGGGCAATAGTGGCATGGGGAATAGGCGTCATGCTGATTGGAGACTATTTTTATCCACCTTTAGGAAGCTGATATGTGCTCTGCAGATAGAAGCTGCAGAACGAAATAATGTAGAGAAGTGCAGGAATGAGAGGCCCTGAAAGTGAGAGAGAGAGAGAGAGAGAGAGAGAGAGAGAGAGAGAGAGAGAGAGAGAGAGAGAGAGAGGAATCAAGAGATAGGGATTAGAAAAAAACAGATAAAGAGATAGAGACAGACAGAGAGAAACAGAGAAATACAGAATAGGAATCAAGTGATAGAGAGACACAGAGCGAGGGGGTGGTGAAGAGAGAGAGAGAGAGAGAGGGAAATAGACTTCTAATAAAGCCCTTTTACTTGTGTTAATTTGATTACATTTCCTAACAACATAGAACATGACAAAGGCTCTAGGGGAGATGCAAACTGAAGAGGGAATTAAAACCTTGAAGTCTTTAATTATGAGAATGCACCAAGAATCTTAAAAAGCTCAATAGAAATTCACTTGAAAGAAACACTTCAGAACTTTTGGATGGCAGGAGAAGTACAGGTCTACCTTTGTTTTCATCTATTTGTAAAGGACATTTATGATTAAAAATAGGTTTAACGTCAGAGTCACAACTTAGGCTTCTGACCTAGGACCACTCACTGGTAACTCCCCTTGGTCTGAAATGTACATCAGGTCTGCAGACCAGGACTCGACCCAGTCTTTCTGCCATATGCCCTCTTTTCATTCTTTCCAAAACAGTCCTCACCAGATTGCCTGCTAGTCGCCCTGTGGCATCCCCATGGTTAGAATGCCATCTCTGGCTTCATTTTCTGTTGTTGTTATTGTTGTTTGTTTGTATATAAGATAATCCTTTTATTTTTCCATCTACAAACTCTAGGAGGTGAATTTTGAGCGTGGTGCATGGAGGCTTAGCCACAGGATCCTCATTCTATCAATGGGAATGGCAGCACTCAGCTTCTGAGAACCCACGAATATTTATCCCTTAGATGATGATGTTTTTCGGTTGGCTTTTTAATTGTCTTTACAAATAAAGCCGACATATAAACCGTGGCAGCTCCTGGGAGGATGGCATTTTAGCAAATGGGCAGGAGTCAAACTGTCCTAATGCAACGGGGAGTTGGGGAGAGGAGCGGTGGGGTTCAGTGCATCTTTTCTGTTTTTAAACTGGGGTTACACACATAATATAAAATTTGCCATTTTCAAGTGCAGAGTTCAGTGGCATTAAGAACATTCATACAATTGTGATGCCATCACCACCATCTCATGCCAGAACTTTTTTATCATCCCCAACTGGAAACTTCATACCTATTACACACTAAGCCACCCCACCCCCCGCCCCCAACCCCTGACAGCCTCCATTCTACTTTCTGTCTCTATGAATTAGGCTACTCTAAGCACCTGATATAAGTAGAATCATACAATAGTTATCCTTTTGCGACTGGCTTATTTGACTTAGCATAATGGCCTCAAGGGTCATCTATGTTATAGAATGTGTCAGAATTTCCTTCTTTTTTGAGGATGAATAATATTCTATTATATGTATACCATAATTTATCCATTCTTTTATCAGTGGACACTTGAGTTGCTTCTACATTTTGGCTATTATAAATAATGCTGTTATGAACATGACTCAAATATCTGTTTGAGTCTGCTTTCAATTTTTTTTTTGATTATATATCCAGGAGTGGAATTACTGGATCATATGCTAATTCTCTCTCTCTCTCATCTATCTATCTATCTATCTATCTATCTATCTATCTATCTATCTATCTATTTAGAGCAAACAATATATTGCATTCAGTGGCTGGACTATTTTACATTCTTACCAGTAATGCATGAGAGTCCTAATTTCTCCACATTCTTGCCAACATTCATTATTTTCTTTTTCTCTCTCTCTTTTTTAAATAATGGCCATCCTAACGAGTGTGAAGGTTCTTTGCATCTTGAGAAACAACGGGCAGATCATGTATTCTTTTATTTCTTTATTTTTTTCTCTTAATTCCACTTTTCTGGAGCTTTAAATTTTAGAAAATACTCCCCGAGCCTCAGAATTGGTGAGATGTCTCCGCCTGAAGCACTGAACGTGCCTTCTGTACATCCCTGTTGCTCCCTGTGTTGCCTCATTTCTAATTTCTGGCTTCTAAGTTTATCCCCCTCCTAAGCTTTTGCGTGCCGTTAAGGCCGTGTCTGTCCTCCATCCCTAAATAGGGTCTGACACCTAGTAGGCACTCAATAAATATTTATCAGATGAATGGATTTAAACCAACTCTGTTCTAGGTGACAAATGTGTCTTTAAATATGTAGAACCAAAAAAAAGAAGGTTTATCACTAGGATGACTATATCAAAATTCAGAGCGTGCAGTAACAAAATAACACGACTGTAAACACAGAGATGGAAAAAAGCAAATTGACTAAATTATTAGTGTCACTTTGATTTCCGAGAGTGCTGCTTCTTTACACATAAGCAGTTACAAATGCAGCCGATAAAAGTTAATATTCATAACATGATTATCTTTCAATGAAAGTATTAGGGAAACACAAAATAATAATAACGCTAATGTACGAGGGGTAGGCTTCCATGGAAACTTGGGCACATCGATTGAAGCGTTGAGCCAAGGGGCCACGGCTTTAAGACGGGAGGCTCCGACGCCCAATTTCAGAGTGACCCTTAATAAGCACACTGAAGATCACGATTGCTTGGCGTTTCTTGATTACTGATTATGTAGAAGGCACTTTGGAAATTGCAGATAGCTCGCTCACTCAGGGGAATTACGAACGAGGTGGGAGCCGTGTAGAGAAGGTTAGATAAAAAACGTGAGCAGGCTCCAAGTTGTAATTTGACCCTTTCCAGCTCAAGCCACTGACTTGGCTTCCTTTTCCTTTTTTTTTCTTGCTTTTTAGTTTATTCTCCAGTCATTGGCAAATTTTTAAGGAAGGAACCGGCAAGTATGGGAGGGAATTGACTATATATTGGGCAGAGAGAATTGTTTGAGATGAAGATAGAAACAACAAAGAATGGTGAGATTGATGGCGATGGCACTGGAAAGGGATGTTGGAGATCATTTAGCTGAGTCCCTTCGTTTTACAAATCATGGGGTTCTGAAAGGGAAGGGGTCGTGGCAGGGCCAAGGGTCACCTCACTTGACAGCAAAATTGGGTGTAAAACCCAAGCCTTCAGCTGGCTGTAGGAAGCAGGTTGGAAGACAGCCTTGGGTATCAAACGAACACACTTGTACTCAGGAATGAGACATGATCGTATAAATAGATGAGAGCAGTAAAAGATGAGAAAAGTTGCTGGCTTCCGCTCACCCAGTCCTCGAGATGGGCTGCATAGCAACGCCTTGCAGGGCTGACGTCCCTGTTAGGCATAACAGGTACTATGCAGGGGGCCCACGAGACAGTCAGGGACCCACACAAGTGTTTTGACTTCCTCACTCATCAGAAGAAAAGCATAAATAGATTAATCCATGAATAGTAATGAATTCAACCTGAGTTACATTCATCTTTATACGAACGAGTTTCAAAATATAACTTTAAATATTTTTATGGGAGAATGGGACACATGGGGGCAAAATTGTCTCAGGCCTACACAAGCCAAGATGCAGCCCTGTCTCCAAGGTCTCTGGCCTGAGCTCAACTTTCTCGTTGGTCATTTTTACGTTAGCTCATGGGAATAAATTCCTTTGTGAGCAAGCTCGACTCCAGGTCCAATGAGAGAAAAATGACTGTATTTCTATATTAGTTAAGAATTTCAAGAGCAAGCAGCAGAAAAATTATTTAAGTTGGCTTAAGCAAAAGCGAACTTAAGAGCTCTTTGAGCCGAAGACTGTAAGGTTTTCTGGTGTCAGGTGTACTGGGAACCAGGTGATCAAGTGGTGACACTGGAAATGTGTCTTCTTCTCCCCGAGCGCTCCTTCCCTCTGCACTGACCTTGTTCTCTTGCTTTGGAGAGAGGCTAAGTGGCAGCTCAGAGCTTACCCACTAGGAGGTTAGGGTCTGCCAGGTGTCCTGCACATTTCCCAGTAACTGGCACTGGTGGGATGCCAGGCACTGTGCTAGGTCTTTCTTTGCAGCCTCTTATGAAATCCTGAACTTCAGCCTTGAGATAAGATCTCATCTTACCCCCTTTTACAGGCAAAGACCCTGAGGTGGAGGAAATAGTGCAAAGGTGGGCCTGAATTTCTCTGACTTGCACAGAGCCAGCTCTCTATGAGAGAGAAATCTGAGCTATTTGCCTGGCATTAGGGGTCTCTCTATAATGTGATGCCAACAACCCTTTCAGCCTCTGGTCCATTCTTCCTTCCTGCTTCCCTGGACAGCTCTCAGGTTCCAAGCCTTCCTAGCTCTAGACATTTGTGTGCATTGTCCCTGGCCCCAGACTATTTTTCCTCTTGTCTCTGCTATGGAGACTCAAGTTCAATTCTCAGAACGTCCAGAACCCCACAGTGGAGGATGGTCTCGGGTGGTCTCCCCCGACATCGTACCATCTTCCACTTTCCTCTCCTGTGCAGTAATCGTTATATAGATGCCATCTCTCCTACTTAAGAGGAAACTTCTGGAAAGCTGAGGTCAGAGTATATTCTCCGCCATATCCATTCACCCCGCCCCATTCCCTTAGAATCCCCCACAGAACCTGCCACCCAGGAGGTGCTCATTAAACATTAGCTCATGAATTAATAACTTGACTCACTGGGCCCCCAAGTGACATTAATGGAATGGGCTGCCACATGGATAGACTTACGAAAGCAGAGAAGAGGAAGGAAATTTAAGAGCAGAGCTTAATAAAGCGTGAAAGAAGCCAAGGAGATAGAGTTCCTATACTACTCTAACAAATTTTAGGCTTAAAAAATATTATCTATTTTAATTGCTCTGTCTTCTGTCATTTTCTGTAATAAGAAGAGATTAAGATACGGAGAGGTGAAAACACTTACCAAGCTGATAACAAAAGTCTTGGCTTCCATTTATAAAGCCTCTGTTTTATGCCAGGCACTTCAGGCATGATCCCCCATCTTCACAATAATCTGACTTGACAGGTAAGAAAATTAAAGGTCTAAGAGATGAAGTGTCCAGTGTCATAATGCCACCAGTAAAGGACGATGCTAGGATTTGAATCCAGATTTGTCCAAAGCAGAAACTTATTTTTTTTTAAAAAAACCATACTGTTAAAAGTGCATTTGAAATCAACCTCTTAACTCTGAGTTTAGTTTCTTTGAAAATACTTGGCTCCAAAACCCCAAAGGTGAAGACCCCTGCCTATTAACTCATTTTATATAGCATCGCTACTGGTCACCATGGGCCATTCAAGGCCTAATAAATTCCTTTTATTAGTGAAGGTTATCTTTGGTATAATAAGAAAGAAAAATCTTTATTATAGAGAAATAAATTGTCATTGTAAAACAATTTATATGTAGAATAGGAGGGAAAAAAAAGAACATAGTCCATTCAAGTGTGTTCATGCTGGAAGAGAGGGCAGCGTGGAATCTCAAGCCATTTTTTTAGAACTGTTATTGAAATATCTTATCTTTGCTGTCCCTTAGCACGAAGCTGTGGGGTCACGGGGCAGAGGTAATAGGAGGCAGGACTGGCAAATGTGCAATTTCCGAGGACAATTTCTACTCTTCTATGACCCAGCCTAAGCTAGTGCCACATGCTTCTCTGGACCACCATGCTTTTTTATTATTTTATTGCACTAATTGCCATTTGAATCCTCTTCATCTGTCATTTGCTTGCTATTTTGTTGTCTGTCTCCCCCACCAGAAGGTACATAAACCCATACTTGTCAGCAGTCGTGGGCATATGTGTATCCCCAATGCCTAGAACGTCTCTTGGCACATGGTAGGTAGAGAAAGAAAGAATGGACAGAGAAATGGAATGAAAGCCACTCACTAGAACCCAGAGTCTAGCACGCTTAGATGGTACCCTGGTCTTGCTGGCTCCTGTTTTCAAACAGATCCACTTTTTCCATGGCTGCTGGGATCGGACCCTGAAAAATGACTAGCTCTCCAGGAGACAAATAAAAACAGCCACCCCAGATGAAAGAGTTCCCACGGAAGAGGAAATACAAGCCTTGCATTCTGCTGTGGCCGTGGCTTCGAAGGCTCCCTGGAGAGTCCACGGCATTGTCGTCGAGTGATTAGATGGGATTTCTTACAAAGCGGCCCCTGGGCACTGAGTTTTAGATGATCAGAAGCGGTTGCCTGCACATCTGGTGGGACTCCCGTCAGAGACGACACCTCTTAAAGTCAATAGAAATTGGCGTTACAATCAAGGGTGTGCACAGTCAAAGTGCTGGGAAGGGATCAATGGAACCGCTTTTTTGATGTCTACGGGCAAATGGTGCGTACGCTCAGTCGGTGGAGAAAGTCTCCAGCTCTCCTCGGGACACTTTCGATTTTTCGGCCATTTATAAATAAATGGGAATGATAGATGCAGATCCCCCAAATCAACAGCTTCCTTGTTGGAAATCCTTACTGGTATCTCATCAATCTGTGATGCTTCTTGGTTTCCAATGGCACACCATGGCGTTTGACAGATAGTTTAGAAAGAACGGTATGGTGTGTGTGTGTGTGTGTGTGTGTGTGTGTGTGTGTGTGTGTGTGTGTGTGGCATAGAGCAGGTAGTTTTTCTTCCATGTATTCACAATCACTTAAAGAGAGAGAAAAAAGAAAAGAGCACCCCAAACGACCTCCCCTCCCTTGTTATTTCATCAGTTACCTCATATAATCAATGAATTCCTGAAGAGAAATTTGAGGTTTTTATGGCTGCCTCTTAGAACCTGCAATCAGAGCGAGACTTTCCTGATGAGCTTGATAGTCAACTCATCCAGATGATTCCTTGAGCTAATTAGGACTAGATGAGCTTGGGGGAATGAAGAGGTTGGTTGAGATAAAGTTAAAGCCTTGCTTCTGCGCTGCCTCAGAGTTGGAAAGCTTAATGGCCCTGGCATGGTGAGAAGTCAGTGGTCCAAGGGCAGTTGGCCCAGTTGGTTCCACATGGTGGCCGCGAGGCCAGGGGATGTAGGTTTTATTCTGCCTCAATTGCTTGGTAACCATGGCCACAGCCTACATCCTCCAGGGTTCGCTAGGAGACAGAGTGTCAAAATCCTATCCCTACCACTTACCAGCTGAATTTTCTCTATTGCCTTACTTGTTCCCAGTGATGAGTTTGCCATTCTGACTTTTGTGCAATTTTATTTTCCTCCCTAAAGATTATGTCTTTCCTGTCACTGTGTCTCCCGCAGTCAGCATGATCTCTAGAAAACAGTCTTTCTGTTGAGTTTAAATTCTCCTTATTTAATGTCATATTTTTGATTCTGACAGTTTATTAGACTCATATTCTAAGTTCTGAACTTCTGATCAGGTATCTTCCTGTTTTCTCACCTATAATTTAGGTATCCTTTATTATAATTGAGCACATGTCCTGAGCCAGATTTATGACTTGATGTTTGGTATGTTGTCATCTGTATTAGTCAGGATAAGCTAGGTTATGCTGTTGTAACAAGCATTCCCTAAATCTGACTGATATATAAAACCGAAGTCTAACTCCACGTTGTCGCTACGTGGGCTGGCTTCATATCTTCTTGCTGTGGAATCTGAGATGCGGGAGTAACTACTTTCTCTATTTTGCTGGTTTTATGGAAAAGAGTTCTGAAGAATCTGGCACCAGCAATCAAAAGGGGAAATGTAACTTTCACTCCAGTTATGGGTCAAAATGAGTCACTCAGCCCCACTCAGAGTCAAGGAGACTAGGAAGTGCAATCCCGCAGTGTACTGGCAAAGGAGGCAGCTGGACATATCGGGTCAGCAGCTCTAGTGACCCTGTGATCCTCACAAAGTCAGTCTAGTCTGAATGACAAGGAAGAAATCCATTCAATGAGAACACAAGAGAAAAAGTGGTGAGCGTCAAAAGTCAAAAATTATGAAAGAGAATGCGGAAAAGAGGATTAACTTTTTTGCACATCTGTGAGGTTCAAAGACCTTGGCATATGGGTACCAATCAACCTCTCAGCAGTCTTATAAGACAGATGTCATCAGTTCCACTTTTCACCAGGTAGGAAACGTTAAAGAGTGTGGGATTTTTGCAAAGCCGGTTGGGGAAGAGAAACTCTTTTGCCTCTTTCTTTCTGATGTGGGCAGCTAGAGGGGCTGGTCCTTATCTTACCCCAGGGACCCCACGTCCCGTGTGTGGCGTTAAGTAGATGCTCAGCAGATGATGATTGAAAAGGAGCCATTTGAAGAATTGCTTCCTGATCCAAGAACCAGGTTGGGTCCACCATATGGATCTAGGTCACTAAGTGTTAGCAGCTGAATAAGCCTCACCACCAGCTGTGGCCAAAACCCTTCACAGCGTTTTTCTTTTTCTCTTTCTCTCCTTCTCAGAGAGGAGTTCTCACACACAGCTTGGGAGGGAGATGCCTTTTTGTGCACATCCAAAACAGCACAATGCAAGGACTTTACGATTTTCTTTTCTTACCTTATCTTTCTACTTCTTCTTTTTAAAAGTATGTATGTATGTATGTATGTATGTATGTATGTATGTATGTATTGTTTTTTGGAATTTTGGAAGCCTGAATATATAGCCTACTTTGTATGCAGATACGAAATGCCAGAAAAGGATGTTTTTGTTGTTGTTGCAAATCGGAGATGTTTTCACTTTATAGATAAGAGTAACTTTGCGTGTTACCAAGTAGCATAACATGGAATTCTTCAGTGAGCATAAAACATTGAAGATAACTGCTGTAAAAACAATTAAGGTAAATATAAAATGAACTTGATCTATTGCCAGGACAACTTCTGTTTGAGGAAGATGCACACACTTAATAATTCAAAGCAGTAACTTGGATGAGAGTCTCTGCTTACATTCAGTGTCCATTCCAGAAGTATTTTTGAGCACCTGGTCATAGTAATTATTTTAATTATAACAGTAGCTCCTCACTGAGGACTTACATTGCACTCAGCATTATTACAAAGCATTGAGTATCGCCTTATTGAATCCTCGTCACCCAACGATAAAACAGGGAATCTGGTTATTACCATTATCCAGACTTCTCTGGATAACTAGGCTTAGAGATGGGAAGTGACTTGTCTAAAGTCACATGACTGATAATTCAGTTGTCTTGCATTCAAGGTCAGACTCAGTGCCAGTCACGTAGTCATGCTTTTTTCAAGTTGAAGGACAACTAGGAAATAGAACAAATTCCTAATCATATATGTATATGTATATGTATATATATATATATATATATATATATATATATATATATATATATATGGAGAACTGAGGCCCAGAGATGGGGTAAACTCACCCTAGTTATACTTTTACTTGGGGGTGGGACTGGGAGTCACCTCTGAAAGCCCTGCTTTATTGCCTCTCGTTTTTAAGTGAAAGTCCTCAGAAAGTGAAATCCCTTGGACTCAGGCTTGGATTCAGACAGACTGATTGAAAACTCATCTCCACCGTGGGGAACTGAGTGACCTCAGACACTTGTGAGGGGCTCAGCATCCTCATCTGTATAACGGGGATAATTCTGTGTGTGTACGTATGTGTATGGGCTTCACACCTATGTGAGGTTTAAATGAGTTAGTATATGGAGAGCCTGCCTCATCAAAGATGCTTCATCATTTGTTTTGTAATTATTCTTTCTAACACTTTCTACTGTGATGGCTTTTTGATCCCGTAGTGAGTTGCTTCTGTGAAATCGTTGTTTGAAGTTTATTAGAGCTGAGGGGTGAGATCGGCCTTGGCCTGTGCATGGAGGATAAGTGAGCAGAGCTGATGCAGTTTTCATCCTGTGATTTTCATGTGTAGGCCAAGAGAGTGCCACATTCAAGGAGGACATTGTCCTCTGACCACCGACCGGTCAGTAAAAGTGAGGTTGTCATTAGCGAGTAAGAACATAAATGGGAAGACCTGTCCAGTTGGCCTTGTCAAGGTGATGAGAGGTTATTACACCAGACCGCTTGTCCCAGCCACACTGGAGAGAAAGGACGTCCCCCATGACTCGACTCAGGGAGGAAACCCATCACTGACTGATCCCCAGGTCTCTGAGGATGCCCATAAATGACCTTCAAGTGTCAGGACCGAAAAGAGGGAGCACACGGAGAGGCCATTGTGTGGAGCAGAGGCAGACCTGGTCAGCTCCGCCGTGTGCTAACGGGGACCTTAGACAAGTTACACTCCCTCTCCTGGCTTCTGAGCCCCATGAGTCACTGTAAGGAAGGGTGCTTTTGTCACTTGACTTCTGGGAGGCTGAATTGCCTCATCTAGGAAATAACTGTTTCTAGTTTCTAGCCCATGGGAGGATGGCGACAAGGTCAAGTGCCGTGACGGGTAGAGCTCTGGAACAAAGCCTCATGATGGGTGTACAATTAACGATAAAGTATTTTACTTTTATTTACATGACTGTGAACTCATGAGGACAGAGGCTCTATTTTTATCAGCTTTGATGCCCAATACAGTGTCTGATGAACAACAGGAGCAACAATAATGCCGGCATTTATTGAGTATTTATTTATCTAGCCTTGTACTAGAGGCTATTCCAAGAGCTTTCAACACATTAACTTCTGTAAATCTTACAACACTCTCGTGGCGTGGCTGCTGTCATCCTGCCGTGCTATAGATAAGAAAACTGGGCACAGAGAAGATAAATAAATTGCCCAAGGTCACACAGGTATGCTGCGTTCCTGGAGGGTACTCGCTAAGTGTTGAATGGGTGAGCGAGTGGCTTGCCGGGACATCTACCTTTTGACACTTCCTGTGGTCCTCTGCGTGCTCCTAGCATCGTTTTGGGTGCTGTGCAGTTAGGCGGGTTGCATTTGGCAGTCGCAGTGGGGATGATGATAAAGGAGGTGATGGGTGCTCAGGTGCGGGTTGCCTGTCACACACGCACAGCCATAGCGAAGATGACGGGAGATTAATAGGAAATAATGGGATCGTGAGTAGAGCACTTAGGCAGCTTTCCTCATGAGAAAGCCTCCCGTCTAGCGAGGTGCAATTAGCTGTCCAAGCCGAGATGCGGAGGCAGGAAATGAAATAGGCTCGCGGTGGTTTTATTTTTATACCTGGGTCCGTCCTTGGTTCGGCGGCCTAGTTAGCACTTGGGGACCTCCAGCTGACTCTGCACCGCCTGCCAGCTTTAACACACTTCTACTCCGGCGTGCTACGCAGCCCTAATGTTGAACACACGAGGCAGACAGCAGCCCGGAGGCATTCTCCGCAGAGACTCACATCACAGCGGAACTCGGCTTCCCACCACCACGCGATGCCTTTCGCCTCCATCACCGAGCGTCACAGCAGGTGGCAGACACCAAGCCGTGTCACGGCAATGTCCTAATAGACACATCGGGGGGAGGTGGGAGGCCCTTTTCTGTGATGGAAAGGCATACCGGAAGCCTTTCCCTCACGTCTTCCTCCGGATACGCAGATTAAACATCATTAACTCTCCTTAGAGGATCTATTTGCATCTCATACCATAAGAACCGAAAGCGATAACCTTAAGAAAAATCTCCATTATTTTCTTCACGGCTGCCTCGATCTCTGAGACATTAACGTAAGGACATGCTTTGATTTTTTTTCTCTATCCAGAAGATGGACGGTCTCCGTCTCCCTGAATACAATAATTATTTTATTGCCTTGGCTTCCATCTGGACATACATTCCATTTTCAAATGTAAACAATCATTTCCACCTTTAATAAAGTAGATGGGACCTGTCTGGCTCGGAGAATGAACATTTCAATATCTTCAGACACACAATGACATCGTATCAATATTTAAAATCATTTTATGCATGTATTCCAGGTTGTCCAACTTCATTAAGGCCATTCATCAAGCCTCTAGCTAGAGCGAATTCCCATTGGACTTGTAGGCCTGGGGGCCTACCAAACAGAAATTTAAACTAACTTGCCTTTTTAATTCACATTATTCTCAAATATTCTCTTTTTTTTTTAACTCCCTGCCATGACTAAGGCATTTAGTCTGGGCCATGATTCGGTACATGTCAACTCTTAACAGACACAGCCCCCATTAGTGTGTCAGAAATTGTGTCCCCTAGTGAAGTATGGTACCCATCCCTCCCTCCTCCGTGATAAATCACCCTCTGGTTGTTTCCTGTACTCGGCAATAATTTGAGTTTATCGCTCAATGTTTCTGTTAAATATTTACACACATTTTAAACTCTGTATAAATGAAATCGTCAGTGTTTTGCGAGTCCCACCCTCTCCCTCAACTCTAAAATGATAAATCTCTCGATCTATTTTTTATATTCCTGAAGATGCCCCCACGTGAACATTGGATGCCAGGAATGTGAAAATTCCTGCAAATAAGGTCAGCCCTTCTCCTGGCCATCTCAGTCGGTCAAGCCAAATTTGTCCCCAAGGTGAGCATTATCTAGCTGACGCTGAAATCCTGCTCTGCAATGCCAGTGGACAATTAGGCCCATGCTGAGGAAATCACAATGAAACCTTCTCAAACAGGGCCCTGGTCCAGGGAAGGTTGGCGAGGAACTTTTTGCTGCCATGCCACCTCACCAGGCAAAGCCAGTGAAATGTGCATCCATATTTCAGTGGCAACCAGGCATCCATAAAAGAAGTGGTTTTTGTAGAAAAAGCGGGGAGGGTTATCGTATTAGATTCTCAGGGCTGCCACACCAAACTACCACACAATGGGAGGCTTACACCATAGACATTTATTTCCTTACACTTCCGGAGCCCAGAAGTTCAAGGCCAAATCGTCACCAGGTGTGGTTTCCCCAGGCCGAGCTCCTCAGCTTGCAGATGGCCGGCCGCCTTCTCGCTGTGTCCTCACATGGACTTCCTCTGTGCACACACCCCCCTGAGGTCTCCCTGTGTGTCCCAATTTCCTCTTCTTCTAAGGATACCAGTCCTATTGAATTAGGGTCCACTGTAAAAGCCTTGTTTTAAATGAATCACATCTTTAAAGGCTTTATTGCCAAACACAGTCACATTCTTGGTGAGCCAGGTCTTTGGCATTGGGCAAAGCCTACTCTTCTTTGGTGCATCAAGCACAGGCCCACTCTCTCCCTCTTGAACGAGTATTAACACAACACATGTGTTCTTTGGGGGTCTTGGGAATTCTGAGGACAGGGTACCTTCTCTGAGTTCCTGTTTTCTCTGGGGTCAAGTGAGGGTAAAGACCATTTACAGTACAGAGTTGTTATGAGGATTAAGGGACCTAATAAATGAGGAATTTATTTGGCTGGCTGGCATAGGCATTCAACGAAATTGAACTGAATAGCATCGGGAGGCATTGAAACTTGGGGTTAAAAATGCGAACTGCGTGGAGAGGTGGAGTGGAAAAGTGAAGATATTCCAGGTATATGCAAGAATCAAGGACTGACTTTTCTCCATCTCTCCCCCGTCACCCCCCCAGATTGGGGACTTTGGAGTTTATTGTTTAATGTTGGGTGATTGCATTTCCAAGTCAATCATATGTTCAGTGTAGTAATAGACCATTATTTGAGTAACTTCCAAAACGAAGTGCTTATATATAAAGAAAAAAAAAGTTGAAGAGCTCGAGTATTAAATTGTTCTGCACTGTGCGTGCCCAAACCCTCCATCCTTTTCAAATTCAGTGCTTCACAGTTTCAAGAGCCCTTCAATTTAGAACTGAATGGGGTGTTCTGGGCACATGCTCTGTGGGCCAATTTAGACCCCTCGATTGCGCTGATCACAGGAAGAGAGCTCCAGTTATGAGCTGTGCGGGGTGCAGCCCGGGCATCCATCTGCCTGCTCTCTGGAGCTGGAGTCAGACGGGCCTCTGCAACATCCGTGCCCACGTGGGTAACTCGGGGCTGGACCCACTCCAGGCCCAAGGCCTCCAGCACAGCATGCTTGCTTTGGTTGGAGCTGAGGTCCAGCTCCCAAGGAGAATTTTGCATGATTAGGGGAGGGAATGTGGATTTATTTCCACAAGGCCTACCATGGTGAAATTCCCATAGAGCTCATCTGTCCATTATTGGAAAGATAGAGCCCAATATTCATGTAGTGCTACTCTGCTCCAGGTAGCAGTCAGTGGACTTGCACGGTCTATTTATACACAGTGCCATGGTGAAGTAGGCATATGAGTTGAAGGCTGCAATTCAGAGATGCTGAGAAATGTTGCCACAGACAGGAACCCCAGTGGGCCCAAGCCTTCTTCATGGCTGGCAGGCAGTGTGGGGAAAGTGCAACCTTCGGAATCAGCGATGGAGCCCAGCCTTGAGCCAAGTCTTCTGACTCAAAGTCCCGAGGTCCTTGTACTCCCAGGGAATTGGTGCCATTCACTGAAATAAAGAATCCTCCTTGCATTGCTCCAATGTCAGTGTCAATGTCGTTTTTGTTCACAAAGGAAAAACAGCTTATAAGTGTAGACTATTAGTTCCTGCAACAAATTCTGCCAACGACAAAGCAGAGACACAGGGACTGAGGTGAGGCACAGGGACAGCACAGGGTCCGACGGCTGCTTAACTCATGTCCCTCCTCCTGGCCTCGGCTTCCCTGACCCCACAGTCTAAATTAGACACCTGACAGTCTCTCTTAAGATGTCCTTTTTTTTCCCCCATTTTTTCTTACTTTTTTTGAATTACAAATATCATGCTATGTAAGGTACATGTTTTTTTTTTTTTTCAGGGACTTCTTTTCTTCTCTGTAACCCCCACCTGCTCTCCCCTAGAGAGTGAGGTCTGCGTCTGTTTTGTCTGACAGTAAACTGGAGAACGAGTACAGATCTTGGAATGTAGTAGAAACTCGTCAAGTAGGATAAAATGAATGAATGAATGAATGAATGAGTGGGAACGAACCTTTTCCTCCCACTGCTCAGGTGTGGTGGAGGGAGCACCTGCCGTTGGATCTACAGTCCCAGGATTTGAATTGGAGCTTGTCTCTTCCCTTCTTTTCTGCGTGAACATGGATCAGTCTCTTCGTCTTCTGGATTTGATGTTCTCCTACATGGAAAGTGGATAATAACATCCTTTTCTCAGGGTGCTGTGAAGGTAAAATGAGACAATATCTAGAATGTGCCACGCAGAACTCGGTACGTAGCTGCGACGTAGCATATTAGCTGACTTTGTCCAAGGCTCTCTCTTCCAGGAATCACTGTTTCCTGGAGTTCCAGCCCTTGGGAGGAAGGGGCCAGGACAGAGAAAAGGCTGTCTTGGGTGGTTGGTAAAGAACCAGTGGCCTTTGGCAAAATGAACACAGTGTCTGGGTTTACTCAAGTGATGGAGCCCTCAGCAAATCCATCCTCACTCCCTTGGGGTGGCATCTGCTCATAGACTGGCCGTCTGTGGACGTGGATAAAGACCTAAAACCCTAGTGACAGGAGACTTGAATAAAGATTAAATGAAAGTGAGCTGAAACAGGCCAAGGTCAGCACTGATCTGAGCTACGTGAGTGTAAGATGTGGCAGCTCCATCATTCCACTGTAACGGCTCAATTGGTGAGATTATGTGAAAGTATTTATCATTCTGTGACACAAACTCAAGGTATTTCTTACCAAAAACTGGCTCTGCTTTTAGAAAAGGTCATTCATTTGATCCTTTCTGGTATATGCATCCTGCCAAATTCTCTTTGTCCCCAAACCCCAGAATTGCCAGTGGGAGTTTGTTTCCCAGTTTATTCAAACAAATAAATAAATGACAAATTCAAGAAACTTCTTCTGTTGCATTTCTGTCCTCACATGGTCTGTGCTCGGTGGCACTGTTCATGCTCTTTGTATGGCTTATTTTTTTGTTTGCTTTTGTTTTATTTCGTTTTGTTTTGTTTTGTTTCTGTTTTTTGTACAAGATAGCTCTAAAAATCCTACACTTTCGTCTTATTCCTTCTCTTCTGGTCATATGGTTAGCATGGGGTGTTGGTCTCTCCCGTGAACCCCACACTGGGAGGGCATGCGGCTAAGAAAGAAGTGAATGGACCTGAATAATTGATATACACATTCTGAGAAAACTCCTTGGAAGACCAAAGACAGGTATAACTTCGTGCAGATCAGAGGATGCCTCCGTGCCATTGTTAGAGGGGTAGATATAAAGGAGAAAGCTGGCATAGTTCATCTTTTTTTTTTCTTTTCCACATTGCCACATATATCTATTAACTCTATGACCTCTTTGAGGCAGAAAAATAGCAAAGTTACCTCCGTGGCATTGTGGGGGTTTGTGAGGAGTTATCACCCCAAGGACAAGTTTGGGATGCAGGTGTCAAAAGTGCAGGTCAAAACACTGGCTGCTGTGTGTTCCCATCTCTCCTTACCTCCATATCCTCAAAGGATGGATGAATGGAGGCAGAAAATCTCTTCAGGAAGAGCCCAGCCTGGAGACATGGACAGAAAGATATAGGGCATTGCGGTTATGCAGCAAATGGGGTGGCCAAGTGCAGACTTTGGTAGCAGAGGTATTTATGCTAGGACACAAGCTCCATTTCCTAAACTCTTCAGGAAGACGGAGTGAGGACATGAGGTACATGACCAAGGCAAAATAAACTCTTAACAGTGACATATAAGGATAGCGAGATCATGGAACAGAAACAAGCAGTTACAAAGGATAATGAAATGGAAATACTGGGTATAAAATATATAATATTTGACATAAAGAACTTAAGGGGTGGAGTAAAAAAGCACAGTGAATATAGTCTAAGAATAAATTAGTGAGCCAGATCCAGTAAGAGAATTCTCCAAGAAAACAATAAGAGAAATAAAAAGTATAAAAGAGTGAAAATTGATGGAGGCCAGGGGCACATTTTTTATATGTCAATATAAATATGACAGACAATCATAGAAGGAGAGAAAAAAATAGAAAATACTTGAAAAACAATAATGACAGAATAAAAGAAAGACAAAGGTTTATATTGAAAGCTCTTATGGAATGTCAAACAAAATATAAAAGAGAAAAATCGTACTTAACATAATTATATTTAAGAACCCCAAGGAAAAGTTTTAAAAAGCCACAAGCTCACCGAAAGAAAGAGGTCGCTTACACAGAAATCATATTCAAATTAAAGTCTTATTTTTCCATAGGGACACTGAACCAAGAAGGAAGTGGAGAATTATTTTTGAAACGTTGAGTGAAAATAACCTTAAAAAAAAAAAGATCTTTGTATTTTTTTACCCAGCTAAACTATTTTCTAATATCAGGGCAGTATAATGATATTTGGAAGCAAACAAGATCTGAGAACATTTACTAAGCGAATGCAACCTCTGTGAAAACATTTTTGGAAGAAAAGACACCAGTAGGAGGATGCTTTGAGGAAAATGGGCTATAAAGGTGAGTATGTAACTTTGTACACTTTATGTTGTGTGTGTGTGTGTGTGTGTGCACATGTATGCGTGTGTATATTTAAAGCAATAGCCAAACAGAATCAGATAAAAACATGTTCCCTCACATCACAAACGGTTAAAATTCTACATAATATAACATAATACTAACATGTTTTCTGGGGTGGGAAGTGGGAAGGCGCTTAGAGAAAGAGTCTGGGTAACCACAGAAAGGTGACATCCACCCAAGTACTTTATTCTGAGGAAAGATACTATTCTTGGTTCTCCCTCCCTCCATGCTGAACCCTGGTTTCTAATCCTGCTTTCTCTATGTGGGGCTGTGTGACCTTTGGGAAGTGTCTCAGACTCTCTGATTCTTAATTTCTCGTCTCCCAATCCGGGATGATAAAACCTGCCATGTGTCAGAGGCTATTGGGGAGGTTTTAAAGTATACTGTGGTTTCTGCTGCACGATTGTCCTGGACACTGCACAGATGCTGACTTTTCGTACCCACCGGTAAAAGAAACAATAACATCGACAACAATAACACCATTTTTGTTGGTTTTTGTACTCACAGGCTTATGCCGCACCCACATTTTCTCCCAGACTTTGGCGCAAACAGGCAACAATAAGACAGGCTTGTCTTCGGCAGCTAAGGTAGTAGAAAGGGGTCACAAGAGGTCAATCGGATCTGAAAAATCAAGATTCTATTTTGAATCCACCTACTTATATTACATGAATGCAATTTTCAAGACTTTGCAAACTTGTTGCTTTTTCGATCCAATACACAGTGTTTGGCTCAAGAGATCAGAGCTGCAGCAGGGCCATTAATTACCCAGTTCGTTCCCGAGACGAAGCAGGAGCACGGGCCCATGTTCATCAGGGCATGTTAATTGGAAACAAAAAATCGCCATGGATACCACAAACGTGCCTCGAGGAGAGTAAACCGCACCGGTAAGGTTTCATTCGGATTTCGTTCTATTTCATTTTATTTTCAGTTCTCCCGAAGGCCAGGCACAGCCATTTCACGATAAAAAATAATGGCCTGAGAAACGTCCTTCTGGAATGTCCCCACGGAGGTGTGAGTGTGTGGATCCCAGATGAGTCTGGAGGGATGCATTTCCTCCTCCGGCCCCACGAGAGTACGCTGGGATACCTGCACGTGATTGGCTTGGGTCCCCCAAATGGCTACCCCCAGAAGATAAACTTTGAGGGACAGTGTCTGCCTTTCTGCTTCTCGCCTTTATGGTACGTCCTCAAGTGACAGCATTCCCGAGTCCCCACCCGCCAGTCTTGATGGCAGTCTAGGGAGCCCTAGAATAAATCTTTATTTTGACAGAGAGATTATAACCACCTGCCACCGCCAGTGCCTTTCTCTTGCTGCCACGTCGTGTTGCTTGGGATCCTGGGACGACAAAAGGTTTGAAACGCAATAAAGGACTTCAGTTCGATCGGACGTTGAGGAGGTGTGCAGCGAGCCCGCCATTCTCCTGGCACTTCCTTTTCTCTCTGTTCTTTGATTAAAGTCTTTTCTCTTACTTACATCCCCCATTAAGATGTCTCCGTGTCATTTAGGGTGTTAATTGAGAGGAGGTTTAAGCTCATCAAAGCGATTATAAGTGATAGTTAAAAATTTCTATATATGGCCTGCGCTGGAATTGGCACGGTGGGGTGCCATTTTTTCTTTTATCCAACTGACATCGGTAATAATAGATGAAATTATTACTAAATCGCAGCTGCAGTGATGATATCATGATTTTTTTTGTGTGTGTAATCTTTGATGAAAAATTAATTTTTGAGAGGGATAATTTAAAATGATTTAAATAGTATTATACTGAAGTCCTTGCCGGTAATTAACACCAATCTTGTCAGAAGTGAAACCACTTTTGCAGCTGTTTCTAAAGATACCTACAGTATTTGTAACTTTTCTGTGAGTCAAATTATAGTGTTTGGACTTTATTTTTACTGCACAAGGACCATGAGGGAATAAAAGGCGTCTGATAGGAATCTTTGTTCTTCGAGGCCTGAATCCTGTTTTGTGTGTGAAGCCCCTCCCCCACGCTAGAGTGTGGGCCAGGGTCAGGGAGGGTCCTTATTTTTATTTTTTAAATGAATAAAAGTGCTTATAGTAGATACAGTGCGCATATAACTCTTCAGTCCTTAAATATTAGTCACGAAGGACAAATAACTCGATGTGCACGGAATGTAACTGACAGAACAGATGGCTGGGCCTATATGTTGGTTCGTCTTCATCAAGTGACTTGACTTTCTTCGAAATCCACTTCTTTTATTATCGTGGCAAACGCATTCTAATGAGAGATGGCCGAAAATAGCTTTTTCTTTGCTACTCTCTTCATACTTTAAATGACAGAGTGAGGGTGTGTGTGTGTGTGTGTGTGTGTGTGTCTGTGTGTGTGTCTGTGTTTGTCCTATATATAACGGCCTGCAGGAGAAGTTAAAAAAGGAAATATAATGAAATTTAAACAGAAAAGAAAATGAATGAGACTCGAATGGAGCATTCTTCTGAGTGTGGAGTTTTGCTTTCTTCTCTTTTTTTTTTGTAACGTGCATGCTGATTTTTTGACAAGATATATGGCACTAGATTTTACGGCAATTGCAGTACCTGCCTCGTTGTAATTTTTTCTCCTCAACTTTTGTGCTGAGGAGGGAAGGCAGAAGGAAAAGAAGGGGGGAAAAAGAAATGAGTGAGGAGAAAAGGAAGGAAGGAAGGGAAGGGTGGATGAGAGGTGAAAAATGACAGGAGGGCTTTGAAACCAGTTACACTGGGTATCTATCTGTTCATTAAAATTGGAGCTACAGCCTCAGCTTCTGCTGTGGGTGCAGTTTTATTCCACCAGTATGCAAATGTCACTCCTCGATGCTCCTATTAGGAAAAGAAAGACAGAGCAAAGGTACAAAAGAAAGGTCCTTTTGCAAGCGGAAGAGCCGGTTTGTTGGCGGAGCTGTGATTTGTGCACCGGTGACGTTTGCGACACTGAGAAGCCAGCGGACGTGACTCTCTCATGTTGTGGAGAGCAATGGGCGGGCGCATCCAAAGGTTTATCCAACGTGGTGTCTCAGGCGACTGTTTGTACTTCGCTGGCCAAAGAGTGGAGGAGACCTAGGGAGGGAAAGGACGTTCCCGATGCAGGACGTTAGAACTGGGGCAGGCATCAGTTAATCGAATCCTCATGTGAAACCCAGCAGGCGGGGGCCGTCATCATCATCATCCTTTTGCCGAAGAAGAAAGGGAGGCGGGGAGAGGTAAGCGAGGGGCCTGAAGCCACATGGCTGACCAGCGACAGGGCTGGGACAAAAGCACGGCCCCGTCTGAAGGCAGGTCCTGTGTCTGTCCACTCTCCACTGTGTGCCACCGCCCTGGACTCCACCAGGTGGGGACAGGGGAAGGGTCCATATTGTTTTAAAATGTATTTTTCAATTATAGGTGACACGTTATTATATGAGTTTCAGTTCATCGTTTCTTCCCTGGCTGTGTGGACTGCTGTGGAGAGCAAAGAGCAAGAGATGGGACAGGGCTGGGACCTTCCCATCCCCGCTATGCCCATCTGCCATATGACTTTGTCCGTGACCTTGAATCTGAATTTAAGTGGGCATCCAGAGGCCCAGCGCAGGGCCGGGGCCTTGGCAGGTTCACAGAGATGCCTTCACTTCCGGCCCGGAGCTCCGTGGACACTTGGGCTCTTCCTGGCTTCCGGCTCTGATTCCAGAACATGTACCTTTCAGGACCGTGCTCCGATGTCCTCGGCTCCCTTCATCGGAAGCCCCTCTGTCAGGACGCCCCTCCTCTGGAAAGTTCGTTTCATTTGCTCTGTGTCCACATAGATCTCTCCCGCTGGACTGTAAGTTCCCTGGTGGCAGATTAGGCATTTATTGAATTAATTAATTAATTCATTCATTCATTCAACAAGCATTTCCCGAGGACTTATCTGTATCAGGTCTCAGGCACTGTGTTTGGCACGGAGGACGCGAAGGTAGCCAACAGTAAGTCCTTACTCTCAAATCACTCAGAGTTCGGTGGGAAACAGACTACCAATAGATAATCAAAAGGATCAATTCATGCATCAATAAAAAGGAATTAAATCTGGTACAGGTAAGGGAGACACTGGCCAGCTTCCTCTGTAAAGGGCCAGAGAGTAAATATTTTAGGATTTCTAGGCCACAAGGCCCTGGAGCAACTGCTCAGCTTCGTCTTGGACCACACATAGGTAAGTGGGAGTGACTGCGTTTTAATAGAACTTTATTCACAGAAACAGAACTGAGCATAGGGCCTCCTCCATTCTGAGGACAAAACGTGTGTGTGTGTGTGAGCTGCTCAGAGTATCCGAAGGGGCTGGCCGGGGTGTGTCACTGAGGGCGGGCAAAGCCATCTGTCCATTCGCATTCGGGAAGGAACTGAAGGGGAGGATTAGGCGAAGGGGCTTTGCCTGGTCACAGGCCCGTGCTTTTGTTCTCTCCTGAGTTCCGGCAGTCTTGAGAAAACTTGCAGGAAGGCTCGGCCGTTTGGCAAGGCGGGAGGGCGAGGCAGGCGTGGGCAGAGAACAGCGCCCCGAGCCAGGCCAGCCAGCAAGCCCAGATCCTGCGTATGAATCAGTGTCCCTGTGAGAGCACGCCATGAGTTTGCAACAAACACCTGCAAATGCAGCGTGCCCGTCCACTCCTAATACCCACTCCCCCTCGCTGGCACGCTCACTGTCAGCAGGGGGTCCCGAGTCCCGGAAGCCTGGACAAGCTTGGTCTGTCCTGACCAGGTGGTCAGGGCTCTAGGCAAAGGGGCCCTTTCTCCTTTGCTCCTTTCTCTGTCACCTTCCTCAACCCAGCTCCTACATACACATGCATACTCTTATAACTTTAGGGTGGGCGAGGGGACATGGATGGCTGCAGCATGGGACCTGGATGGGGCTGGTAACAAGGTGACGTCGGTGCTGAACACAGGTGTTTCAGATGCAGAGGCGGGCGTCGAGACTTGCTTTGTCGTTGTGAGTGCTTTTGTTTGCATTTCACAGATGAGGCTAGTGCAGGTCAGAGAGGTGAGACAGGACGCAACATGTCCTTGGCACCCAGGTCTTGTGCCTACAAAGCTAACACACTCCCAGGGTTAGGGTCCATCAGTGTCTCCTCCAGGCGTGGGTGATTTAACCACCCTTCAACGGTCTGCTCACAGGCCACCTCCTTCTTGAAGCCCTCACGGATTGCCCCCACATGCACAGGACTCGTCTTGCCTAAGTGACCAACCGCCTTTATCTGCACCCCCCAGGCGTCCACGGCACCATCCATCCTGTGTCCCTGCTACTTGTGTCTGAGTCATTTCTCAAGCGGCAGGAACGCCGAAGAGTGGGGGATTTGCCGGTCCATCCCAGCATCTGACACGGCACAGCCTTCGACACAGAATGAGGTGCGGGGCATGGGTGTGGGGCTGGATTCAATGTGAAGACCACGCAGACTGCGCACTCCTCATCTCCGGCGTCCTCTCTCCCCAAAAGGAACCAAGAGAAATCCCGCAGCAGCACGTATTAGAAGGGACAGTGGGCTTAAAGGAAGCCACGACAAGCCCAGGTTCAAATCCCAGTTCTGCCGCTCCCCAGCAGTGCGTGTGTGAGCCCGTGGTGGTCTCCTGGCCCCTGACCCTCGTTCCTCATCTGTTGTGAGGGCTCGTGCCTGCTCCAGAGAATTCAATTACGTGATGACATCAGCGCAGTCCTGGGGTTGTGGGCTCGGGGCTCAGATTGTAGGACCCACGAGAACAGGAGACGTGTCTGTTTTGTTCATTCCCGTATCCCAGAACCTCGCCGTGTCCCAGCCTAAAACAGGGCTTGGGAAATATCTGTGCAGGATCAAGGAGTTAATGAGCTGCTTGTTTGTGTGCTCTGAAATCACTCCCAGACAGGGTGCGGCTTGGCTGGTGTTCCTTCCGCCCAGCATGCCGGGCGGGCTGTGTGGCCTGTCGCTGCCCAGCCTTGCACCCCTGGGCCCCGGGGTCACAGAGGCAACCCTGGGAGGGGCGTGGGCTGAGCCTGTGCAACTCCCTGCCCCCTCCCTCTGGGGCCTCACCAGACTGTGGGAACCCTGCTGAGGACCTGGAGGCAGGTGGCCGGGGATGACGGCTGTCTCAGCCTGTCTCCCCAGGGCGATAGCTCTGCTGGCTCTCAGGTCAGACTCGCCCACACAAGCTGGCAGCGTCCACAGCTTCAGCGACGCCCATCCTCCCCGGACCTCCCACTGGGCGCTGTGTCTGTTCCTTGTTTCGTTTGGCCTTGTCCCTTCAAAGGGGCCACACCACAAGCCTCTTCTCTGCTCTGACGCATCCCTGCCCTCTGAGTGCACGGTGAGGCTGAGCTGATACAGGCCCCCCTGTGACTGAGGTGAGGCAGGGACCAGATGGGAGCAGAGCCCAAGAGGGCGCATTCATCCTTCCAGCCATCACCCCAGCAAGGCCAGTGTGACTCAGGCTGAGCACACAGCACTGCCGACGGCAGGTGGCCAGATGTGTGTGGCATCAGGCTGGCTCTCCTCACTCTCACACCAAGGCGTGCGTGCCCCTCGCTCTTACAGTCTGTTCACAATCCTTCCAGCTGGAACAGTGCTGGGCGGGTAGCAGGTGCTCTGTGAATCTCTGAAGAATGATTCTGCCCCTGTATTTTGGGTTTGAGTTAAAGATCATACACACCTGTGGACCTGTCTCAACTAGACCAAGGACTGAGTCTACTTAATTACATAATTTTTCATATAATGCTTGAGCTTACAAAGAGCCAGCTGACAGAGGAACTCTCGTTTGGGTTTCCAAGAGCAGGGACTGTCGAGGTTGGTTCCAACGGCATTAGGGGCTGGGCCATTCTTCGATGTGCAAAGAGCTGCCTTGTGATGCCTCATATGATGCAGCAACCTCCTTGATTCCTACCCAGCAGATGCCGGTAATATCACCTTCCCAGGTGTGGCACCCAAAAATGTCTTCAGACATCTCTTCACGGACCCTGGTGGGCCAGACGCCAGGGAACACGGCTCTGCGGGAATCTTCTGAGCTCCTCGGGGAGGGCGCACTCATCTTGCAGTCTGTTGTCTCTCGATGTGTCTTGCCAGGTCTCAGCCTGGCCTGTAGGGCGGGCATGGGATGCTCAGTGGAATCGGGCCGTCCGCCCCTACCACGAGACAGGTGTCAAAGATGGTGAACCCTCCCCTAAGACCACTGCCTCTGCAGCTATACTTTCTGCACGCCCCCTGCTCTGAGGTCTCCTCTTTGCGGCCATCTCTCATTTCCTTCTTGCCCGTCGAAGCCCTCCTGATGCACGGAGGTCCATCTCCACCCCTGTCTCTTACATCAGAGAGTCCCCGGATCCCTGTGGGATGTCACCTGTTCTCTATTCTCTGGTTAAAACTGAATCTAAGCATTGGTTCCAGTCTCCCTTGTATCTGTTGTTATCGAACGCGGGACAACAGTTTGCGTGTTGAGAGTCAGCGTACTGTGTTCATCAAGCTCCTGAGCTGTGCAAGGGAGCCACTCTGCGTGTAAGTCCCCTCATTGGCACGGATGACCCGGGTGACCTTGAGGACATTGTTCAAACTCTCTAAGCCTCAGTTTACTCACATGTAGAATGGAAGCTGATAAAGCAGACGCCAAGTTCACGTACTTTTCTCCATTGAGGAGATGACATGTGGAGGCTGTTTAGTTGATGTTGACCATCACTATTTGGTAGGTACCCACGGCAGCAGACCGAGGGGCAAGGGTTCTCTCCTGGTCTAGTATGGCGATTGGCCCTTAATAGATGTGCAATAATGCACAAAAAATTGAACCGCATCATGCATCTTTCTGAGGTTTGAATGTATACTTTATGGAAATGGTCTATAAATTGGGGTGAATTCTCACAGAATCACTCTGAGAATTAATGGAATGAGGCATATTTTGGTAGACAGAAATCCAAGATGATCTCCAAGATCCCCATCCCTGGTGTGTAAACTCCATATAGCTTTGCCCACTGAGTGCATGAGACAGGTGGGTGTGGTGGGCTTTCACTCTTTTGATTGTATTGCATTAGATAGCAAAAGGGACTTTGCAGATGTCATTGAGGTCCCTCATCACTGTCTCTGAGTTAATCAAAGGGAGATTACCTTGGGTTGGCCTGACCCACCTGATCTGGTGAACCCTTAAGAGACAAGTCATAGCAGCAGGCGCTCTTCTGTGGACCGTGACGAAAGGAAACACTCACGTGTGTACTGCCTAGGGGGGCGTGCCCTGAGTTAAGCCTCTGGAAGTGGATTCCACAAACCGAGCATGGTTCCTGGCTCATGACAAGCAAGAGAACAAGGACCTCAGAGATACAGACAAAAGGAGCTGAGTTCTGCCAACAACGGCATGAGCCTGGAAGAGAATCCCAAGTCTGAAAATCTGCACCCAGACTCCTGATCTACAGACAGTCTGAGATAACAAATAGGAGCTGTGGGTCATTGTGTCTGTGACTATTCATTACCCAGCAATAGAAAATCCATACGGACATAAAGGGCTGACACGTGGTCCGGCAGAGACCCAGTGCTCCACGACCAGCTCTTGGTGCCCTCCTCTTCCTCCTCTCCCTTCTTCTTTGTTCTAGAAAGTACAAAAAGTTCCATCCTCAAACCTGGAGGTGCATGAAATGCAGCTATATTTTCTCCTCCTGTATTAGTCTGCTAGGGCCACCGAAGCAAAGTATCCCAGATGGGGTGGCTTACACAACAGAAGTTTAGTTTTTCATAATTTGAGAGAGGCTGGAAGTCCAACAGCGAAGTGTCAGCAGGCCTCTCTCCTCGCCTTGTAGATGGCCGCTCTGTCTCTGTGTCCTCACGTGGTCTTCTTCCTATGTCTGTCTGTGTTCAAAGTCCCTCTTCTTATCAGGACACCTATATCACCTCATCTAATCTTAATGAAATGAAGCAGAAAAACCATATCTCCAAATAAGGTCACATTCTGAGATTCTGGGGGTTAGGACCTCAACACGTGACATTTGGCAGGATGTAGTCCATTATACCTCATAAGGCCTGAGTTCATTTCTATTTGGGGCAATTGTAACTCAGTCCTTCTCTCTGTCACCTTTTCTCTGTCTTAGGTCTTAGATAAACACCTTAGTTCTTACGTGGTTATATGGGTTCCCCCCTATGCCACTCAGCTTCGTGGGAAGCTTTCTGTGGTCAGTGTGGGTGCAGGGAGTGAGTGAGGCTGACCAGAACCCCTAGGTAGTCCACGAAACCATTTAGTCTCTGGAGTCCTGTCATTTCCCTGAGGCCCAAGCTATCTCTGGTCTCAGCTTTCACAAACCTATGTGTAACAGGTGGCATGTGTGATGATCTCCTCTTTGGGTTCATCAATGTCCACACCTTCATCTCTTGCATCTTCCTTCTTTCCTAGGCTGAAGTCAGAAAGCCGAGAGCAAGAAAGTCATACATTTCCTTCCCTTCCTGCCTTTCTCTTTGTCTCATTGTCTCCCTATGGATCTAAGTTTTTGGAAGACAACCACCAGGGAAATACAGAGAACATATTTTCTTTCTGCCTTGATGCTCCTACCTCTGAAGCAATGAATGCGAGAGACATCTCGCTGCTCAAAGGGGATGGAGGTGGAGCGGGGAGAATTTCTAGGAGGGGAGACTATTTAGCTCCCATTTCAGAAATATTATCCAGCACATATTGCTCAGAGCTCAGTCCAGGTTTCCACCGCAGCTGTCATCTCAAATATTCTGCCCCGTTGTTTCTGGGAGAGTGTCTTCAATTGTTAGACATGACGTTCAAAGTGTTGATGGAGCAGCAGAGTTAACAGGCCTGGAGCATTTGCAAAATTTAAAACTCATGGCGAAACCCAAGGCTAAAACTGATACCTTCACTGAACGTTGGCCTCGCAGACAATCGTCACTGAGATGCTTAAAGGGAAATAATTGCATTTAATTAAATAGAATATTAATTCAGAATTAGTATGAAAACACATTTAACAAGAACATGGGATAAGGATGTGCACAAAATGGCTTTAAAACATTTGCATGCTATTTTGGGAGCCTGTTTGACAAACTTCATGAAGAATCTATACTGGACCCTGTAAAAGTCCCCTCTGTTTTCTCTAATGATCTGATATTATTGACTTTCTTATTGACTCTTTCACTCTAGCCACAGTGATTGGCTAAGCGACGGGCACCTGACCGATGGTCGACCAATCATACACCCTCACATACTCTGCTATCAGTTGGGTTGCTTGTGGACACGTGACTCAGACTGAGCCAATCTGAGCCTTTTGAGACTTCTTTAGATGGAGCTGTGTGTGAGTGAGTGTGGGGTCAGTACGTGGAAGGCGGGGGGAGAAGGGAAGATATCTGATCTCTAAACTGTGGGGATCTGAAGCCTGAGAGTTGCTGACAGCCATCGTTTCAGCCTCATGGAGATGAAGAATTTGAGAGTGTGAAGACTACTCGCTAAGAGAATCGGAGGTGGAGAGAGGGAATTCTGATGGCATCCTTGTCACAGGTTCTGTGTATACCCCTGGCTGTGTCTCCATTGCTTATAGTTGGTCAGTCTTGACCGAGGAAGAATTATGTCACAGCAACAAGGTAGTATAAGGCAGGGGAAGAGAATAAATTTCAACGACCCTGCGTCAGACAGACTTTGGCTCTAACGTGATGTCCTAATGCTCCATTTATCACCTGTGTGATCTTGGACAAGACACTCGACCTTTCTGAGTCTTCGTGTTCTCAGTTCTAGAATGAGAAAATTAGGACAATAAAATCCCTTCTGAATCTGAAGGGTATAGATTGGTGTTTATTCTTTTCCCATGATCAGTGTCCAGAAACTTTGCCTGAAAGCTGATTTATTAAACCCATACTGCATATTTATCTTTGCATATTTTTTGAAATTCTTAATTTCATGGACACACATTGTAGATGTCTTGTTACAACACCTCCTTCCCTCGACTAACGCGTGTGTACAGCGGTGGGCACATGGTACAAGGTGGGACATCGATATTCTTCCAAGGGCTTTTCACCCTGGAGGAGATGAGGTCCTGTCTTTTGGGTCATGGAGTTGCCAACTCCCCTGACACATGGAGAACATCTGTATTTAATCAGGGTAAAAAGGGCACTGAGCAGTAGCAAAGAGGAGAGAAGGACCACAAGAAAGAGTTTGATGACATTGAATATTGATATGACTGAATTCAGTTTCCTCCTGAACCAATTACATACTAAGTATTAACATTTTTTCCCCTTAAGTTTCTTTATATATATATTTGTAACTAGGATCTAAAAGATTCTAATATTAGGTAACCAGATGCTCTTATTTGCCGGAGAGAGTCTTATTTTGATGGCTGTTATCATATTGTTGTTACTAATGTCATCTAACTTAACTCTCTAAATATCCTGGTTGGATGAGAAAATCTATGTCACTCAACCTGGTGCAGAGAATACAAGAGTTCGTGATGGTTAAGAAAGATTAAGGTGTAAAGACTAGAGGATGCTCCTGTTTTCCCCGGATGGACAGAGGGTGAGATGAGGGGAAATCACGAGAGAAGAATGATCCAGAGCACTCCCCTCGGCTCCCTTCCTGTAGGGGACCTCCTGGAAGGGGGTTCTCACTGCTCTGCCATCTCCCTGACTCCCATTCTATTTCCAGACCTTTCCTGGGGATCTAAGTTCTGGAGAACCCCAAAGATGCTGTCCCTTCAGAATGCCCAGAGTGCTCATCACCTTCTAGTCAGAGATGGCTGTTACAAAGAGCCATCTATGAGCCACCTCCTCTTGGAAGCATTTTCTGTTCATTACCTATTTTGCAGGAAAATACCTGGGGGTTACTTTCTTGCAATGTAGGTTTAGCTTAGTGCCTTCCGATTCTCCTGCCTTCCTTCTTTGCACAGGTCAGAGTGACTTTTTTATTCCCCTCCACACTGGTGAAACTATTTTTGAACAACAGTGATAAATACCAGACTCAAACGGGAAGTCAAAGGATCCAGAAGTGTTATCTCTCGAGCATCATGGAACATGAATGAGGCCGGAAGAGTTCTTTGCAAAGTTCTGAAGCAAGCAAAGATGTTTTGGGGACATATGCAGCCTCCAATGCTCCACAGAGACTGGAGCCTAGTATGATGAGCGAATGCCAATTTGAAGAATTTTGGAATAAAGAATTACTCAGAAATAGAAACTGTGTTGGCAGAGTCGAAATGTTATATCAGTACAGAATGACTTCAAATTAATGGGCAGAATTCAATTTTGTTCATATGCATGCTTCAGTTTGGGAAGGGAGTCAAATGGAAGGGCTACATGAGGCTCTGAAAGACACTGGATTTTGTGACAAATCTTCCTCCCACAAACTAGAATTTAGAGATGAGCCTGATGGTCGGTCTGTGTAGATTACACAAGCATGCGTGAGTTCAGGCCATGGCAGTGACCAGTAGGGGCGATTTTGACAACCTGTAGGTCTATGGCACACCGCTCGAGACAATGTGTGCACCAAATTACTTGCTGGCCCACATCAAAAGCTGCAAATACACAATAGCTCTGGGAACCTGGTGTCTGAAACTGTGTCTGTGTGTGTCCTTCTCTCCATCCATGTCCATGTCATCAGATGATGTCTGTACGTCCACACACAAGGAGCCCCCAGCCTGGTTCAGCAGGCATTACTGAGGACCTACTATGTGGAACGTCGGGCTAGCCTCTGGTGCATCAGTGAGGAAGGCGTGGTTCGTCCTCCATGTGCTGACCATCTCTTCAATGCTAACTAGAGAAGTAAAAATAATGTCACATTTGAAGAGCCCCTTGGCATTTGCAAGACACTTACGCGTCAAACTCTCTCACAAAGATGAAAAGAGCTGCTCTTCGCATTGAAAAGATGGGGAACTCAACCCAGAAAGGCCAAGTGACAAGTTCAAGGTGGCCAGCCCTGCAGAATCCACATCACTACCTCCTTCCTCTTACGTTACTTTTAACCATCCCATCTTTCTGTGTCACATTTAAATTCCAGTAGCTGGACCATCTTGAGAATGGATATGGTGAAGAAAATTTTTAAAAATGTAAACTCTTTCAATGCTTTGCACTATGAAAACACACATGGGCAAAGTGGGGCCTCGTTATGTAAAATAGTGACTTCAGAACCTGGGAAATATTTTAATTTAAAATATTCTTTCTCTCAGCCTTCTGAGACCATTTGAGAGGGCCAATAGCTTGGTTTTACCTTTTCTCTCTCCTCCCTCACTTCCTTCCTTCTTTCCCTCATCCATTTACTCATTCATTCAGCAAATAATTACTGGCCACTCCTCTGCGACAAGGATTATGCTAGGGGTCTGGTGATTCAGAGACGAGTGACATACATCCCCTGTCCCTAAGGGGCTCACAGACTCGTGGGGAGAAAGGGCATCGCCCTGAGAGATGGTGAAATGAGTATCTCCCGGTTCGCGGGAACTGCGAGAGAGGACTGCTCCGTCCACTGTGGAAAGCTTCACAGAGGAAGCGTTTAGTGTGGCGCTTAGGAGCGGGTGATGGACAGGTCCACCTGGACCGGGTGGGGTGCCACGCCAGCACGTGAAGCTGCTGAAGAGCGATCTCATGGGAGTTATCAGCTCTTGAGGACTGATGGACGTACCAGCCAAGGTGGCTACTGGATGAAGTACATCCTTCTAGGATGGCCTCTAGTATATTAGCCTTAGCTGGCTGTTGGAATGTGCAGGAGGGACCTGCCCTCCCAAATCTGTGGGCACCACAGCGCCACCAGTGGGCAGGCCGCCCTCTTCCGGAAGTCCTCTGCTGCTTCTCCATCGCCCCATGCCATCCCTCAGGCCCTCTGTGCATGACCTGAGTGCCTCAAGCTGATAACACGTTCCAGGACTGGGCCCCATCTCTTTCCTTAGCCTCTGCTTCCCAGAAGACTCTCTCTATTCCTCTGATCACCCTTGTCACTGCTCCCTCTGCCCTTAGCCCTAAGGATCAATTTGTGCATGGAAATTAGTGCCAGCCTAGCGTGTGTGCACGCACACACACACACACACACACACACACACACACACCCTTCTACAGCAGTGTGGGAAGGTGGATTTCCTAAGCCAGCGCTAGCACAAGATGCCCGTTGTTCTCTGTCTTGCGTTTGCTGCAGGATCGCCCATCCTTGCGATCACCCCCCTCAGTAACAATAGGTCTGCCCTATTTCAGCAGCTATGGATCGTTCCATTGGCTGGCTGCACCAAAGCTTATTTAACCAGAATCCTCTCGTTGCGTATTAGTTTATTTCCAGTCTCATGGAGATGATGATTATGACACTCTTCTGGAACTTCTGTCATCCCCTCAATTTAAGAACCTCTTGCTCACTGTCTAAGGCCAGCATCCTCACTTGCCTTTCTGAGTTTCCCATAAGCTCTTCACGTCTAGGATTCCCGCCCGATGACTAACTTCAGCCGTTGTCCATCCTCAGCGTAGATGTTTCCTCTTCGCCTCCCCTTGCCCTGCCTTTAGACTAAGATCACTGCGGATGGTGGCTGAGAGGACTGGACATTGGTCATCCCTGACTGGAACAGGATCCGTCTGGCCAGTCATCAGCTGGCCGGCATTAACCGGGGAGGTGGTGGCGACTGTCCTCTCTTCCTTTTTGACCCGAGAGCCATGTATGGACTGGGACCTCCAGACCTGGAAGCAGAGTGGCCGTGTTGACACAGCTTTTGAAAGGACTCCTCCACGAGCCAGGTGGGTAGGGATTCAGGAAGCGAAGCTGCCACTGCAGTTTCCTCCCCGCAGGACCCAGATGCCGGAAGCCACAGCTTGCTTCTTCCCAAAGGGGAAGAGCCCCGGGGATGCCAAGTCTGCAGCACGCACGCCTCCCCGAGCCTCAGCCTCCGGGTTTCCGGGAGGGAGCTGTGAAATTCTGGGATCCTATTCAGAGCTCTTGCGATGTGCTCAGAGAAGATATTAAATGTTTTATATCCTTTTGGCCACGATACAGCCACACTTACCTCTGATTCTAAAGCAGCTCAGAATTTCATTAGGCTTCGCCTCGCTTCCTGTTGCACCCTGCTCCCCATCCCTCTTCTCCGCAAATCAGGGAAGAAGCTGCACGTTACGATTTCCCAGACACCACAGGTGTGTGTTCTCCATCGCGCTTCCTTACCAAGGTGTGCAGGGGACATATACATTTTCTTTAGAAAATCAATATTACGCAGCCTATATATATATATATATATATATATATATATATATATATATATATATATATATATTTAAAAAGACTCTTCTCAAACACATGGGGATGCTTTGACTGGTCTGGTCTACAAACTGTAAGGCATAAACATAAGCCCAGGTACCCAGATGTTACAAAAACCCATTTGATGTAGTTTCTATTTGCCATCAAAGGCCGCTATCTCAGAGCACAGAACCAAATCCCGTGGCAAACTTGGCTTTGCTTCAATCAGATAACCGTGAATCCTGGAGAACTTTAATTATCTAGTCTACTCCCAACCTCCTGTTGTAGGGAGAGGGCGCATTGCCTTGAGACTTTCTGTCTTCTGGGTCCCCGATTGTCAGTCAGCTCATGGGAAAGAGAGATGGTGGCTCCCTCCGGGTGCCCGACCTCCACTCCGTCCCCCGCACAGTGGGATGGAGGCTCCCTGCCTGGCAGACGGTTATCAGCAATGGCTGCTCTGCACCAGGGCAGCCCGCCCCTCGGCTGGGTGAGGAGGTGCTCAGATGAGCAGGACCCGGCCTCACTGAGGTGGACCAGTCCTCATTCGGGAGCTTACAGGCATGTGGAGCAGACAGACAGGTATAGAGGCCAAGGTAATTATGAGCTGCCTAGTGGGGAGAGTTCAAAATGGCAGAGAGATATAAGAAAGCTTCCTGGAAGTCTGGGGTTGGAACTGAGGTGTAACGGATGATCAAGTGTGCTCTAGGCAGACACGAGGGAAAGGTGGGAGGAACCGTGTGCTCTAACACGTGGAGGCCTGAGAGATGGCCACGGGCTTAGTGAAAGCTAGCTCCGCGTGGCTGGATCACAGGATGCTATTCGGGGAGGTGGCAGTGCTGGCGTCTCCTCTGACGTCAGCTGTTTCTCGTTAGTAGAAGAGCGTGGAGGAGCATCACCACCCAGATGGCCAGGCCGGAGTCATCAGTGGCTTCCCACACCTGCACGGGGCTTCTGAGAACAGCTGGTTCTCTCTCTCTTAATCATCTGATTGGTTTGGCCCTCGTCTAGCCCCTTGACTCTGATGTTGGAAAGAAGCGGCCTCCTTTTTGCTTTCTTTGCCTTTGGCCTCCCTTCCTCAGTCTACCGTCTCAACCACATTGGAATGACTTGTCTGAAACGGGACCTTCGGTGGATCCTAGGTGTCGATGACATGTCAGCAGAGTGTGGTTCTGAATCAGAGACACGGGGTGGGGGGAGAGAAGGTCTTCAGTGAAATGCAGTTCCCCCAGCCCCCTTCAGACCCATGGGACCAGGATTTGAAAACAGGGCTCAGTGCCTGCATTAAGGACACACGTGCACACACACACACTCACACACACACACACACACACACACACACACACTGCATTAATTAACTGAGGTGAGCAATTGATTAGTGACATAATGTATATATATACCTGGTACACAAATTTAGCACTAAAATTATATGCACAATGAAGACTCATTCTCTCTTACCCCCGTATGCCATTCATTCATTTTCTTTACTCCAAGAAACTACATCATTTTCATTGTATCTACAAGTTATGAGCATTTTTACACAATAGCAGCACCCAGTACACCATTCCTCATCTTGCCTTTGTTACCTGGCCATCTGTCTTTGAGGCTATTTTCATTAGTATATAAAATTTTCCCCTTTACCAGCTGCAGTGGATTTCATTGTATGGGTATAAAAGCATATCTGACTAATACTTTCTTTGGTGGATTTTGGTTTGTTTCCAGTCCTGTGACAATGTTTATAATAAGCCCCTCAGGTGATTCTAAAGCCCACTCCATACTGCAGAAAGTCTGAATCCTGACTTTGGGCCATTCATGACCTTTGTTGATTCATTTCTCACCGTATTTCCTCACCCACTTCTGGGGCAATTTCGTTTCTCTTACACGGTGGTCCATGCTGCGTGTTGTCACACCTCCTTGACTTGGCTTATCATGCTGCCTGTGTCTCAGCAGCCATCCATCCTCACCCTCACGCCCAGTTTATGGCTTTCCAGTTTCAGGTGCCGACTGCAATCTTTCCTCTTCTGCCCCGATCTAATCTTTCATTTGCATTGCCATACAGATGGTCACTTAGTATGTCTCAGAAGCAAAGGCACAACAAAGCAGAATGGAAAGTTCACATCCCAGATGCCACTGGCAGTCATCAGAATTGGTCCGAGGTAGCTTCACTCACAGGAAGGCGTAAAGTCAGGTTGGCATGAATTACCAGTACCTACTTTGACAAATAGAGAGTCCATATCTGTCCTTCTTGCGGTGACTTTTTGCTAAGTTCCATTTCTTCCCATAAAGCTAGTTTTAGTTCTGAACTTCAGTAATATGTGGAGTGGAAACCACGGAAATTCACTTGTGTCTCCACATGTGCTCCCACACGTAAACGCCCAGCCCTCCTCTCTCTAGCTCTGAGTTTGTTATAAAAAGACTTAGAAAAGTCATCAGTTCATGCCTTGCTTCCCTCCATCCTCAATTCTATAATAGTCTAGCTTAGACCTGGTGGTTTGGGGGATACTGACTTTGGCTTCTCCATCACTGGAACAACCAGGGTGGACTTATGACCTAGTAAGAGCCGATCAGAATACTTCACCTTCCTCTGTCCACCCCTTTGGTTTATGATTCTACTCCTATCCAGGGAAGAGATAATCTGATGGACACATTTAAAGTTAGGTGTTCACCTCTGGGCCAATCAACTATGGTCAGGAGGCTGTGGTTACTTGGTAAAAGCAAGAATGCCCTTCCCTGTGGGTGGTGGGGGTGGGGAAGCTCTCAGTGAGAGGCGGTTTGTGCTCAGCTGGGCTGACTTACCATTAAAAATTGTACTTGTGGGCTCAGCTCAACATTTTAAGCTTGGGAAGAAAACTTTTTTTTTTTTGCATAGTCTTGGGTCTTTATGACAGTTTGTAAAAATTGAAAAAAGTCTTCAGAAATTTTTAGTGCAATCACCTCATTTAGCAGGAGAGGCCTGGAGCGAAGAAGGGAGTCGCGCCATGCCTGCCAGTGAGTTGGCGGCAACATGGACCGGGCGCCAGGTCCCCTGACCTCGGTCCAGGGCTCCTTCCATCACCCCAGGCTCCCTCTCTCTACCTTGGGTTTGTGGTTTCCTAGAAGGACGGGAAGAGAGGGAGCACTGACTTGAAACATAAGGAGAGCGCCTCAGCCTTCAAATCCATTACCGAGTGAAGTAGCTGTGCTGGACCTCGCCGGGTGATAATGGGTTCTTGGACCCGGCCTTGGCTTATCGGCTGATGCTCCATCATCCACAGTCTTGTTCCCAGACGTTTTCTCTACAGATGCTGTCGACTATGACGCGTGGGCACCTTGCCATTCTTTATGCACATGCCAAAATGCTTTTATAGAACCATTAAAAGGATCCTTTCCTAAAGGGAGTGGTGCAGAAAATGAATTCTGGATGGTTAACATACCTCCGGTATAGATTTGACCACAGGTAGGAACCCCATACAAATACCTGCACATGGGCAGTCATCAAAGGGAGACCTTTGATGCCCTGTAGAGCATGTCCTTTACTCCTGATCCCCACCACCATGACCACCACAACCACCCCCAACAATAACTGCAGCAATGACTGCAACTAGGGCAGAAACAAAAAGGGGGGACAGTCGATCGTGCAGGAAGAGTAGCATGCCTGGGCACAGTGCATTGCTGGGGTCTCACCTTTTTAAGAGGTGTGTCTGGTGCTCAAAGTACCTGGAGAGAATGGTCAATGGCTGTGTCCCCTTTGGTTTCATCCTTGGTAAAGGTGACTGGCTCTCCTTGTATCAAAGGCCTGTAAGAACAGAGAGAACACTGCTGTTTCTTTGATGGGAAAAAATAAATTAAATGCCTAGGGTGAGAAATATAATGGGTGGGAACATAATGAAAAGTTCCGGCAATGCATCTTGGCTATGTTCATGCGGAATCTGGAATATGTGATCATAAATAATGCTGCTCCTTTATTAAGAATAATGATGATTATTTTATTCGATCTGTAATATTTATTTTATTATTGCTTTTCTGTACACCTTTATCATAAGTCCCCTTCTGCAAAGATGACCTACAGGTGGCTCTAGTCCTTGAATTACTCAAGCTAACACACATCTCCTAGGAACCTGGTCTTGAATGGCCACACCTTCTCAGAGGTGGGCTGGTTATCATATAACAATGGGCCATCAAAAAAAAAAATCCTGATTCGTATGCTGTAGACCCAAGGAACAGTTGCAGTGTGCGTGTTAAGGCCATCCGCTGGCAGAACTTATTTTTGATCTGGCAGGATTAGTCTTTGTTCTAGTAAGACCTTCAACTGATTGAGTGTGGCCCACCCACATTCTGTAGGGTCCATCTACTTCACTCAGAGGACACGAATTCAAATTTAAATCTCATCGAAAAAGGTTGACCAAATTTCTGGACACCGTGGTGCAGCCAAGTTGATAAAAGAAAATTAAGCATCACACTGGGGAGTCATTTTCTTTGCCTCCTCTTTGTAAGGGACCAATCCGTGTGGACAGCCTTATTCCTGGTGGGAACGAAGATGCCCCACGACGAAATCGCCTGGAGATTCAGTCAAGTTCACCCAGACCACGGGTGTTCCCCTGCGGCGGCTGTGGGAGGTGCCCTCCGTAGACAGCTCTGCCTGCTGCTTCCTGCTCTGTGGATAAGCTGAAGGGCTGAGTCTCTGGATACCGAACTGGCAACCTTTCCAAGAACTAAATTTGCTTACAGTTTCCAATAAAGCCTGTGAGACATTTCGGCTTCACTTCCCTGTCTCTCTCTCTCTCCCATTCTCTCCTAAGTACGCTGTTAAATAATGGATTCGCGAAATGAGTCATAGGCTGCGAGGTAGAGGCTGGTCAGGAAGTGTGTGTGGGCAGCTGGAACGGTGAGACAGATCATCCAGTGGATGGATGGTTTGTTTGTTTGTTTGTTTGAGTCCTTTCTCCCTCCGTCTTCTCCTTTTCTCACTTCATCCCCTTACTTTGGGGTTTGATGGGGTCGGATAGAAGACACCAGAGGGACCAGTGCTGGGACACTTTGCTCCTCCCAGAGCCCGTGCTCGCAGATGACGTGAAAGAGTGAATGGTGTGGATGAACTTGGGATGCAAACGCCTTTTCTTTAGACGTGTACAAGAGAAAATACATTTCTGTGACTTGATTAAACACCATCCGTGAAAAGAAAGCAATGCAACACTTTCTAAACAAATTACTGCAGATTGTCTCAAGTCGTCATTAGAGCATGCAAGATCATGCTCCTGCCTCCTTGTCCTTATCAAAATCTCGGTGTGAGGCGTGACAACATGAAAACCCTGGGAGGACCTTGGGTACGTGTGTCCCTTCATGGCATCCAATTCTGTCCTGTCGGAGGGACACAGAGTAGGTGCATGGCAGGACCACCTATTGCCTACCCAGCATCCCTTCTCACCTTTTCCCTGGTGATGAAACCCTGATTTCATCTGGGGTAGCAACGGAGGCCCAGCTTACAGTGCTCACAAATAAATAGTAATCAGCCTTCTCTTTTCTGGATTCTGACCAATGGGACAAAGTAGTTGCCACTGCGTGGGACTTTTGTGAGTATTTCTTAATATGAGTCCACTCAACTGGCCTGGGCCCCTTTTGCCCTCATGCCTGCTCCTTCTTCCCACTGAGAAAGTGACATAGAACTGTCAAATAGCGGTAGCCTGTCCCGTGAATGCATACGTGTGCATATGTATAACCCATACATATGTGTTATATGTATAAGCACATATATGTGCACCACACAAACAACTCTCATTTACATATGTGCATACACACGTGTAAACCTACATACATGTACACCTGTGCACACATATTACAGATCTGCTGGCATGTGCAATGTGCACATATTGACACATGGGCTTGCTAAACGTATACGTGTATTCTGACTCTTTATCTGCCTCATTCCAATGTGCGTCCATGCGCACGCTAGCATGCACACATGGAGACACACACGTTTACGCATTCCTGTGCACACACAGACTGAAAGAAGGAAGTGGCTGCCTTCCACAGGGGACACGAGGTCCCATCTGAAGAACAATTAGAGTTTGCCCACTATGTCTGCGACACCGTGCTGGGCGGGCCGCGCCAGGGCGTGGTTCTCCGGGAATCTGCCATTTCCAAAAAGAGGGAAAAAAAGCCACGTCTACATAATCACCTGGAAAAGGCTAAAACCGGTACGAAGGCTGTCACAAAGTCACAGACAGACACTCACCATGGGGACAAAGGCGGGCTGGGGCTTCTGGGGCCAGCATCCTGGAGTGAAAACCATGTTCACTGTCCAGGACCCCCCACACACAGCCGTGCAGGGTGTTACCTGTGCAGATGTCTCTGTCTCTTGAAGCCATTCGCTTGCCACCAGGTGGGCACCCCTTTGAGAAGATAGCATGTTTTTTCCCAGCTTGCACAAAGGTGCCCGGCGGGCTGGGGACAGAGCAGTCACTAGCCAGGTCTGTGACACCCACACAGGTCCCTGTGCACAGGCAGGTGCTCCGGCCTCAGAAGGATCACGGTGAGTCCTTCTGCCTGATTCCTAGGCTGGCGGTCAGCTTCACCTCTGCACTCCATGCTCACGAACCCGGAGGCTCAGGCTAACCACAGGGGCGGAGCCGACAGCGCCCCTCTATCACCTCAAACCAGCCACATAGCAGAGCAATGGATTAAACTATGCATTCCCCGAATCGGGCGGCTGGCCCCAGTCTGGAAATTAATTTCTGTTAACATTATACAATCACAACTGCTTTTGGAAATCTTCTTAGAACATTAACTAAAATGTTCATCTTTTTTTAATGCATTTGTCTGAAACACCGAGACCAAAAGCTTTGCTCGTTTCATGCAAATGTGAAGGCGAGGATTGGGGGAAAAAAAAATAGCATGTTCAGGTTATTTCGAGCTTGACAATGTTGAGGTGGGGGCTACTCAGAGCCTCTTTAGGGGACTGGGAAGGGGGCTCTATTAGCCCCCGAGGTGGAAGGAGCGGCCTGGGAGAGGGGGTGCCTGTCTTCGCGTGTGATGCTGTGGACTTCACACCGGCAAACCGAGTGGAGAGCGGGGACGAGGACCCCCGGGGTGAGAGGGTCGCCGGGGTGCGGTCTTGGGGGGAGGGTGCGAAGGAGACACGTCCAGGAGCGCGGAGTTCCCCCACGCGACAAAGGGGCCCGCGTCCCACGTCAGTGGGGTCCGAGGGAGGGGCTGTGCAGCGTCGCGGGGCCCGTGTGACGGGCCTTCGGCGGGGACGGCCACGCCCGTGCAGCCATGTCCGGCGTTGGCGGGATGAGGACCCTTTTCCCGCAGTGCGGTCCCCGTGGTTTCCGCCTCCGCCTCGTGTTCAGACCTTGGTTCGCTCGACAGCGATTTGTCCGGTTCTCACTGACCAGCTGCTGAGCAAGGCTGTGCCTCCCAGCTGGAGCCCGATGTGGGGGACGCACACGAGGTTGGGGAGAGGGCAGTGTCGTGGTGTCGTGGAGACGTGCCCAAGCTGGGGCTCAGAGAGGGGACACTAAACCCAGCAGCGGGGACACTAAACCCAGCAGCGGCGGGAGCGAGGGGCGGGTCCCCGAGGCCTTACGGAGGAGGGGTGACGGAGCAGAGGACAGGCCCCGGGGTGTGTGAGTGTGTATGAGCCTGTGCGTGTGTGTGTGCATGTGTGTGAGTGTGAGAGAGGCATGTTGTGTGAGATACTATGTGAGTGTGAGTGTGTGGGATGAGTGCATGTGCGTGTGAGGGTGTGCATGTCCGCATGTGTGTACTGCATGTGCGTGTTTGCGTGTAGGTGTGTGTGCACACGTGCATGTGTGAGAGTGTGAGAGAGGCATGTTGTGTGCGATACTATGTGTGTGAGTGTGAGTGTGTGGGATGAGAGCATGTGCTTGTGAGGGTGTGCATGTCTGCATGTGTGTACTGCATGTGCGTGTTTGTGTGTGTGTGCACATGTGCATGTGTGTGAGTGGAAATGTGCACATGCATATGTGCGTGCATGTGTAAGATCATATGTGTATGCGATCGTGAGTGCGAGTGCATGTATATGCATGCGTGTGTGGGGTGAGTGCATTTCTGTGCATGTATGCACATGCACGTGTGAGTGTGAGCACAGGTGTGTGCACACGTGTGTGTGAGTGTGTGAGTGAGCGAGTGTGGGTGAGTGCACACGTCCTCGTCTGAGTGTGTGAGTACGAGTGCATATGCATGTGTGTGAGCGAGCGAGTCCGTGTGTGTTCCTCTATGTGAGTGTGTCGTGTGTGAGCCAGTGTGAGTGCACGTGTGAGTGCGTGAGAGGCTGGGGGACCCTGGGCCGGGTGAGGCAGGCGCGGGTGCATGTGTGGGAGGCCGGGGCAGAGGCGTGGACACCGGTGAGCGGTGGGACGCGTCACCGCAGCCCGCGGAGGCCGCGGCCACCCGGGGCAGCAGGGCGGGGCGACTCACTCGCCGGACACGCCCCCGTCCCGCTCACAGGTCTCACGTCTGCCGCGTGGGAAAGAGCCATGGACGAAGCCACTGGCGAAGGTGGTAAAGACCACGATTTCACTCAAATTCAATTTCCGAGGGTGTTTCCCCAGCTTTCTCTTTCAGAGATGGAGGCAAGCTTCTCACCATCAGCTCTGCGGATGCCGAGGGCCAGCGAGTCCCGGTCAGGAGGGCTGTCCTGAGCACTGCGGGGTGTCCGCTTCCCGCCCTGGCGTCCCCCCACCAGATGCTGGTTACACGAGCAAGCCTGCCTGCAGACGTTGCCAACACCCCCTGAAGGTGGTTGACGGCGACAAACACTGGATGAGGGCACGGAGATGGGCAAGCCAGCTACGTGGTGTCCCCACACCCACGGGGTGGCCTCTGCTGACCATCGGCCAACCTTTGGCCGCTCAAAGCCTCAACCAACGTTAGCTGCTGCACCTCTCCAAGGCCTTGGACAGGTTTCCCTTATTTACATTTTGGACTCGCATGTATTTTTATCAGCAAAACTCGAATTGAATATTAAAATACGTGTGGTCTTTTTCTCTAAAATCTACTTTTAACTCCCTCATGAGTGCTTGCCGGTAACACGCGTACACGGGAGATTTTCATTAAAATGAGATCATCTATCTTATATTATTTTCTCCGTCGAGGTGAGCTCATTTAAAAATTTAAATGCCTTTGATCTCATTTTCAAATAAACCGTGATAAGATAAACACTTGCACTTTAATAGAAAACAAACTCTCAATTTCTTTTGTCGTTTATCATTTTCTGGCATCGTGGGGCTGGGTGGCCACAGAGGGAATTCAGGCCCAGGACCTTGCAAGTTCAAGGGGAGAGGCCTCCAGCCAGGTCTCTGACCCTCGAGGTTTTGAGGGATTTTTTTTTTTTTTTTGTCTTCTTTCTTGGTCTGTTACAGAATCTCAATAAAATCGGGGATACCAACGCGTATTGAAAACTGAAAACACGCTCTATAAATGCAAAGGATTATTATCCTAGTAATTATTATAGTTCTACAGAAAGGTCGCATGGAAACCAGACATCACGGAATATAAATCTTAGATGTGTATTTACTGATTGCTTCGGGTTGGGTATGTTCTCTAGGTTTTCTAAACATCTGTCCTTTTTTTCTGTGTGCAAAGTGTAACGGCGTATGTAAAACTCACCACGCGGGAGTTTGAAGATTATAGATAAAATAGCGCACAGACCGAGTCACATGGGTCAGCATTGACCTGAGGGCTACACCCCTCCCTTCTCACCCCCCCACCACACCCATCTCTGCCTTGGGTCCCACCCCTCTCCCTCATCCCCTCGGCTCCACAGTGATGTCACAAAACACGCCCCACCCCCACCCCGCTCACAACATCACATGACCTCTTCGGAAAATGTCCACAGGTGCCCACAGGACCTTCTGCGAACTGACCTTGCTCTGCCCTCAGCCTCCTCTCATTGTGCTGCTCCCGCGAGGTTCTCACCCCCCAGTACCGGGATCTCCTCCGAGATGCTTAAAGCTCCCGGCCAGCCGGAACCCAGACCCCAGTCCGCGTGGGCCCAGCCCTGGCGCATGCGCAGGGCCCCGCACGCCGCTCAGGCCTAGTACTGATCACGTTCCATTGCCGGCTCACACTTGTCCTTTGTCCCTCGCTAAACTGGGGCCCTCCTGCGGTCTGGAAACTGTCTCGGTCACCTATGTGTTCCTAGTGCCTGCCAGGCTGGATTTGACACAACTCCTCAGCAGAGCTCCTTGTCCACATGAAAGATTTATCGTGGGGCCTCCGGAGACAATGATGGAGCTCGCATAAACCGACAGAATTATTATTGGAATTCATTTATTAAAAAAAAAAACTTCATGTATTTTATTATCCCAAACACTGCATTCCAAGACATTTTTTAAATGCCAAAATTGACAAATGAATAGTTTTCTCCAGACTTTTTTTTCCCTCTTTTTTAATTATTTGCATTCATTTTCTGTTTCAAAGACATTTTAACATTGGGCAACCAGCTGATGACTTAGACAGACATTATTAGTGGGAATATTAGAAAAATTAAAATCAGAACTTTTAATGTAAATCGAATGAAATGCTCAACCACCCAGCCAGATGGAACGGCGGAGTGTTTGTTCTGAGAGCACGTGAGAAGGTGAACCCCTGGAGAGGCCATGGAGGGGGAGGAGACAGGAAACCCAGGTGCCAGGGCTGGCCCTCAGGAGCTGTGTGACCTTGGGCCATTCTCCTGACCCCTCTGAGGCCAAGTTCCTTCATCTAGGTGTTGAAGGGGGTGGAGTAAGATGAGGAGTTCTCAGCCTGGATGCACGAGCTGTCTAATCCTTGGAAAAGAGCCACAAGGTCCCCAAACCATGTGCAAAGTGTCATGCAATCTTCAACTCAATATTCAGTGACCACCAACTAGGTGATTTGCAAGCTTCTTCATTCATTCATTAATTCATTCATTCATTTGTTCAAGTAACAGACACTTATGTCACCCAAGAGACATCTGTGGGCCCTGGAGATGCGGCATGAACAGAGGGGTCTTCATCCTCAGGCTGCTTCCTGTCTGAGTGTTTATTCCAGCCAACTGAGGAGCTCATCCTTAGCATTCCCAGTGCTGAGCTTTGAGACGCGCGATAATTCTCGGCGTTGTGGCTTTGATGGGGCGTGCAGGACACAGGCAGAGCCGGGCCTCCGGGAATCCCTGTGGGAGATGGAAGAGTCTTCGGGGACAGAGCTCACTCTAGGAGAGGGCAGCCAGCTGGCCAGCTGGTGCCTCGGGCGGATTGGGTGCTGTGGGCCCTGCCTGTCCTAAGGCACCAGGACACGTGACACCTGGGAGAGGATTTCCATAGAAACCAGAGGACAGAATGGCCTCACTTCTCCTACATCCTCAGCCCCGACAGTGGGGAGCCTGGCCCTGTGGCAGAGCTGAGCCTCATGACCTCTGACCTCAGAACACACCCTTTTCACCCCCACCTGTACTGAGAATTGGCGCTGGTTAATACCCCTCCCTAGGAAATGTCACTCGACAATTCCTCGTTAGATCATCGGAGGCAGAGGTCAGCAGACGCTTTCTGCCCGGGGCTGGACAGCGAAGCCACAGGCCATATTATCTCTGTGATGCTGCTCACTTCTCCCGTCGCAGCATGAATTGAAGGAGTGTGGCTCTACGTCTGTAAAACTTTATTTCCAAACCCGGTGGGACTCCTGTCCTCTGATGGAAGAGCACATGGCGCAACCCCAAAAGAGTGGAGGGGTAAGACAGAGCCAGCCAGCAGCAAGCCAGCGATGGTGAGACCCTTACAAGCTAGGCTGGCTCTTTGCACACAGAAGTTTCCCAGCACAGGAGTTGGATATTAATTTTCTGGACAAGCTTTCACTTTAACCATGTGGCACGTGTACATAGGTCCCCTGACTATGCAGGGACCAGAGGGTCTAGGTCTCTAGGAAGGGTGGAGGCTGCTGGATCATCACAGACTCAGAGACCGCACACTCAGAAGTCCAGTCTGGTCCCCAGCATCTCCCATCAGTGCTTCCCGGAGGGAACGATTTAACCCTTAAGCTTCGGATTCGTCACTGGCCCCGGGAAGCTAGAAACACTTACTTCATGAGGTTATGTGGAGTTTGATGAGTGTGCGTCACTTAAAACAGTGTCGCTTAGTTCCCATTTGACTTTCCAAACCATCCCAGATCCCTGCTCCTCCTCTGCCAGGTAGGCAGGGTTCCTCCAGAACACAGGGTGCTTCTGCTCCCTTTGGCTCACGATGCAAAGGCACAGAATCCCTCAGTTCTCACTGCCAAATTGCACTCGCTAAACAATCATTTTACTAACTGCGATTCAGACAACCCTTGAAAACAATTTTAATTGCTGTTGAAAATCAAGAACGGGGAGGGGGAACGTCAGAGCATTATTAATTTTGCCGCCATAATGACCATTGTAGAATTGGCTGCTTATTTCCCCATTAGGACACAATGACATTCATCGTTGGCAGCCCTGTGTTTGATTAGAAGATAATGACGATAATTCATTGTTTTCTGCTCTTTACCTTGAGACAAGGTAACCACAAGTTTAAAGGAAGATGTACAAGAGGTAAATTATATGTTGCTAAATATGAAACAGCACCTCGCTTGTCCTGGTTTATAACAATAAAAAACAACGATTTTAGATAGAACATATATTTAGTAGGTTTTCTCCACAGGAGAGAGAGAGAGACACACTGATCATTGCATAATTACTACGAAGGAAAATCCTGCTCAATTGTTAGGTGTAGCTATTGTACGATACCATCTTCTGGAAGTGCAGGGAAAAAAAAGGGGTCCTTTTTTAGCTTTCGCTTGCTGTCTGAACCAACCTTTTGTGATCACAGAATTGGAAGCTGCCCCGAGATAACCAGGGAGGGAGGTGAGGGTGGGGTTCAAGCATCTTTTTCAGATGCAGCACCTGTTGCCAAACAGACCCATTCGTGGAGGGGCCGTACGCAAAACAGATGTAGTTCTCAGCTGCTGGGTCTCTCCTGTTGCCCGCTGGGTCCCCTGTCATCGTCTTCTGCCTAGAGTGGTGGCATCTGTTTGCAGGCTTGCCTTCCCCGGGGCCTTTTCTCCCCCAGCAGACAAATGAATAAAACTTTGACCTTCAGATCACACCCATTGCTCTTACAAAACTACATGCACTCTTACCATATGATCCAGCAATCACACTCCTAATATTTACTCAAATGAAGTAGAAACTAACAGCCCTATGGAAACCCACCTGTGACCTTTTATAGCAGCTTCAAACTATACGACATGCCAGAAAAGGCAAAAACAGAGACAGTGACAAGGCCAGTGCTTGCCTAGGGTTTGGAGAGGAGCTGAGAGTCGAATGGGTAACACATAGGATATTTTTAGGGCATTATAAGGCTCCCTTTGCATGCCCAGGTATTTTTCCTAATAAATCTTTTGCATGTCTAATCCGATCTGTGCATCTGGTTCTCAGAACAGACAAATGATGAACCTTCATCCAGGTAAAGTACACCTGTTCATAGGTAGCCAGAACCCAGGGCTTTCCAATAGGTGAACTGCATCTTTTACAAAGCTTCGTTGAGGAATACCCGTATATTCACCGAAGCATTCCTTATTCACTCGACAAACGTGCATTAGATGTCTACCCTCTGGCCAATCTAGTGCCTGGACCAAAAGCGTATGGCTCCCACCCTAGGGAAACCCTCGTGCAGTTGGGGGAAACAGACAAAGAGATCACACGATTTAAATCATGCTTGTTGGAACACAGTTGGGCCTGGAGCAGAGAAATGGGTGCCCTAGAAATTGAGTCTGGGAGCAGGAAGTCATTCGATAGGAAAAGAGAGGAGAAAGTGTCTCCTAGAACTGGGAACAGCATCTCCTGGGCCCTGGTCTGCAAAAGAGATGGCTGGAGAGGCCCGCCAGACTGGTACCGCTTGGCCCCAGCAGCTAAGCGCACAGGCTTCAGAGCCCGGGGTCTGAATCCTGGATTCACCAACTGTGTGAACATGCCAAAGAATCGCCTGGGTCAGATGAGAGGAGTCATGCCTCACAGGGCTGCCGGACAGATTGAAAGTTTGTTAAGTACAAAACTACTCGGAACAGCAAATCGCACGTACTCTTAAATACTGTCCATCATTTCGGCTAGAAAGTAAAACGTGCCAGGCAAGGAGGTTTAAAGGGTGCTAGCATTTTGCTGAAACCCATGGGGCTTTCTCTGCAGTTAGAGACTCCCAAGTTCCCAAATTTTATGTGTTTACTGAGAGCTGGGCGTGCACCATCTCTGGGCGTGTACCATACTCAAAACCCAGTTGGCACTGAAATATTCCAAGTTCTCTTAGGAAAAGCCACATAGAAATGCAGACTCGCAGAGGCATCTCAAAGCCATCTGGTCCTCCCTCCTACCCAGAGCAGGAAATCCCACTCACTGTGCCCCTGAAAGATGCAGCTTCTTCACCAGGAGCACTCCAACTCTCAGAGTCTCTGTCCTCACATCGAGCTAAAGTGTGTCTTCTGTAATGTCTATGCTGCCCCTAGTTTTCCATCTGGAATTCCAGAGAACTAGTCAGCTCCCTGTCCCCGTGAAAACAAAACAACAAACAAACAAATAAAAAACAAACACAAACAATCTGGAAGTATGTTGGCTGCTGTAGGATCTCTTCTCTGGGGACAATGTGTCCAGTTATTGTCACAGCTTATCTGAGGTCCTGGTCTTCCAGCCATGTGCCGTCTTGGTGGCCTGCCACACACCATCCGCCCCTTTAGAGCCCTATGTGAAGCTTGGCTCTGACACTTGTTCTATCTCCAGGTGCCAGAGAAAACGAGTACCCCAGTTTTAATCTGCTCTTGAAGTGGGGGCGAGTAGTTCTTCTCTCCTGGAATTTCCGCCAGGTGGAGAGACTCTGCTAGACAATCTCTGTCTTTCACTTGCCCTTCCCTGGGGGCCGGAGTGGGGTCAGGCAGCGGGGAGAGGGGGCTCTCTGATTAGGAATTTTGGAAGGAACACCAGGGGACGCACTGGACTCAGATTTCTCCTTTTCCGTTGGGACGCATCTTCCCAGAGGATCTGAGTTTTGCTCATTCCTAGTTGCTGCCAGTTACAGAGCCAGGTGCCCCCCCCATACGGGTTGCCTATGGCAACCTCCTTGGGATGTAGGTCTCAGGAAGTCCACCCACCCGCAGGTATATGCTTCCTCCTCCATGAGCCACCGAGGTAATCAGTAATCAAGGTGTCACGTGGCTTCTACCTGGTGACTCTCATCTGCTTCTAAGTAGGTTTCAAAATTACATGGCGGGGAGGGGTGCTCCTCACTATGTCCCTCTTAGGTGCCCCAACCAAGGGGAACCCAGGTTTCCAGGGGAACCCTGATGTTTATGCCATTCTCTGCTTGTTGTCCTACATATACTCTCAGACTACACATCATCATGGACGTACAAATCTTTATAAATGTACAGCATTTTCAGATCGCACACAACATCCTAGAAGAGCCATGTAATCGCCTTCATTCTGCTTCCTTTTCAGACTTGCCAGCGCTGGTTTCATGAATGTCTAATCTAGACAACTTTGATGAATGGGTCTGAGCGAAATCGCCCCATAATCCAATTCAGCCACGGCTAGCTCGCCACCACGTCAGCCTTATCTCATCCAGTTGTGATCACCGTCTCCTTTCCCTGCGTCTTTAAGTTCTTCTGTCGTGGAGGAGACACCCTGCTCCTGCACGGGCCTGTCCCTTTCTCAAAGGGGGTTCCGCAGACTCAGCATCTCCATCACCCACGTGGCTCGAGGGTGCTTCTCCCAGGCGGCATTTTGTCAGGAGGAAGCAAAACTTGAAGACTTGGGCAGGAAATTGGCATGCATACGCAGGCTGAATACGCCTGCTTTTATTTTTCACTTAAAAATATATAAAGTCTGAGTTACGATGGCTCTTACTGCATTTACTCAGAAATCTTGCTTTTGAAACCCTAACAATTCACACAAGTGCCAAACTAAGTATTTATTTTTTAACATCCACCTTGAAAATATGTAGATGATAGGGAATATTTTCATAATTTGGAAACTAAATATTTTATAGCGTCTCTTGTGGAAAATCTAAGGGTCTGGCCCCCTAACAGTTACTTAATCAAATGTTTTGCTTTCTAGTGCCAGCTGGGACAATATGTTTTAAAAGAATTATTCTTCTATTAGCAGGAAAAATGACTTGAGCCTGTGTAAGTAATATACCTGTGAAGACGAGTATTTTGCTATGGTTCCAGTGGAGTGTGTTTTCATCCATGCATCCCTCTCTGTGGATGCCTCTGATGCCTCTCTCAGCCTTGTCTGCCCTCTACTATCTGCCAGAGACCTGGACATGGCTTCTCTCTGGAACTCTGTCACCAACGCAGGTCAACCTTCCCCTCACCCCCCACCCCATTCCTAATAAAACTCCTCAACCTCTCAAAGTGCTTAGATTCCCAGCTCTGCCGTATTTTGCCTCTCTCAGCTAAAACAAGTGAATTGTTTAGGAAGCGAGGGAGAGAGAGATAATGACTTCAACTGACTCATTATGGGAAACCTTAAGTCCTCCACCAACATGCACATAAGAAATCTTCCCAGCCTGAACTGTGACCTGGAGGGGTCCAGCTTGCCAGTGCCATCTGCCAGCTCCCGGTGACACGTATCAGGTTCCGGCCACTCAACCACCTTTTTCCCCTGGCCCGTTTTCTTATTTCCTACCTGTTCACCCATCTAATTCTTTCTTATTTCTTGAGACTCACTGTAGCTGCTGCCTTTACTTAAATCCTTCTCTAAGTTTCATGGAAGGGACCAGAGTTTTTCTTCTCTGCCACACACCGAACATGGCTTCCTAACTGGTATCTGGGATTCAAAATGAACATTTCTGACTCTGGGTCCAGCATGGCTCCTGATATATGACACTCCCCATGTCATCTCTCATTTACGATGAGAGTAAAGAGTAAATAAAATGAGGCATGTCAAAAGCCCATTTTACCAGCAGCTAATTACTATAAATATGAGCCACATTATCATCGATGTTTACGAGGCTGGAAGCCGAGATTGTCCCCTTCTCAGCTCCGTGTCCCCGGGCTAACGCTCCTCCTGAGTTTCCGTCATCTTGTCTATAATTAATCAGTAATAGTATGCTCCTGTTGGGGGTGATATTTGTATAAGGCATATATCGGAGTCCCTGGCATGTAGTAGGTGCTCAGTAAAAGTCAGGTTCTTTGTTTATAGGAACTGCATGACAGGGACTAGTACAAGAGTGTGAGAGGTGTCTTTAGAAATATCTTTTCTCCCCACGCCTTCCTATTTAAAAGGAAATCTAAAATCTGCAAAAATAAAAATGAAAAACAACATACATATCGCAAAGGGCAGGATTTCCTTCTTTTTGTGGCCGAATAACGTTCCATTAGCGTGTGTATCTGTGTGTGTATACGTATCACCTTTTTTCTAATCTGTCCATCCATCGGTGGAGACTTCGGTGGTTTTGTCGTTTTCACTTCTTGTGAATAACGCTGTGATGCACACGGCGTACAAATAGCTCTTCGAGATGGTGATTTCATTTCCTTCCGAGAAAAACACCCAGAAGTGGTCCGGACTGTTGGATCACGTGGTAGTTCTATTTTTAACTTTTCGAGGCACTGCCACACTATTTTCTCTAGTGGCTGTACCAACTCACATTTGCACTATAGCACACAGGGGTTCCCTGTCCCCCGCATCCTTGTCTGCCTTTGTTACCTATTGTCTTTTGGATAGTAGCCATCCTAACAGGTGTGAGGTGTGATCTCACCGTGGTCTTAACTTGTATTTCCCTAGTGATGTTGAGCACCTTTTCATATATCTATTAACCATTAGTGTGTCTTCTTTGGAAAAATGTCTATTCGGGTCCCTTACTCATTTTTTAAATTGTGCTTTTGTGTTTTTGTTATTGAGCTGTATGAGTTCCTTATTTTGTTAATATTTTAGATATTAACCCCCTAGTGAATATGTACTTTACAAATAATTTCTTCCACTCCACAGATTGACTTTTCATTTTGTTGCTTTTTTTTCTCTGCTGTGCAGAAGCTTTTTAGTTTGATATAATCTCACTTGTTTAGTTTTACTTTTGTTGCCTTTACTTTTGATGTAAAATTTGTAAAAATCACTTCCAACATCAGGGAGTTTTCCGCAATGTTTTCTTCTAGGAGTTTTATGGTGTCAGGTTTTATGTTTAAGTCTTCAATCCATCTTGAGTTGATTTTGTCTAAGATGTAATAGGTGTAATAGTAAGGTACAATTTCATTCTTTTGCAGGAGGGCATTACGCTAAGTGAAATAAGCCAGACAGAGAAAGACAAATACTGTTTGTATCAGTTATTTGTGGAAGCTTTTAAAATAAAAGTTGATGTTATAGAAATAGAGAACAGAACGGTGGCTGCCAGAGGTTGGATGGAGGGAATGGGGAGAGATTTGCATAAGAGTATGAATTTTCAATTATAAGATGAGTAATGAATATCATGAGAACTAGAGTAATACTGGGTTGTGGACTTGAAATTAGTTAAGAGAATAGATCTTAAGCATTATTATGCATACTCATAAACATAAATGCATGCAAGAACAAGGAAATTTTGGGAGGTGATGGCTCTGTTTAGTATCGTGATGGTTTAGTATCTTTATGCATATGTCCACGCTCATCACAATGTATACGTTAAGTGTGTGCATTTTCTTATGTCGGTTGTGCCTCAGTCAAAGTTTTTAAAAAAGAAAATACAACACAATAGCATAGGACTATTTTTACAGTGCTTCAAACTCCCTGATTAAAAGAAGTTAGACATGATCGGGTATTTTAATGGGAGTGCTTTATTACTGGAAGTTCACTAAAAATGCAACACGCTGAGTGGGTAAATAACTGTCATCTGTCCATGTGATAGAACTTTTTCTAGTGGCTACTCCCATGACAGCCGTGGCCTTGGAATTGGAATATGGAAATGCACCGTACACAGATCCTGTCCTTGAGCGGAAGAGAGAGCAGGAAAGTGAGGCACCATGGATTGTGGTAAGTGAAATGAATGAATATTAATCAGTACTAATCAATCAATCAACCGATCACTTAATATTAATAAATTAATATTATTATTTGTGTAGGGATGGAAGACGCAGGAGGAAGCAACCATCATGGGTAGTAAAGAAAAACAATTAGTCTGTCATGATGACTCTTGAGTAGTAAGTTGAAATTCTTCAGGATGAGTCGGAACATTCCAGGCAGGAGGGGCAGCACAGCGTAGAAAGATCGAAAGGGCTGTGAGTTTAGGGAATCACAAAGGTTCCCCACGGCGATGGTTAGCGTGTGAGGTTGGGAAGGAACCGAGATCCCACCAGCAAGTCTCTGGAGGGCAGGAGTGGCCATCACGTGGGCTGCCATAACTCTGCAGTCCACCTTGTGAATGGTAATTTTCAGAGAAGACAGGAGGCATCAGTCCCTTCCTTTCCCCCAGGCCTCCCGCCCCACCTGTACCCGCACGGTGTCCTGGGTGGCTGAGGACCGGAAGCATCACTAGCTTCATCACGAGCTGCATTGCCTCAGATAGGAGCCTGGGTGACAGGCCACCAGTGAACGGAAGGGAAGGGCCCAGCAGCGTGGAGAGGAGAGGGCCAGCCTCTCAGAACCTGTTTAAGACAACATGAAAAACCACTCACGTACTTTCAAATAGGTGAAATTTCACTTTCAGCTTTATTTACCTGAGAATGAATTTCAGTGTGAAGAGGCCTTTATGTCGTTTGAGGCGAAGCACCAAAGATATAAGCAATTTTCAACAAGAGTACTACACATTTATCTTTATAACAATTTGTGTGTAACAGCTTTTATGCAAATGACACTAAAGTGGCACCTTTTTTTCTAAATTGGACATTTTTATGGTTATAATTTTCTTCTGTAATAACAGCAAAAAAAATGGCTGTCCCAGTGGAGTTGAACATTCTCATCTTCGAGCACCGTCTTGTGAAGTTGGAATGACAAGGTTCTTTCATTTGCGCAAAGAATGACAAAAAAAGTATTCTTTGTCTTCCTTGTCTTAGTTTCCAGAGACAGTTCAACTTGAGGGGGCCTCCATCTTCCATCAGCGACCCTTAGTGATCAGAACGGTCCATTAGAAAATCACCACACAGCTTGCGGGCACCAAAAATATTGCTCGTTCCATCTCCTTTCAAGTCGAACGGCGTAAATTACTTGGTTAGGTTTCCGTTTCAACACGTGGTTGGGTCTTTTGCATTCATACCCACTTTTCCCCAAGTCAGACAGGTGACTTTTCTAGACAATGGGGTTTAATTGACTACAACACAATGGAATTTATATACAGTATGCCAGGCAAGCATCCCGAGATACTCATAGAATAATCCACCTTATTGTTGCTTAATCGACCGAAAATTTTTGCAGAGACAACAGAAGAGGCGTGAATTTCAAACAATTACTTGAATTTATCCAAGGACTCAGCTAAACAATATATATAATTTGTGGCAAGGGGAGGCCTTTGGGATGGGCAAAACTAGAAGGTCGTGGATAAGGGGGATGGAGAGAAGTACTGAAAAGAATGAAAAAGGACAAAGGCTTGTCACCTGAGTGACATTGGGGAGTCACCTTCTCTCTGTGCTTCTGATTCCTCAACAGTAGAAAAAGATTCTTTCCTGACTGATTTTTTTAAAAACATCCTTGTTCTAAGCCGATAGGTGGGAAGGGTTGCTTTAACGAGTTCAGAGAAACATATTGCAGCCTTAGTTCTGGATGTTTGGCATTCGGAGAGAGGAGAAGTGGAGAAATAGAGGGACACAAAGGAAAACTAAGTTAATTGAGTAGTGACCATTTGATCCATACCACAGAGGAAAGAGTCTGAAATTTGGCTTTGCTACGACTCGTCCTCGAACCAAGAATTTAGAACGTTCTAGGTTATGACCTTCAGGAAATAACTCGTTCTTTCTAAACTTTACGCATTTGAAAAGCGGGACCAATAGTGCTCATGGGTTTTCCACGAAGCTCATGAGTTTCCCACGAAGACAGAATGAGGTCGTGTGTTCGCAACACACTGACATTAATAAGTCGATGTTTACGTTGATATTAATATGATGAAGACTTCTTTTCTTCTCGGCATTGACCTGAGATTATAAGGTCACCCAGAAGCCACCTGCTGTGTTGTTGATAACATCTCCTGCTTTGGAAAGCCCATACCTCTGCTAGGTCACCAATAAAATGCAACGTGTCTTTCTCGGCTTCTTTCCTGGGGTCACAGAGGCTTTTGTCCAGCCAGCAGCACTGGTGGGGCTCAGCTCTGCTCAGTCCTAGGCACGCCCTGGAGACTCAGCGATGGGCAGGACACAGTCTGTGTGCCCAGCTGTCTCAGGCTTTAGTTAGGACGCAGATTTGACTGGAAGAAAACGATTTACCCCTATGGACAGTTGTGTCCAGAGCACTAGCTGGCGGGATATTGGCTGATGTTTACTTTCTTCCTTGACCTTTTGTGAAATATGTGCACGTTATTTTTATGATGAAAATATATTATTAATAAAATCAAAAGGCTATTTTCATTGTGAAATGAAAAGGGGGAAAAAAAACTCTCATGGCAACAGCCGTTCAGAAGGGAAGTTGGTGCACAGATTTTGAATTGGAGAGGTTTTCAATAATAAACAGATGTACGATAATTTTAGGGCTAATATACATATATGCGTCCACATGCATACGCTGTGTGCATCCATGAACGCACATATGTGTACACACATAGCAATATAGACGTACGTCTTAAAAGAGCAATTCTTTAGCTCACGCTACGCAATTCGATTCCTGTGCTATGGCATCTGTCCAGGCAACTGACCTTTCCTGGGTCTTGGTGTTCTCACTCTGGTCCTCCTTCCTCCAGCTGCCCATGGTACCCCACCCCGCAGCCCTGGCTTGCAGCCCCAGCCTTTAGCCCACTCGGCTTGTAACTCCAGCCCACAAAGAGGAAGCGTGGTCCCTGGGCTCCTCTCCACACTGCCACTTGCTGAGCGGGCCACTCATCCACACTTTCTGAACTTCAGTCTACTCTCCAGAGAAACAGGGAAAATGAGGAAGGTCTCAGAAACTGCTGGGAGAATGAAAGCACGTGACAGATGCCACTCATTTCATAAACATCATTGCGTTTCCCTCTGATTTCATCCCTGGGAAGGAGAATGGCCACATTTGACCCACCTGTCAGCTCATTATAGAAATGAATATTTCTATTCAAGGGAAGTGATCTTGGACTCTCACAGTCTGCCCACTGGGTGGATGAGAAGACTGAGTGTCTGCGTTGGATGTGCCTTGGTGTTGGTGACACGGACCAGCCTGCGTTCCAGCCAGCCGATGTCCCCTGGGGAAACCCGGTGTAGGGTTTTATCCCACGGACCACACGGGGCATTGGCAGCACTGCTTCACCTTGCACTTTTGCAAGCACAAATGCTTCGGGGCCAGTGTGCACATATCAGCATATCTGTATATCCTTACAGAAACCAAATATTGAAGCATGTCATCATTCTAGGATTGCTGCACAAGACAAAGCAATTTACATAGATCCTTTGTGAGCTTTTTTTTTTTTTTTTCTTTTCCGGTGGTAGAAACTCATTAAAATCTCATGAAATCCTTCTACATAAAATGTGAAACAATACTGAGCTGCCTCCCTAAAAGTTAATATGTGTGTTCACGGGTAGGCGAGGAGTACGTTTGGGGGCATGTACTTGAAGCAGCTCATCATTGGGTCCAGCTGCCGGAGAGCAGGGGAATTCCTTAGCATATTTTAATTACTGTCTGGCTGGCCCTGTAAATAAATGAACCAGTGGCTGGAGCTGGGAGCGGGCTGGGGACCGCAGTGGAGGCGTGCAGTCCCAGTGGTCCCTCCACTCGCAGCCAGCCGAACGTGGGCACGGTGGAGCAGCGAGAAGAAAGAAGAAAGGCGGCTGGTCTACCTGGGATTAATGAGTACCCAGGGAACGTGGGATGCTCTAGGCTGGAGCCGGGACCATTAAATTCTGCTGGTCATTAATCCCCTGGAAATGCCCAGGGCTCAGGTCATTATTCTTGGGAAATAAAAAATTCAGGACCAGACAGCACAAGAGCATGAATATCGTGCCTTTCTCAGATCGGTGGCGTGTTTTTCAATTGGTTGGCAGAGCGCAATTTCAGGAAAACGAATCTCCTTTTCATAGATCCGCCGTGGAGGCATTGATCATCCCAACGTTAGGCGTGAACTCCACGGGCATATTTGGTGTGTACCTACTGTGTTTCAGGGGCGGTTTTAAGGTTGATTTCCTTTAGCCCTCTAGGCTGTAAGGGCAGTACTCTTGAGTCTAATGATGAAGAAATTGAAGGTCAGAGAGTGTACGTGACATGGGCAAAGTCACACAGCCGGACAGCAGCTAGTGGCTTTGCTGTCTAAGCTTGGTGCCTTTCTCGGGCATTTCAGCTGCCAGCTCGGGGTGCCAATTATTTCATCAGTGTGGTGTAGCAGGACTTGAATATTTTCTCATGTTTAGAGCTCTTGGGCCACCTGTCCTCTTTGGGGTCTTTTTCACTCATTCCCAAGAGTCCAAAAAGAAGCTCAATCCCACCTCGCAGGTGCTGCAGAGCCGGTGCCGTTGGCAGGAATGACCTCCGCAGTATACACCATCTTCTCACGTCGGGGACTGGATATTAACACACTGTCCCAGATCGTCTTGAGCCACCTAGTGAGCCAGGCTGTCGATCTCAGTGGCGAATCCTGTCTTGGGCCAATTGCAAGTGGGATAGTGTAGACAATTTGCTTCTCTGTGCCTTGGTTTCTCCATCTACAAAATGGGGTTCATAATTGTGCCACTTTATGAGATTCCTGGGAGGGTGGATGAGCTAGTAATTTGAAAAGCGTTGAGAACAGTGTCCAATGCAGAGGAGGCAACACAGATGTGTTTGTAAAAAAAAAAAAAAGTAAATTAAGTAAGATGAAATAAAATAAAATAAAGTCAAACGAGATAATAGAAAGTATAATAAAATAAATGAATAAGGCTGGGAAACAAAGCACTATTGTCAGGAATACGTGTGCTTGAATGAGTAAACTGTGTTTAGATATTTATTAGTCTTTAATACAACTTTACCATAACTTGGAAATGTCTTCCAGTGTCATGAGTTTTATTGCTGTCCACTCGCTACTTTTTGCTCCTGCAGGCACAGAATGCCAGCAATGCTAGTCTTGTTTGTCGTCAGCCTTTTAGATATTTTGCATCAGCCTTATGAGTTTGTTCATATGCAACAGAGGGAGAAAGATGGATATGATGACTGACACTGTTGAACCCCAACTTTGTACTCAAAACTGTGCCTAAGATAACTCTGCTTGTGAGAGTTTTTCATCCTTATTCTCCAAGACGTCAAGGCGTTTGAGGGTTTGGCTCATCTGGCTAGAAGGACACCCTGGGCTTTGAACCCAGCCTGGCAACCTCGAAAGCTTTGTCTTACCCCACACCAAACAGACAGAAACCTGTATAACTGCTTATCGCATTGATTTCATCTCTGCTATTATTTCTAATAATATACTTTACGTGTATTTGTGGGGAAGCATTTTACAGTAACCGTGGAAAGCATGAAACCGAGAATTGAAACGGCTACTATATCCCCTTCTCCGCAACAAATCGTCTTGTCTTCTTCAGTCCACGTCCCTTCCTAGCCCCTTCAGATGTGCACGTGTCACGGCCACAGAAAAGCGCCACCTGGAACGTTGCTTGTTCTACTTCATGTTCATCCACGTTGGGTGATTTGAAGGACTTTATTCATTTTAAACTCTGTGTTCTACCGTGCTTGTTTTAAAAAAACATTTTGTTGTATGCTATTTTATGACCGTAATTGAATACTGTTTAGCTTCAAATGATTACTAATTAGAGCCGTGCGTGTCAGTTTAAAAATTGCATCAGGAGAAGGAATAAGTTTTTCTGGAGCAATGATAAGTCTGCCTAACTCCACAGGGCACCGTGCATGGCTGTGATGAAGCCACAGCTGTCTGGACCCCTCAGAGGTATGAGACACTGGTTTATTCCTACACTTGATGATCAACCACAGATGCATGTACATTATTTGGAAAATCTTTTTAAATCATTGAATGAATTACATTTCTGAAGACCTGCCATAAATGTACTGACCTAGAACCCTCAATGCCTCCATCTATATTTGAGATGGAGAGGACCATCATTCATTCATTTATTCATTCATTCATTCTTAATGGATTCTTACTGGACATGTCTGTGTTCAAGGCGCTTTGCAAACCATAAAGTGCACATAAGCAGGGATAATATTAAAACAGAGATTGTAGAGCGTGGACCAAGTGGGGACCGAGATGCTCAGCACTCTTCATAAGCTCCCAAGTGTGGCCAGCATGTTGGCCAGTGGATGACACACACAGACAGCTGGAAGTGAGTGAGGAAGGCAGACCAACATTTCCTGCACCGATGGCCCCAGCATCCCAGTTTAGGACACTAAGAGTAAACAAGTAAGCCAAGGAAGAGGAAGAGATTTCAGAGAGTGACATCAGGGTGCTGGTAATGTAGGGTAGCCAAGGAGAGCCTCTCTCTGAAGAGGTGACGATCGAGCTGAGACCTGATCAATGAGGAGGATACAAACATGGGGAGGATGAGGGACAAGAGAGTTAACGACAAGGGAGTTGTGTTTCAGAAGATTGCAAGTCCAGTGGGGACAGGGTAAGGGCAGAAAAGAATAGTGTGCATGAGATTAGAGGCATGAGAGAGGGTTGTGGTGGGTCCCACCCTGTAGACCCCAATAAAAAGTTAGAGTTAGTCTATCTGTAACAGGAAACCATGGGCTGGTTTACGTGGGGTCATGACATCCTTGCAGTGGCTTCTTTAAGGAGTCCTTGAGCTATCGCGTGGAGGGCAGGATGTAACACACTGATGGGTGTGTTTTCCTGCGCCGTTACATTGGGGAAGAAGCGACCCCCAATGGGAGATGGGACCTGGGTCCAGCAGGGATAACGGTGGGTTGGAGTGATGCTAGCATCAGAGATGGGAAGCAGCAGGTGGACTGGGGAAAGATTCTGGAAGCAGGAGCACCAGGCTCCTTATCCTTTTAGGAACCACTGACTTGGGCACTGCACGTGGCTCAGCCCTGCTCCGGCTGCTGGTAGCTGCCTGGATCAGGAAGACCCTCTCCACCTGGGAGGGGGACAGGCGAGTGACCCACTGTTTTAGCGCAAGGGCCAAGCAAGGTGTTCTGGGAGGCAAAGGAAAGGGCTGCATTCTGGCCGGGTGAGTCTCAGTGTCCACATCGGCTTCACAAAGGGCTGAACTAAGAGAGCATAGATTCCCCCTTCAGAGCAAAATGTCTGTGATAGTAACCTTTCTTCCTCTATTTCTGTCTCTCCATTTCTCAAATGCTTTGTGAGTACTGGAGTTAACCCTGTGATGGGTTAGTCTGAGCGGCATAAATTGGGGCTGAAGCAATAAGTGAACCAGGGTCAGCTCTGAGCTGATTTGCAGGGTACAGTGGGGAAGCCCTCAGGCTCTTTGGCACTGAATCCCACTGGCCGTGTGGCCTTGGACGAGTTACTGACCCCTGTGTGCCTCTGATTCCTCATTCGTGAAAACCACACACCGTCATTGCCAGGGTCGAATGAGTTAGTGTAGGTCAGTGCTCAGACTAAGCGCTGTATGTGTTTAGCCATCACTATTAATGTTATAATCACTGTCGTAATTATGACTATTTCTAGGTAGTTTTGCAATGGAAATTTCACTGGATCGTGGGCAAGATTCTTTTCTCTTTGAACTGGATGGATTTCTGGTTCGTGGTCTATTTAAGGAAACTAGAGGGGGGAAGAAAATGGGCTTCGGGGCCCCACGGGCCTGTCTGAACCTCACCTTCATCGTTCGCTAGCTGTGTAATGTGGGAAAGAGACTCGGGCTTTCTGAGCAAGGCCACAGTTTCCTTCTCTGTAAATTGGCAATAATGATATTAACCTGAAAATTCAACATGGGAACTAAACACGATGTCTGCTAAGAGACCAGCGGAGTGTCTAGACAAAGGTAGCTCATTTATCACGAGGATCCTCATGCGTCCAAGAGATATTTGTCAACAGCCTACTGCGTGCCCGACGCCATGCTAGGTGTCGGAAATGTCATAATATGAGCAACGCAGAGGGGATCCCCTACTTTTGGGAGAAGGAGAACAATTGTGGAAGACACCTGCTAGGGCGATGCTCACTTATCCAGACAAGGAAGGGCCCTTTGAGGAGATGACAGTCGCACCGTTATTATTAGCATTTGGATTCTCAGTGATGGACCATCTCTTACTTGCTCTCAAGGCACCTTGTCTCCAGGAGTATTCTGCGTTCAGTCCAATGCAGACATCACAGATGAATTACAAAGTGCTCTTGGTCTGTGATGTCACAGAGAGCTTCCTCCACCGTGGCAGATGGGTCGACCCCGCCCTCGGAACCCATGAATGTGGCACCTCATGGGGCAAAAAAACTTTGCAGATGGGATTAGTTTCAAGATCCTGAAGTGGGGGTTATCCTGGGTTATCTGAGCAGCCCCGAGGCAATCACGTAGATCCTCAGAAGAGAAAAGCTTTTCCTGGCCAAGGTCAGAGGAAGATGTAATGACAGAAGAAAGATCAGAGAAACCTCATGTTTCTGGCTGTGGGCATGGAAGAGAGGGGGCTGTGAGCGAGGGGTGAGGGCAGTCCAGAAGCTGGAACAGGCGAGGAACTAGAGTCCCCCACAAAAGTCTCTGGAAAGGGGGTGCAGCCCTGCAAACACCTTCATCTGAGCTCTGCGAAACCCATGCTGGGCACCTCCGGAGGCAACAGAAAGCTAATACCCCCACGTAAGCCAAGTGGGGTGTCTGCCATCCTCCCCCTTGGGCATAGTTGCTGCTATTGACCCATTTAACAGATGAGTCAAAACTGGGAGTCAAGTAAGCCAAGCATTTCATCCAGGACGAAGAGAGAGAGAGAGCAACCCGGGCACAGCGTTTCCACCTGGCGCCGCCCGGCTCCAATGCCCATCCCGTTTCCAGCCCACCGCACGGCTTTGCTGGATAGCCTCCTTTTTCTACAGCATCCCACAGAGACATCCATCAGCCAGGGACCGCCAAAGATGAGAGAAGCAAAGCGGCCACTGTAGCTCCTGGGCCCCTGGCCACCTGTGACGAGGCAGGTGTGTTCCACTCTGCTCTTGGACTTGGTTCGTTCGGGTGAGCGCGTCAGGCCAGACGAGAACTGTGTGGCCCGGCTCGTTGTGGCTTTCGCCATGAAGGTCTCGTTTCCTGGTGTGTGTGTTTTCCTGCGCCGTTACAGATCTTCACTCAAGCAGCTGTCTACCATGCCGAATAGTCTTTCATCTTGTCAAACACTTCCACTTGCCTTTCTGCAGCTTTCTCAGCCCGCATGTACACACCTAATCAATCTAACGCCATCCAAACCCGAAAGCACTGCCCCGACCGCTTTCTTAAAGAGACAATCATCTCTTTTCACTGCACTCGGAGGAAGCCTTCTTATTAGGGCTTGTTTTCTCGGCCGTGTAAAAACAGAGCAAACAGACGTGTTTTTCTTGCTTATTTTTCCTCTAGCTCGGTGATAGGGCTCCTTGCTACAGCAGGAAGGCACGTGGTCAGTGTCCCGGCCCTTTCCTGCACCTCGGACCTGTATGGATAAAGTGGTCCTTATCAGTGGGTTCTGATGTAGTCATTATCTAAAGCTGAGGTCCAAGTAGGTAAGCAATGTCCCCCATCTTCCAGAATTAGGACCCACATAACCTCTCAGTCTCACCTAATACCTTCCATCCCATCCAAATAGTAAGTAAGATATATATAGCACGGGAGGTGGTAGGGAATGCTATGGGGAAAACAAAGCAGGGAAGAGGAATAGTGGCTGTGTGTGTGTGTGTGTGTGTGTGTGTGTGTGTGTGTGTGTGTGTATGAGAGAGAGAGAGACAGACAGACAGACAGACAGACAGACAGTGATTGACATTTTAACTGAGCTGGCTAGGGAAGAAGTAGAGAATGGAATTTTAGGCAAAGGAACTAGTACTGGCTACATAGGCCTAATACTATTTGAGGCTCATCCGGCTTCTGTAATCTATATGGAACCTGATTTCTCTGCAGTTTAATAGCAGCAAATATTGCCTAGGTCTGTGGTCTTCCTCTGGCTCATAACACCTTTCTCTCTGATCCATTTGATGTGTGCCTGATTAGCTTTCCCACTCAGCTCAGAGAGACATCAGGCTTCACGAAAGCCCCTCCTGCACCACCCAGCGCATGTGGCTGTGACCTTGAAGCCCCAGGGGTCCTGGTCTTCCTGCTCTGCTCTTCTATTACACACAATAATAAAATGGTGGCATGTATCCTAACTGTCCCCGTGGCACAGACAAGAAAGCAGTCCCATCCCTCACCCCTGCTGGAGCTCATCCTCTTTAGCTCGGCTTCAGCCACGTAACCTTTGGCCAACGAGATGTTAGCAGGTGTGTTGCAAGCAGAGGCTGGCATGGCATCAATGTGCCTGGGCTCACCCACTCCAATGTGGCTCTGCCACGGCCATGGGGTTGCGCCCAGGACAGCCCACCGGAGCACGACAGACATGTAGAGTGGAGCCCAGTCATCCCAGTTGCGTAGCCAACAATTAGTCAAACTTCAGACAGTAAGCAAGGCCGGCTGGGATCCGTGGAGCTCCCAGGATGCATCAGGGATAAATACTTCTCATCGTAGGCTACTGAGATTCTGTTCCTTCAGCCGCCTGTTATGTCAATGGTGGTTGATGCACGCCCCTAAAATCCTACGCCCTCCTTAAGGGCAGACATGCATATAAGTCCCGAGTGTGTCTCGAGGACCCAGAACTTAGAAGGAACTCAATAAGCAGCTGCCGAATTGAAGGTGAAAACATTTCAAATTCTGGATACGTAACAGCAGCTCTGGATGACTGACAATCTGGGGCTTTTGCTGTCTGAAGGGAAACCTAACGTTTTTTGCTCATGGTTCCAAGTAACAGGATTTTTCCATTGATCCTTTGCTTGTGTGAGCAAGGCGGAGTGACTCGACTCGAGAACAGTCTTGCCTGTCCCCACACAGAGCAAACTCTCTCATAAACCATGTCTGGGTACAAAATATTAATTAAATCCGCTTTTTTTTGGGGGGGCGTAAATTCATTACTTACATGACTTAGGGAATTGTATGCAGGGACCCCGGTAGCGGACAGAGATCACTCACGAGTTCCTAGTGACCCCTAAACCAGTTAACCAGGGTGGGGGTTGTGAGGAAGGCGATGGGTAAAATGATGGCTGTTTTAAAAAGTCAAAACAAAACAAAAATTCCCCCGCTAGCCCTGGGATTTAGAGATAGACTGTGGATTTCTCAAGTGCACTTTTGTTTCTCAGTGTGGCATTTTCTGTTTAAATTTCAGATTTGCTGCAAATTGATCCACACAAAGAAAGCACTGAACACAGTTGATATATGCTCTGATTTAGTCTTTCTTTAAAAAAAAAACATATATATGTATATATACATAAATATATATGTATGTATTTATAGAGAGAGATATACATATTTGAATTAGTCAAGACGGGAGGAGGTAAGTCGCTGCAACCTTTAAACCCCTTTGACATTCACAAGGTGCTAAAAGTCAGCTGGGGTCTCAGCTCTGACGAATTTGCATCTCTTTGAATATGACGCTTGAAAAACCCCAGCGATAGATTAAATTTTGCCAAGGAGAAAATGAGAGAGAGAGAGAGGCTTCCATCGCTCAGGTCTGCTGGGAGGATCTTTATGGTTGATTTACTTTTTTTAAATAAATGTTTCTTTATGTGTTTCCCTCAGTTCCTGCCCGGGCTGCCACTATCATACAAGCTGTAACTTCTGCCGGTCCTATCAGCCGGCGAACAGTAAGTCAACCCGGTTCTGAGTACAAGGTGAAGGGATATTTCAATCTGAGCTGCATATACCGTCTGTGTTTTCTGATTAAAATGTGCAGGCAAACCTTGGAATAAACTCTACCTGACATGACTTCTAAAATAATTTACGCTCTTTGCAAACCTCGGATGTAGGATTGATTTCGGTGCCTGTCACTGTATTTCAGATGATCAAAAATGGATCGGAGCTTTTAAATGAATGTAATGACTACAGATGATCCTGTGGAAAAAAAAAAATCACTGAGGTCAGAAAAGAACATTCCTTGTCGAAAGCCACAGTGGAGTGTTATTTTTCTTTTCTTAGGAAAGTGACACATTCCCCATCAAAAATGGGAAAAAAATGCAGAGATAAAGAGGAAAAATTTCACCAATAATTACATCAGCCAGAGACACCCATGGGTAGCGTGAAAGCGTATTTTCTTCCAGACTTAACTCTGGCTCCGTGTTATTTTAGATAGGTTAGCGTGTAAACCAAGTCCAGCTTCGTGTCCTGATTTTTATCACTTGCAATAATAACAATTATGATGAAGTCGATGGCGATATTTGAGCACGGTTGATCAGGAACCTTCTAAGCACTATGCAGATATGGCTTCTCCTGGTCCTCAAAATAACCCTATGAGAAGTCAGGCTCTATTATTTTCTCTATTTCTAAATGTTAAGCATTTGCCCAAGGTCACAGAACCACAATGTTCTAAAGCTGTAACTCAAACCAAAGCAATGTGACTCCTGAACCCTATGCCCTTAATTACTATGCTATGATATAAACATTTTCAGCGCTATCATAAAGCAATCGTTTATATATATGATTTGTAGTGGTTGTATAATATACCAGGAAGCATCATTTGCTATATATTTAAATTGCATTGTATACAAGTATGCCCTCCTGGACGTGTGCAAGGTGATGATCCTGTACTGTGACATTGTCAAAATGACCTGTTATCTTTAAAGCCATTTCTCATCAGATTGACTTAGATTTGAATCTCTGTTCTGTGGTTTTCTATCAGTGTTTTTTTTTTTTTTGGACAACTTGCTTATCTTTACTACACCTAATGCAAATCGGAGGTGTTAGGAATATTACAGGAGACGTCATGGGTATAAACATTTGGTACAGAACGTACATAAGAAATGGCCATTATGTAGTAATTCTCTTTATTATTAATAATAATTTATAGCGACTATCACATTTTGAGCAATGATTATGTGGCATAAATGATCTAATTCAATCTTCGCAACAACTCATATAATGAGCATGATGCATCCTCTTCCACGGATGCAGACAGCGATGCTCAGAGAGGTCAAGTGACTTTCTCAGGCGAGTCCTCATTCAACACCAGAGTGTCTGATTTCAGAGGCCACACTCTGAGGCTTTTTGTTATCCCAGATTTCAGTCACGAAGTGGTTTAACATCTCTGACAAGGAGTTTAAGGCTAACCGGGGACACTGAAAAACGGAAAAAGTAGGTAATAAATTTGATTGTTTTTCCAAGAACTGTCTGCCGTAGTATGTGACAGAGAGAATGCATAGGAAAAAAAAAAAGACTGGAGGAAGAAAAAACAGACAAGCGGCAGCTATTGGAATTAGAGGTGGTGAAACAAGTAAGCAAGAATGCAGTGGAGATGGAAAGAAGTGGATGGTTTCAAGAACTATGTTACAGGCAGAACTTGCTGTGTTTGGTGCCTTGTGAAACACAGTAAAGAAGAAAAAATACCAAGTCCTTTTGAGTATGTAACTAGGGAGGTAAAAGCAAGAGTTTAATCTACTAAGACAACACAGGGGAATGGTCAAGGGGATATGGCCTCTTTGATTCTAGATAAATTGTCATTAATATCCTAATAGATACCAATGGAACTAACCAGGAAGCAACTGGATGCAGATGTCTGGAGCCCGAAAGCAGAAATTGAATTAGGTTGAGTGCTTTCTGCAAATTTACGGTGGCTGAGGATGTGAAAGTCTAAGAGAGTATATAGGGAAAGTGGAGATAAAGGAACTGAGAAAGAAACATGAGAAAAAAAAATGTCATGGGAGGGATGGGTAAAGGCTAGGCCACGTATTAGTCAGGATGGGCTATGCTATGCTACAGTAACAAATGAATCCTGAAACCTGAGTACCTTAGCACAGCAGAAGCATATTTCTTTCTTGTGTAAGATGTGATGAGAGTTGGCAGGGGCCCCCCTTTATCTAGTGACTCAGGGAACCAGCCTCCTTCCATCTTGGGACCCCAACCTCTCAATAATTGGCTTCCAGAGCCCTGAGACAAAGGAAGAACATACACACAAGCTCTAACTGCTGTATTTGGAAGAGATACGTATCATTTGTACGTACCGTCCGCTAGCCGCAACTAATTACAGGCCATCACCCCAACTACAAAGGAAGCCAGGAAGGATCGTGAGCCTAGAAAAAATTGACATGATGGAAGAACACACAACATTAAGTCTATCACCACCTCTCAGGTGGATTTCCAAAATTAATTATGAATTTTACGTCTATTTGGGCACTATTTATGATAATTAAGTGTTGATGTCATAGCTCCGGTTGGTATGACCTTGAGGTGTGATGGGTGACAAGTCACTCCACCCCATGGAGAGAGGTGGGTGAGCCAGCAAAAGAGAAGAAGGAGCTAAAGGCTCTAGACGCTGTGCAGGCAGAGCCCAGCAGTGTCTAAAGGGGTGTGGGAAGTTTGGCCTAGGGAAGATACATCTGCTGGGAGGGGCCCAGCCATCTACACCAAAGTTACACTCAAGGTCAAAGGACAATATCATGTGGGTATGCCCAGTCGATTCGGTAATAGCAGAACTCCAGAGCCTCTGCGGGGTCCCCAGGCACAGAGACAAAACCAGAACCCCGTTTGTCCCACAGGGCAGCAACTCACTTCATAGGCTGATGGACGATGAACAACGCCCAGCATGTCAGAGAGGGGGTCTCATGCTGGAGCACAGGCTCTGTCACCGCCCACGGGCAGGCCACGGACTGGTGTACAGTCTGCTTTGGTCAGGACTGGACCAGGTTCTGAGCAAGGAGCCTCAGAGTGAAGGAGAGCTTCCCGCTGAGATGGCCGCTAGAAAGTTCCTAGTTCCACCCTCCAGGCCAGTGACTGGTTTGGTTTTTAAACCTTGGTTTTGTTTGGCCTCAGCTCCCAAACACTGATGTCATGCTGGATCAGCCCCTCATTCCTCATTCTCCATGTGTGGGTTTCCGCTTCCTGAGTAGGGAGTGAGCAGTGAAATGAACACTCCAGATGAACGGTCTCCTTCTAAAACTATGAATCCGCCGTTAACTGAGATGTCGTAAAACACAGCACAGGTATGCCATCAGGCACGCCGTTATTTTTATTCATCGTAGACAACTCTTTCCCATATTCCAAGTTAATGGGTACCCACTATAGGTTTAGAAATCCACGTAGATAGAGGGGCCCCCAGAAGGGGGATACAGAAAGAAGATCGCATAAAACTTCTCATGACATTTAATTGCAATGCACTGCCCGAGAACGGCAGGGCTGTTAACTAGTAAGAGTGTGACAATAAACACAACACTGCCCAGAATCGTGTTGACAGTGGTTAAAGCATTGGGAGGTAAAGACTAGCCTCTTGCTGCATCAGAGGAGAGCCTCATCGTAAGAAGTCTGGTGTTTCTCTCACATATGGTGAAGTTTGACCAATGTCAGGGACATTTGTGGCCAGAAGTCCCCACCTTGTCCTTCTGAAGAGGTCTGTATGGACAGCATAATTTATGATGAATCAGACACCCTTAATTGTCTGGTCCCGACATCTTCCCCATCACTTCCTTTCACCCAATGCCAAGTCCTTCTCATTTCAAGACCACCCTGTTGCATGCTGAGCCTTCTTTACTTTCATTTTTGGGTTAGCCACTGACGTGTCAGCTGACTTTCTTGGAAGAAGCTGGAGGTCAGTTTCCGGTGGAGACTTGCTTAGAAGAGGGAGGTTCTTGGAAGAGAGACAGAGGAACCACAGGAAACGAGGGAACCAATGACCTAAGGAAGTACATGGCGCAAAGGGCACAGCGCTTCGCAGCTTGCCATGAGCTTCCTCCCATGACTTCCGGCCAGCGTCACGCCCACCAAGCGCGACCAATAGGGCCGGGGCGAGGAAGGGGGATCCAAAGGCAGCCAGGAGTTAAACGACTTGTTTCAGGTCACACGTGTAGAAAGTAGAAGATCTGAACCCAAAACTCAGCTTCCAGCTGCTTATGCAGCACATTCTCCACTTTACTGAGGACTCTGCTTTCCCCGCCTGCTCCCTCCTCCTATGCCTGGGGGCGAAGGAGCTGCTTCCACAGCTCCTGCTCTTGCTAATCTCGAAATTATGCTCATAACCCTTCTCCTTCCCCTTCCTTCGGTTGCTCCTCTCACTGATGTGACTCATCATTTGCTTCTTTTTTTCAGGAACTCTGAAGGGCATAATAATCTTGTTTACTCATCAGAACAACCCTACAAAGACCTTTCTGAAGATGGCAAGGGTGATCCACCTGCCTTGTATTACACAGCGAGGACGTGGCCCAATAGAACTCTGGTTTGAGTGTAACCACCGTTCTCTTAACTGTGGTCCACATATCTCCATAAAGCCAAAGGGAAGGGGCTTTGGTTTTGGTATTTATAAGGCAAAGACCCCTTCCCATGTACCGTTTGTCTAGAGATGCAGGATTTGGACCAGATGGGTAAAGGGAGAAACCAAGTAAGTCTTGGGGTCAAAAAAAAAAAAAAAAGCACGAATGAGGTACACAGATTATGACATGTGAAGGGCAGGTGAAACTTGAGTGGAAAGCCACACTCAGGAGGAGAAGGGGGTCTGGGGAACCAGTGAAGAAGTGAACGTGGAGATTCATGGCACTGCAAAATCTGGTGGGCCCAAAGGATGTGGAGTAAAGAGCTGTACACTAGAAGGAAGGGAGAAAAGAAGGAAAGAAGGAAGGAAGAAAGAAAGAAAAGAAGAAAAGAAGGAAGGAAGGAAGAAAGAAAAGGAAAGAAGGAAGGAAGGAAGGAAGAAAGGAAGGAAGGAAAGAAGGAAGGAAGGAAAGAAGAAAGGAAGGAAGGAAGAAAGGGAGAAAAGAAGGAAGGGAGAAAAGAAGGAAGGGAGAAAAGAAGGAAGGGAGAAAAGAAGGAAGGGAGAAAAGAAGGAAGGAAGGAAGGAGGGAAGGAAAGAGGGAGGAAAGAAAAGGAGGGAAGGGAAAAGAACCAAAGGGAACGAGGGAGGGGGAAAGAGAAGGAGGGGAAGCTGGTGTACTTGGGCCTCTGCGCTCACACGCAGGTGATGGCAGACCTTCTTAGAGACACAAAGCTTATCTACTATAAATCTGATTTCTCCAAAATGGCAAAATAAATTTTGGGTTTTTCAGACAAGCAACACAAAATCTAATCACAGAAATGGTCACGTGTGCCAGCAGTCATCAAAGTGGTTTCTTAGTCCCTGGGACCAACTCTTGGGGCTCTTTGGAGAATGGAAACAGGAACAGCGTCGTGAGCTGGACGTCAGGGGCAGTCAGGGGTCCTCCTCTCGTCTCTGACCCCTGCCTCCTGTGCATCCCTGAACAAGACAGACTTAGTACCTCTCTGAAACCTGGGCACGTCATTGATAGAAGAGGGACAGCATCGCCTTTGGAGATGAAAGGCAGGAACCTGAACCAGATGGTCCCTGGAGACCAAGGAGGTCAGACTGGCATCTCTTCACCGTTTTTAGAACTTCCCACACACATTTCCATGCTCCTCGCCATGGAAGTGCCGGAACCTTGGCTGCTGAGGAATTATTATGCCCATGGTGGCTATGTCATTATTGTGTCATCATTAAGGCTCCAAAGGTGAAGGGACTCTCCCGAGATCACACTCACGAGCCCAGGACCCGGGCCGAGACTCAGGGCATCTACGTCCTTCATGTGATGCTGCCTCTTCAAAAATCACGCCCTTCCCCCGTTTTCTCACGGGATGCCCTATGTGTAAATGGACCACGTGGGGTCTCCCTTTTTCCCTTTTTTGGACTGTTCCTTCACTTACAAACTATTTCTTCAAGTCCCACGTTGTACGAATTCTCAGGAAAACGTGATTGACTTGATAGATTTGGAATTTTGAATGGACGTCTCACATGGAAACCTGGTTGGACATGCATGCTTCTCTCGCAGATAACGCAGAACAAAACCTGGGCTTAAAAATAATAAACAGTGCTGAGATGACAACTGCATTGACAAGAACAGCGCAAACAAGCCCAGTTCCCGATCAGATGCCTCTCGCACGGCGTGTCTGCCTTTAACGGTTGGCGTTGGACTTTGTCGTCCAGCTTAATTAAAACCGTGTACCGAACAAGGCCCATATCGTACAAAGAATTTGTGCCCGCACTGGGCTTTACACACATTCGTGGAAACAGTGTGTTTCAGGCTGTATTCTCCGCCAGCTTTGCTATGGTTTATTTTTCTATTTGCAGGGTTTTCTTTTCCTTTACGTTTTATTTGGTAATAAACACTTGACTATGGCCCACCTCTTGAAAAATCATTCTCAGCATCACTTCATCGTGTGGGTGGATTCGTGCACGGCACCTATGACAGGTGCCACGCTTCTCCTTTGCCTGCTAAATATGTGCGACACTTCTCACCTGGCATTCAAGGCCTTTCTTGACAAGTCTCCAGCCCGCACATTCCCAAAAGCATCTCACACACAGCTGATTAACTGACAGTGTTTCATTTATCCCCCATGTACTTAGTGAGTAGCTACTGCATTCTAGACACTGCCCTATGTGCTCCTACTGTGTGCAAAGTGCTGAGAGAAGCATTTCTTCTTTTCAAGATGTTCACAGCTCCCTGGGGGAGCAAAGACATAAGCAAGGAAATTATGAGTCTGGACTGACCTCACCAGTGACTACATATTGTTACCAAGTGCCAGGTGGGTAGGAGGAAAGGACCAATTTCTTTCACAGAGCTGGTGCCCTTGAAGCTGGCTTCCAGGAGGAGGAGGCATTTGTATAGGACCAGAAAGAAAAGCCTTTCCATACAAAGGTAGGAGGGGTGTCACCCCAGAAAGGGCGTGGAATGAGTCCCAAGCATAGGGACTTTTTCCTGAGAATGACCGGTGGCCTAGCACCTCTGGGACATCAAGAATAAATGGATCCAACGAGAAGGAGATCCTGGAGGTGGAGTGTGGGGGGCTGCGACGCCCTTCAGGGATCAGGGATGGTTGTATTGCTATGGGGGAAAGGTAGTGACTAAATATTCCAGCATGTCCTACATATCAATGGATTTAGACTCCTCATTGTTTGCCCCCAGGTGCCTGGCCTTGCCCGCTCGGGGCTCCCTCTACTCATGAACGTCTCCTCTGCCGAATACAACGTTCTTGTCTTTTTGCTCGTGAATTTCCACCCATTCCACTCTCTTCTGACTCCAGGTTTGAAGTTCCCTGAAGCGCTTTTGCTGTGTGTGTGTGTGTGTGTGTGTGTGTGTGTGTGTGTGTGTGTGTGTGGTGTGTGAGTGTGAGTGTGTGACCATGTGTGTGAGTGTGCATGTGTACAGTTTAACTCCCTATATCTGCTTTCAATCTTAAAAATTCTTCAAGCGTTTCTAGTCTGCCAGGGGCACCTGTGCTTGTTCTTGTGGATTTATTCTGACTCGTCGCCTTGTTTAAAGTACATTTTCTGGCATTCTGTGCGATTTTTCGTGAGCGGTGGAATAGCGACTGGCAAAGCCCGCCATGTTGAACCCGTCACCCGCGTTCTTTAAATAGCTTAGAATCATCATTCTACTTTTCTCCTTCATATCACATTAAAAAAAAAGAAGAGGAAAGAACAAAAGGCTTCTGCTCATACAGAAATAACACAATACAAATGGTTTTTTATCTCAATGCTATGAGGTGACATTTCACAGAATCACCCAAAAGAAATTCAACTGTCCATCGACCTTCTGCGTGCCTCTCTCTCTGGAAAATTCCACATTAATACACAGGACAGATGCTGCTCTTTGTTTGGGCCGTTCAAGGCCACCTGTTTCATTTGGTTGCTGTCGATACACGGAAGCTTTCACCCAGAGGAGGTCCAATGCATACTTGTTGACCGACTACACACATTTGTCGTTGAACCCCTAGTGTGAGATGTTGGGGGGACAAGGAGAGTCACTTACCTTTGTACCCTGCAGTAATTGCATGCTGGCATTCTTAGCATACCTCACAATGGATTTAATGATGCTGGGGATGCTGCCATTGTGACTAGTCCAGCAGGACCAATCATGGTGTCACTTCTGTGGAACTACCCCCAAGCATGGATGCCCTGGAGGGCAGCCCACTGACAGCGAAGCCACCCATGTCACATGCCAAAACACTCTGAATCAAGAGGCCCAGCACTGTAGCAGAAGACTTTCAAGACCAGAAGCTCTTTTAGGTGTTTAATGTTTTAAAATGTAATATTGACCACGACCATTTATTTACTACCCACTGGATGCCACGTGCTGGGATGTATGCTTTGCAGGATTGTTATACTTAACACTCACAAGAAGTTTATGAAGTAGACACTACTCTTATCGTCATTTTACCGACATGGAAACTGAGATGTGGAGAGGTTACACAGCTGTTCGAGGCCCTGCAGCATGGAGTGGGTAGAATAGGGTTTCAGCCTTGGGTCTTAGCACATCAGAGCTTGGGCTCTAAACCACTGCCTCTCCCCTGCCATGTTCTTGAAGCGTCTTGTATTATCCAAGGCCAAAATTATTCCAATTTCAGATTCTAGAGACTCATTCCAGATATGTTGGAGCTGAGGCCCCTGCATACAGATTTTTAACATTGCGGGGCCAGGTGGTTCTTATACACACACCAGTGATTGGAACCGTGACTTTGCCAGTTCAGACCCCCAGGTAAGGGGACCTGTGGAACCACACATACCTGGTCGGGGCAGGTGTACCATGGAGAACCTCACAGCTCTTAAAGGCAGGAGTGGGCAGGGCTGGAAGCCCCAAGTAGGAGCTTGTCTGCCAAGAGTAAGGACTTCCTGGTTTCTTTCCCTGGAATCTGGTGAAGCCTCAGTTCTGCGGTGACAGAGGCTTGTTGACTACAATCTCCGGGGTCATTCTCTCTTTAAGTCACATGTGGTCTAGAAGCAACTTCCTAGATAGCAGCCAAGGCTACGGACCTGGCCTGAAGCCCTCCTAGGTCTCTAGTTTTATAAAGTGGTTCTTCTACACCTCTCCGTCCGCTTGCACCTGACACACACTCAGGAATATTCAGAAGGAAGTTCTTGGGGACAAAGACCCACCCTTGGCAGAGAAAGGTAGAGGCTGAGATGCTTTTAATCACTGCCAAGCTTTTTGCTTGGATCTTCAGTGGCCGTGAGAGACATGGTATGCTCACTCCATCCCAGGTGGCAGGCAAGGGTTATTGCTCTCCATCGGTAGACCATGAATCAAGAAGGTAAGTGACATCTGGTTTTCTCTACTGCGGATCTTCTTTGGAAAAGTTATTTTTCCTCATCTATTAATATTCTTTAGAAGATTTTAATCTCCTGGAGTAGGTCCTCAAGACCTTAAAGATACTAAGAATTATTATTTTTCCCCAACTTGAAGCCACAAGATTAGCATCTGCATCTACTGCCTTTGAAAACTCCATTCAATACATATCTGTTTTCTATTTAGAGAACACTGTTTCAGACTGTGAATAAGACACAGGTCTCTTGTCACAGTAGTAATCATGTTCGAACTGGGAATGGGCAACAGCTCTGAAGCCAAGAGGCAGCCTAGAAGAACACACAACGTGCTAGAAGAATATAGGTGGGCATTTCTTTTATTGAGGGAGGGTTCTTAGAGAGTCAAACATTTTAGTGGTTTTACCTACACGGGGCATCACTTTAGATAGCATTTAATGTTATCTTTGTGTCATATCCCCATGTCCCCTACTGCACGTTTTCCAAAAACCTAGCTTGCTTTCTTTTGGGTATAAATTAACAAAATGAAGATAATACAACCAGACTATGAGTGACTTGAATGCAGTGGCCATCCATGATTTCTTTTATACAGCCAGCCTGAAATGGGAGTTTCTAAATAATAGATAAGTGTGTAAACAAGGGTGTGACTATACATTGCTCCCTGTGACTCTAAATGTCCCATAATATTTGCAACATGCTTCTTCAGTTTTAAAACCTTACTACATATATTAGTGTTTTTTATTCTTATGAAAACTCTTGTAAATAAGCAAGTGAGATATATTTTTATCATTCACGTTTGGCAGGCAAGGGATTTGATATCTACTACAGCTTTAAGTGTCCCGAGGACATACACCTGGAAGTGGACAGGTTGGGTCTTGATTCCTGATCTGCCTGGTATTTAATCTCACACAGATTCCCCTGTATCACCCCAAGACATTAGAGATGAATATTTTGCTATTAGAACAGACTTTTTCCCATAGATTATTAATCTTTTTACCATGTATGTTAATCAGCATATGGTGAAACAGAAAGAATGTTCAGTAGAAATGAGTTCACTTGATTCTAGTGCTGGATTTAAGCATTTTTGTTTGGTGGGTGAGTCTGACTTCATATTCCAGGACTTTCAGAGCCAGTGGACATGAGCTGATCATGTGACGCTCTCCTCTCTTGACTCCCTGATTATCACATGCTTCTGTTTTCGCTCCTTCGTCACCCTGGTTTCTGCTTCAGGCTTCCTCTATGAGTCCTTCTCAAAAGTCTTGGTTCTCATTTCTATCTCTATATCCTGCCCTTATGCTCTGTCTTCTCCCCATCATGGTTTATTAATATCTAAATGCTCATGGAGTCACAGTTTTTGTCTCTGGCCCATATCTCTAATCTGAACTTTAGACTCACATGTCCAAGTGGCTATGTGGAATCTCATAGTCTTTCCTCTTTGATTGATTTAAAAAATACACATTCCCCACTCTGCACTGGGAACTCTTCTATGCATTGAGAATACAGCAAGAAAAAGATTTAAGGAAACTTATCCAGACACAACTTATCCAAGTCAAACTTGATTCCTTATCTAGGCAACCTATTCTCAAGTTTGTCTTACTTAGGAAATGCACCACTAACCATTCAGCTGTCCTAGCTACACTCCTAGAAGTTGCCATGATTCCTTCATTTCTCTCACTTCTCAAATCCAGTCCATCAACTAGTTATGCCATTTCTAGCTCCTAAACTCAGTTTCTCCCGCTGGTCTCCATGTCTGTCGGAATCACAACTAGCTCAGGGAGACTACCACCATCTCTTGGGGATGACTGCCATGGACTCCTGTCCTCCTTTCCTAGACCCTCTAGTCCAGTCTCCATGCCATAGGAAGTGACTGTGAAAGGTCATCAGAGCACATCACTTCTTGATGATGACCTTCGGTGCCTTTCCACTGCACTTGAGATAACATTCAGATTGTTTACCCTGCTTACTCATGAGTCTCCAGTGCAATGTGTCCCCTGGACACTTCTTCAAAGGCACTTCATATCTTTCTTTCCTCATTTACTACCCTGTGGCCCCCTTGATCGGTGTGCTGGTCCCTGAATATGCTGAAGCTCTTTCACAATTTGAGGTCTTCCCCTATGCCATGCCCTCTTCCTGGAATGTTCTTCCTCCTTATATTTGTTGCCTAGCTTCTTTACCACCTTTCAAGCTGAGCTTAATTATCTCCTCAGAAAGGTCTTTTGTGATTGTATTATTTTTCTTTTGGAGTATTCATTCTTTACAGAACTTTTCATTTTATTGATTATTTTTGTTCATATTTTCGTTTATTTTTATTACTGGAATATAAGCCTACCGAAGGTAGATGCCATGTTGGCTTTACCTGTTTTATTCCTAGTGATTAATCCAATACGTGGTATATAAACAGGTCCACAATAAATATTTATTAATTGGGCGAATGATTATTTTGCCATCTTAAAGACAAGTAAATGAGACTCCTGCTCAAATTTAATCAAGTATTGTTAAGCATATTATTGACTTTTTATGAATAGGAACATGAATAATACTCTGCTCTGATTTTGTTTTTAAGACTAATGAGATAATTGAAGTTAAACATGGAGCATTCTATCTAAATATACAGTCAATAAAATGCTAATGCCCTTCTAGGGCATAGGCCACATAAAGAGATTTTTATGGAGGTGCTTTATATGGCTTCAGGGTTTATATTTAATGGCATTTATCATTTGCTTGTGCAAATCGGAATCGGTCTTAGCCACGAACCCTTTTTGAGATCCTCCTCTGGACCAGACGCCAGGTGAAAGAGAGAGAGACACGGATCGTCAGGAGCGCCCACTTTGTGGAGAAAGGTGATTTCAGACTCAACTCAAAAAGGACCAAAAGAACGTGGCAGCATTTGGTTAAGATGTAGACAAATAAATATTCTTTGAATGCAAGATAGAAAGATTAAAGTTTTCCCCTACTATAAGAAGAGGTTTCATGGTTACATTTTGTTGGGTTGTTGGGGGTGAAAATAGTAGGAGGATTAAAAAAAAAGAAAGAAAAGGCAATAAAAAGGAGCAAATTATATTCCACTTCATGGGTTAAGAAGCACAGTCCATATCTTATGTGACTCAATAATCTTGTGGACCAATGGGATGGGGTTTATGAGTATTTTCCTACTGTTGTTGTCTGTTTGCTTGTGGGTTTTTTTTGTTGTTGTTGTTGCTTTTTTTTCTTTTTTCTTTTTCTTTTTTTTTTTTTTTACAAGGGAATTAAAGATTGGAGAACTGATGCATTTTCTCTAAGGACACCTGGCTAAGAGCAACAGGGGGTCTTGTCTCACTGCTGTGAGTCCAGACTTCTGAGTTCAGCTCTGTGCAGGGCTGCACTGTGGGTGTTGAGTTAAATATATCACCCAAGATTCCTCTTTATTCTTCTGCTCTGGCTAGATTGGGAACTACTCAGTGATGACTCATTTCCTGGTAGAGCGCTTGTCCTGACTAGTCAAAACTGTCACTTGTCAAAAAGTCCCCCAAACCCTAAGGGGGTAGGTTTTAACTTTTCAAACATTTTCAAGAGCAGGGGAAATATCTATGCTTCCTGCCTCCTGGGCTCACCGCTGTGCAAGAACATGTGGCCCTCTGCAACAACTGGCTATTTCACAAAACCATGGCTTTCTGTTCACCCTCCTTTCCAGAGTGCTGTGTGGGCTGCAAGCACCCTTTCTCTGGATGGAATCATTTAAGATGGCACAAGACTTTTCTCTGTTAACCGGCTGATTCCCAAGTGCTAGTGAGACAGTAAGAGTCGAAAGCAGTGCCCAGGAGTCTCGGAGAAGACGTGGGATGTTCAAAGATGACATCCAAGGCTGCTTTTTATCTCAGGCATCCAGGATTGAAGGGGGCCACTGCTTGGCTCTTGAACTAATGTTTCTTGTTGCAGGTTAAGTCCTGGCTCCGGAGGAGGCTGGCGATAGGGAGAGCATGACAAAAGGGGGAGTGTCAGAAGCTTTTGGGAAGACCCCCATTTCATAGCACCCTGTAGTATTAGAAGGACCTCGGGAGTCCTTCTCTCCTCGATATATGCATGCTGTCCCGTGGATCACCCTAATCCTTGCTCTAATCGACCTACCACCTCATACGCATATACAGACACCTACTTCCAGCTAAACTTCTGAGTGGTGGGAGTCAGGACAAGGGAAGGGAAGATGGACAGGGCTGACACAAATATAAATAACCTAGAACCTAACTGACCGAGTCCATGAAGGTGATACGGCATAGGCCAGGTGGAAGAGTTTGAGAAGCTGAGAAGAAGAATTAAATTTCTCTGCATAACAAAAAAATCAGGCGCTTTGAGACTTCTGTTTACGGAAAAGCTTGGGCAGTTCCCAAATTCTCAGAGAATCCGCCAGGAGACAGAGGCATCAGGGGGAGTCTTGAGGGGGAAAGGAGTCTTGACAGGGACAGCATCGTGCCCACCTGAGTGATGGCTAAGATTTGATTTTCCATCATTACCTCTGTCCACGTGACTGCCTCCTATGAACATGATTGCGAACCCTCTGTTAACCTTGGCCTTTGCAAGCTGCCTCCACATGATAACCTTGGGTTAGTGGTGCACTGTGGAATGCAAGCTGGGCGATGGGGCAACCAGCAAGGCCGTGATGGAGAGGAAGAAGGGGCCAAGGGATGTAGATATCTGGCGTCCTTGGCTCTGAAAACCACAGAAATATTGAAGAAGACGTGCAGGCTTCACAGAGGCTGTGATGGAGTCTGAGGTTGGGATGCAGGCTGGGGCCGGGGGCCTGAGGTGGCCCACTCCACAAAACAGGAGCAAGACTCTTTGTGGACCACGTAAGCCCAGCCCCACCCAACACGCCTTCAGAATCTACAAAAGGACCTGGGAGCTGAGTGGTGAGCACAGGGTTGCAGCATACCTCAAGCATCCCTCTCCCAGATGCCAGAGCTGGCCTCCTCCCAGCTCCTGTGTAGATCAGTCTCCTGGTCTGTCTTGTCCGGTCTCCTGCTTCACCTCCTTGACCCTCCCCAGCCGAATCAGCTGTTGTTTACTCTAAATCTAGGCAACCAGCAGGGCATTAGATGCAAACATGCAGTTGCCTCCCCACTAATGGTAAACTGGGAGGCAGGGCAATATGGACAGAAAGAGGTGTGAATGGTTTCCAGGAATCTAGGAAAACAATCCAATCTAACAAAAGGCTGCACTCCACCCTCTACGACACATTCATTCATTCATTCATTCATTCATTGCAACTCACTCATTCCTTCGGCTCTCAGCCAGCCTGCTCAGTTGCTATGCTTTCCAGTCCAAGCCGACATCTCACTGGGGTGGTTTCTCTGGGGCTTTTTCCTCCTTCACCCCAAATCTCCATGTGTCCCTTTCCTCCTCTTTATTTCCTTCCCTATGGCAGTTTCTCTCTCTCTCTCTTTTTTTTTTATTTCAGAAGGAAACTTATGAAAATTGTTGAAACACGCACTACAAAGCAAAACCTTATTTTTTTTTAACATTCGGCAGAGAGCTCTCCGCCCCCCCTCACCCCCCCAAAAAAAGGCAGCCATGTCAAAGACACTGCCTCCCGCCTTTGACATTCATGCAGTGCTCAGAGTCAGCTGGGGTCTCGGCTCTGACAAATTTGCATCTCTTTGAATGTGACGCTTGAAAAAAGCCGGAGCCGCTAGATTAAATTTTTTTTTTTTCCGTCGAGAAAATGAGAAAAGCCTCTATCTCTCTGCAGAGTCTACTGGGAAGATCTTTATTCTGATTCTTGTTAGAATTGTTTATCACCCTGACAGGCCAGACTCGGACGAGATAAAGGCTCCGCTCCATCACGGGGCCTGACAGTGGTAGGACATGCAGAAAAATGAAAGAAGCAGGAGAAAATATTATTAATAGATGCCGACTTGCTTTGCCTGCATGGCACGTCAGGGAAGGGACGGGGGAGCCAGAGCTTGATTGCAGGCCTATGAAGTTCTGTCCAAAAAAGAAGCTATTTTTCATTAAGTGATAGAAGGGCCTTTTTCATGTTCTTTCCTGAGGAGTTGATAACTTATGCAGTTTATTCTAACCCTGATGATTTCTGTCAGGGGAAGAAAACTCCCTAAAGATGCCTCTGACTTGTTCTTTGCAGGAAAGGAGGCTGGTTTGACAGACATGGGCGCAAAGTCGGGGGGCCGGGCCCGGACAGGCTTGAGGCCTGGGTTCCGTTTCAGTGCGTGTTAGATGTTGCGAGTCTAGGATCAAAAATTAGACTTAGAGCCCCTTTGACCTCAAAAGAGGGGCTCTCTGTCTGTCGACGTGAGGCTTCCGCGTGGGGGTCTGTGTGGACCCTTCTCTTTGGTACACCACACACTTGGCGACCAGCACGTGGCCACCAGCCCCACCACGCCGCTATGTCCCACTGAGCCGGGTGGCCTGTGCCACCGACATTTATGTCTTGGGTTCTGGGGGCCGGAATTCTGAGATCCAGGTGTCACACTGGGGTCCCCTGAGGCCCGTCTTCTGGGCTCGCAGATGGCCACCTCCTCTCTCTGTCCTCGTGTGGCATTTTCTCCAAGTGTACACACCTTGTCCTCTCTTCTTATTCTCCTAAGGGCACTAGTCCCACAGGAAAGGACCCCACCCCTGTGACCTCATTTCACACGGATCGTCTCCTTAAATACAGTCACATTTTGAGGTACAGGGGGTCAGGACCCCAACATAGAGAGATCTGAGAGGGACACAAGGGAGTCCATAACCACTATATGTCGGTCTCTTCCATTCTAGCTTTCTGGATTCAGACAGCAGAAGCTGAGTGGCATGTGACAGCCAAATAGCCCTGTGGAGTCCTTAAGGACAGGAGATCGCATAGGTCTCTTTGGCCGACAGGCCCTCGTGACAGATGCTGGCATATGATGACACTTCCTTCCTGATGAGACAGCTGTTGGGGAGAAGGATCTGTGGACAGGACTCTTGGGGGTAGCTCTGAGCAGTGGGGTGCCTCAGAGCTCTGTGCCCTCTGTGCCTCAGCCCCCACTCTCTTGTAGAGCGATGGCAGTGAAATGGGAAAAGGGGTACGCAGCACCTCCTCACTTATGCTGGAGGCTTATGCGGGTGTTGGGCTGGGTCCTATGGCTAAGGGGTGGGTGTGAGGTGTGGTGGTCCCGCCTGGTGGGCAGTGCTCCACAGGGCATCCTCTGAGTCTGGGGGTGTGCCTTTGCCAGCCATGCACTAACCATGAATCCAGCAGGTGCCTGGCCCCTGTGGTTTCGGGTGATGAATGAGTCCCCCTGGTAAGCTGAGCTCTAGCTGTGACTCTCTTCCTTCCTCCACCTGACAACCGGAAGCTCGGCTGAGGGTCCGGGGAGACATCCCACCAAGATCAGGAAACCGCCGGAATTCATTCAACTTTACAGTTTGGAGTGGGGGCCAGGAAAACAATCTTGGTTGATCTGGAGGTAGGTAATGTGACACGGGCATGTCTATCTCTAGAAGTTTCTGCAGGAGCCAACAGCCTGGCACATCAGGGAAACCTTCGGCGAAGTCAAGTGTGACCCTTTTGATTTATTGTGTCACTTGCTCCTTTAGACCCTGGCTTAACCCTCTTGAGCTTCAGTGTCCTTCTGTGCAAAGCAGAAGTGATAATCTAGAGTGAGTCGTTGTATCTTCACTGTTTGCATGACCCCTGGAGTACAGTAAGTACCGTAAGTACTCAGATTGCAATAGTCATGGTGCTGTTGTTGCTCATGATGATGATGGTGATGATGATGACGATGATGACAACGATGATGGAGATGGTTATCTGCTTGATTACCAACATGCACACAACACTTAACATGCATCAGGCACTATCCTTGGTCTTCTCACACGTAAGTTCATCTAGTGTTCACAACAACCCTAATGAGCAGGCATTATTGTCATCCCCATTTTAAAATGAGGACCTGGAAGTTCAAGACTGGTCCAGCATTCCACGATCAGGGAGAGACCCTGTGACTGGCCAGGGTCATGGTGAGAGTTGGTTGGAGAGTTAGGGAGAATTTTTTACTCCACCAAATGGCTAGGGGAGGTGGTAAGACCCAAGAAATGCGTGCTCACTCTAATGTCTAGGCATGAAATGTAATTCTAAGAGGATGGATGAAATTCTTGGCTCAGTGGGGGCAAAGCCACAAAGATGAGTCATGCAGACTGGTAGAAATCGCTTTACCCCTCAGAGACCTACCAGCTAATAGATGAGCAAGACTACCTAAAAGAATAGAAAGATCTCGTGCATAAAGGATCCCAGTAATGACACAGATAGACTAAATAGTTCTTGCAGGGGTTACTCATGGAAAGAAATCTCTTGTTAAAAGTCACCTCCTTGATGAAACCTTCCTTAACTCCACAGCACAGGAGACTGCTTGTTTTGCACAGAAACTAAACATTTGCAGTGTGTCTGCAGGTGTCACAGTACAATGTAATCATGTAATGGCCTGTGTCCTTGACCTTTCTCCTGGGCTGATGGAGACTCTGCAGCACTCAGGGGTTTGTCTGACACCAAGATGGTGTTCAGTGAATGTTTGTAAATGGAGCCATGGAAGATAAATACTCGATAAACCCTACATACATTGAATATGAACCCTATATCTATAGGAAGAAAAGAGGCATGACATTAACAGGGCGCAGAAGTATAATTGAGGAAAATAAAATTTGGAAATGGTAATCATATTTTAGAGTTATATTTTACTTCATTCAACATGCGTATAACTCGTGCCAGGCACCAGGTTGGAGGGTGGGTTGCGGGGACATGGGGGGCATGTCCCTTCTCGACACAGAGCAGACCCCTAAATTTGCTTTATTTGTTATTTCTGAGCAACCCAAGGGAGAGGGTGAAGCTTACAACAGAAGGATGGGAGACTCAGAACTGAGATGCTGGGTCACATGAACGTAGGTTTAACGGGTGAATGGAGTTGATCTAGGTCATCAAGGGGACAAGAACATTTCAAGAAGAAACCCTGTGAGTCTAATAACAAAGGCTACTGTAAGGGTGGCAGGGTGAGCTTTGAGCTTGGCGTTGCAAGAGGTATTTCAGTCCTGACGTTACCCCTTGTTCAATGAAACGTGATTGAGCTATCTGGGTTCCAGATTCTTTATCTTTAAAAGGAGGTGCCCAAGTAGGTTAAGTGGACGAGTTATTCGCTGCCAAGTGAGTCTATGGACTGCCTTTCTTTGACGATTGAACACGAGGTCTACCCCACACTGATTATTTCCTCCCGACACTGTGTGGTGGGATGAAAAGGACTTTGAACTTGGGGTAGGGGCTGCTTTCTAATTTTGACTTCTCTCTTTACCTTGAGTCAGTTCTGTCCAGTTCAACCAACATACATTTGACACTCACTAGAAGCCAGAAATGGGGTGCCCTGGATACTTTTGAGAATGACAGAGGGTGCTAACTCACAAGGAGGTTAAAATAATAGATTTCCTTAATGAAGGGCCGTGCCAGGCAGACTGGCATGTGGGACTGCCCTGTTCACGAACCATATTAAACATGTAGAAATAGAGCTGAGCTTCTGCTCTTAAAGATCCCACAGCCTGGTTGGAACAGCAGCCATATTTATTTATTCTTCTATTTATTCATCTGTTAAATATTTACTTATTTTCTCTAAGCCTCAGGTTCTGCATTTCTAAATTGGGATTCATATTGGTTTTATCCTCAAAGGATTGATTGCTCTGGAGGCTCATGGATACTCCTAAGGATAAAACATGTAAAATCATTGCCTAGCAGATGATACTGAATGTGCACGCACAAATACATATATAAATATATGTATTTACTTATAAAAATATTTTTATATATACAAATATATACAACATTATATATATTTGTATATATATAAATTATATATATTTGTGTATATATGTATAAATATTATACATATATATATATTTCAATGCCTAGAGCAATCTTTAGTGTAGAGAAGATGGCTGATAAGTATTTACTGAGTGAACGAATAAATAAAAGTTTACTGTTGTTATTATTGTTATAGTTTTCTGCTATGGGCTAGGCACCGCCATGAGTCCTGAGGTGACTTTTATAATGTGGTTTCATAAGTATTATGAAACAGATAAGCACAGGACAGTCTATGGCTCAGAGGAGAACATCTAAAGTTGTCTGAAGAGGAAGTTAAGGGACGATTTCTGGAGAAGGGGATTCCTGGACTAAGGTACAAAATTAATAGCAATAACTAAGAGAGTTGGCTCAGGGAAGACTGAGGGGAGGATGGACAAAGGCACAATGGGGTGAGGAAGCAGAATATATTTGGCTAACTACAGTGTTGCTAGATTTTAAATGCAGGGACATGGGAATTCGCTATAAGTGCAACTAGAAAGCATGGCAGACATCATTTATTGTGGACCATGTTAAGGCTTACTGCTACCCCTGAACAGGATGGGGAGCCATGGCAAGGTTTGAGCAGAGGAGCAGCAAGGCTAGACACGTCTTAGATCACTGTTGAGGATCTCTTGCACCTCCTATTTTTAACTTCCTTGTTTGCATTTGCAGACAATTCCATTCTTTCATTAAACTGAGATTGGTGGTCTATTGTTGAGGGTGTCTGGACCCCTCCTCCACCCAGCCAAGGTCAGGGTGTAACTTGAGCTATGTCGATTGGTCACATGTCCATGGATTTGCCTGTGACAGAGAGGGATGCCATCAGGGATAAAGTGGCGGGTGTTGGTCTCTCTTGGCAGAAGTGCTTGGATAGTCCATCAGTTCCTGCTGCCAGGATCCAGAGGGTGGCTCATGGATTTCCAGCACAGCTACAGCTTCCAGGAGCTTGGAATCTTACTGACCTGCCGGCCTCACTGACAATGTGGCCGCTATCTGCTGTCCACGTCAGGCTTCAGCCCTGCCTTGTACTCTTGTGCGAGGCCCTCCCATTGGCAGAGCACAGCTGGAGCCGAGTGACAAAAGAGACAGAGAGATGTCATTTTCAGGCTTCCAGCCCCTGTGATAGAGGAGACTATAGAAGGACACGTGTGGCCTGAGAGACAATGAATAAGCACACAGCATCTCATCCCCGGTGCCTCTGTTTTCCACAGAAGATTTATAAGCAGATTTTGCACTAGAGGAACTGATGTTCGCCATACCACAGTCTGGATCAGAACCAGATTATCAAAACTAGTCAGGCACTTATCGATGGAACATAAATTCTTCAAGTGCAATAAGTCTTTCCACCTCATTCATCCCTCTAACCTGATCCCGAGTCTCCTAAAGCAAGTACTCACACAATGTTTATTGACTAACTGACAGATGGAGGGGTACCTTCTGTCTACTGATGGCTGCAACTGGAAGTTAAAATCCCTTTGTTGTTCATTCTTGTGTTGTCTAAAGACCTTCAGAGTCTGCATATATTCTTCACTGGGTGGCTTCCATGTTCTAAAAAAAGCTCATAAGCTCTGTGCTGATCAACACTAGTTAGGACGGGTTAAAATACTAAAACAAATAGATGCAAAAACGGGAAGATCAAATATAAGAACCTCCAGGGTGGGTATGTCTGGTTGTCAGACAGCTTTCATCCATGTTGTGACTCAGGAAACCAAGTTCTTTCTATCTTATGACTTCACCGCCTAACGGTCTATTGCTGTCGTCTGTGTCTAGTTGCCAGAAGGGGAATGTGAGTAGGAGGTAGACCTTTACTGCTTCTTAAAGACCCACCTCTTTGGCTTATTCTGTTGTCAAGAAGTAGTCTTATGGTTACACCTCAGTGCAAGAAGACTTGAACATGTGGAAGAACCATGTGCAGAGGAAGGAAAGGAGGCTGACTCCTGTTGACCAGCTGTCTCTCTCTGCCCCACAGTGCTGCGGGTGTGTTTCTTTGAAAGTGAAGAAGTGACAGATAGATACAAAGAGGTAAAAATAATAATAATTATTATTTATTTTGCTGGAGTGTCACAAGATGTCTTTGTTGTCATTGTTTTAGGTGTTCTTCATACTTTTAAAATTCCTGGTGGAAAAGGAAAACAATAATTTTGAGGATTTATTATAAACTTAAGTTTTGCTTGGTAATTCATGCACAGCCATTTCATGGCTCCTGACAATAATTCCGTGAGGTAGGTTTTATCATCTGTCCTTCACAGATAACAGCACTGAGGTTCATAGAGTTTTTTTTAAAAACTATTCCAATGTCTCAGAGCTCTGGAATTGCAAAGGGAAAAGAATACTTGAATCCAGGTTTGCCTGATCCAAAAGCCTGTGCCTTACTCCTGCCACTACCTGCCTCCGGATGAGAACTGGGAAGGTCTTCGTCATCAAGAGGCCGGGAGCAGAGATGCTGGGGGGTGTCTCTCCACGTGGATCACACCGAAGGTTTCCATATTCCGTGGGAGGTGTTTTATTCCACAAAGAAATGTGCTCGTTTCCAGTTTTACAACGTATGTGGCTTTTCTAGTTAAAAAAAAAATACTTTTGAAAGGGTTACGCAAAACGAAAAATAAATAAAAATGGTAGGCAGAGCACTGAGATGACAGCCAGAAGTTGACACCAAGTCTCACTGAGAAGAGACAGCAGGGCCATCAGGGTGTGCCGATGGGGGAGTGTGTCCCTTTCAGGGACCCAGCCCTCCAAGCTCTGGCCACCGTTGCCATGAGCTGAAATGAGGCCCATTGTCGCCACATCGTTCTGGTTCCCCAGAGTAGTTGCAAATCTAGATGTAAAATTTTCCATTTCAAATATCAGATTAAATGGGAAACATAAATAAATAACACCCAACACTTCATTTACATCTGCGCGCTGGATTCAGCACCTGGGACAGCGGGATGGTGACCTCCGTTTTCCCAGACGCCGCCCGCCATGGGTCCCTCGCTGCAGGATTTGACGCACGATCAGAGCCTCCGCTCTTTGTGCTACAGACAAAGCGGCAGCACTTTGCCAAGGACGTGCATTTTCCGAGCGTCTGTTTGGCACATTGCAGGCAAGTCAGGGGCACATCTAACTGTCCACACTCAGCCAAACCAAAGGACAAAGGCAGTGAAACTGGCTCTGGACCTTGGGGGATATCACAGCTCTCCCGGGCAGAAGATGTGAACGTTCTCATCTCAGTGTAATTAAAAGCGGCAAAGAAACTCAGGCGTGTGCCCCTTCTGTGTTGGCAACTGATATGACAGAACTACATGAGGTGCAAAATGCAGGCTCTGTGTGTGTGTGTGTGTGTGTGTGTGTGTGCGCGCGTGTATGTGTGTACACTTGGTGCTATATGCTACTGTTCAAGCTTCAGAGTGATTTCTAACTTGTAGTTGATGAGATGGGATATTATGTCTTTTTAAAAATGTAACCAACAACAAACTTTGCTTGGTGTAATTTTATCAGGAGTGACAGTTTGCCACGGTGCAGTATGTTATTGTGAAGCTACTGTTTCAACAAAAGTAGGTGTATGTGGTTACATCTGTGAATATGAAGGAGACAAGCAAAAAAAAGCTATATATGTATTAAAAACTGAATGTCACAAACGAGGGACAATAAATTTAGATTAGAAAGAAGCTGTTGGGGTTCACTGTCGTCACTAGTTTTCTAGAAGCTATTGGTTTGTAAAGACACAACCGAATTTCCAGTTAATTCTTATAACATTCTCCCATCAAATATCTCTGGAGTCTGTTCTGTGCTAGACACTGTGGCTGTCCTGATTATGTCAAGATGCATAGGACATGCCCTTGTGTTCCAGGACCCCACAGCTTCCCTGGGTACAGCCACACAGATCTACAGGGAATTGCCATGCAATTCCATCAGTAACCAGAGCGGACGATATTGTTATTATTCTAATCCATGCAAAGCTTCGTAAGCGGGGCCTGGCATTTAGCAGCCTGCTCCATAAATTAATAGGCATAGGGCAAGGTGTTTTGCACTGGTGTCTCTCATTGTCCTAACAACCTCAGGTTTGATGAGATTATAAAGGAGGCAAAGCTGGGTGAGAGGAAATATTGTAGAGTGATGAAGAGACCAAGGCTCAGCCTAGCCACTTTCTACCTTGGTCATTTTACTTAATCTTATTGTTCTCGAATGTGGTTGTCTATGATTTAGAGATGATAATAATAATGACGTAGTGTTAGTTTGGATGCATGACCAACCACCACGACGATTAATAGTGAAAGCACAACCAGGTACTATTGCTTATGCATCTGTGGTTTGGCTAGCGCATAGCAGGTCTGGGCTGGGCTCAGCTGAATGGTTCTGATTTCAGAGACAGCGGCTATTGTCTTTTTCTCACTGTAGGACCATCGTTGGGGGAGGGGCGTGGCTCTGCTCCATGTGTCTCTCATGAGGACACATTGGGAATGTGATCTCACTAAGCCATGTTCTTCTCTTGGCAATGGCATCGATACGAGAGTGCGAGCTTCACCTTACAAGCGTTTTTTAAGCCCGTGGTCACATCATAGTGATTGGTGGCCCACTATTCAAAGCGAGTCACATGACCAAGCAGAGTTATTCAATGGAGATGTAGACTCTGCCCCTTGGACATGGAATTGGGGGCACAATACATTTTTCTAAGCAATAATATAATCTACCAAGCTACTCACCTCACTGAGTTGTACTGATCATGACACATAAAATGCTATGTAACATACTTAATAAGAAGTCTAGTACACAGTGAACAATTGATGAAACTGGGTGATTTATTGTTAATAATAGTATCTTTAGTTGATGGATGGTACAACTGAGGCACAGAGAGCTTCTCTGAGATCACACAGCAGGAAGTGAGGAGCAGTAATTTAAACTCACATTGTCCAACTTCCTTTCTTTTTTGATGGAAACCCTTAGAACTGCCTCACACTGGGGTTAGATTTTAACGTTCTGATAAAGGCAGTGCATTAATTAAAATTATTCAAGTTGGCCCTATTTAGGAAGATGGGCATCAGACCTTGAGAGTTCAGAGAGTAAACACAGATGAGCAAAATCCAACTCCTGGGGGCAAGAGCGTGAGGGTGGACCACGACAAACACTTTACTCGGAGGACCCTGTGTGCCAGGTCCAGAATTAGGAGTCCACGGACTTGGGCCATCAGGCGAGAGCAGATATCCTCTCCACTCTGCTTTCACAGAGGCTCAGCAATCTGACCTTTTGGGCGGGAGCTGGGGGATGCGTGCTGATTGGTGCTCTCCCTTCCCTCCTCAACAGACAGTGGGAAGGAAGAAATTTTCCAAGGAGTTCTTCATTTACTAAGATTTATTTTTCCCCTCTGATCTTTCATTCCCTCCCCTGAGGATCTTGAATTTATAAGTATTGAATTTTTTAGGACTCTCTAAAAGTACTACATTAAATGAAGAAAAAGGTAATGGACTCCTTGGGCACTTTGTGTCACTTGCTATTATGGCCCTCGTATGCTGGCTTACAGGGTTTGCTCATGTGTTGGTGTCTACCTTCTACCCTCTCCTCACTGTGTTCCCTCAGTCCCCAGAGGGAGAACCCTTTGGAACCAACACAATGCCTTAACCAGGGCGGATGTTCAGAAAATATTGGTTGAATGAGTGAGTGAATGATGGATAAATAAAAATATGATACATAAATGAATGTGTCAAACAATTACACCAATAAATATGTGGGTGAAGAAGTGAGTGGGTGGGAGAGTACGTGGGTGGTTGAATGGAGAAGGGCTGCTTGAAAGGGTGAGTAAGGAAGTGACACAGTAAATTCTTCATTATCTTTTAAACACCCCCTTACAATAGGTCTTTGTCAACTACCACATCTGGACCCAGCAGGTCTGGTTATTCATGCCCATCCCATCGACTTTCGCTCAGGCCTGTGGGAGGGAGGAACTCTGCATTTGTTAACAGTGAGGGTGCCTTAGTAGTACAGCTTTAAGGGAAATGATAAAATTGGAGACAAAGGATTCCCAGCCCTTGACTAACTCTTGATGAAGTTGCTAATGTAGCAGAACAGAGAAATTAGATATGATCTCTGACCTCATCCCATTGTGACCTCCTGTTCACCAACAGATAAGCAAACAGAACTTGTGTCCTGCGTATTTACGAGCATTCTTGAGGGTACTGAGGGGGCACAGCATACATTGACATGCAATTTCGATAAGACCTTTCAAACCACTCTGCATCTCTGGGTCAACAGCTGCCACCTATGGCAAGGCAGGACATGTCACAGCTACACAGGGACCACAGGAGGATCTACACCAGGAGAAGCACTCAATATGACCTTGTCCACTCTCTGAGATTGACCACCACTTAAACAGTCTCTCTCTCTTTCAGCTTCCGGTAGAAGTCTGCCTTGTAGCCCTGTCTTGCTTGTTTATACAGGCTCCCTTGGACTTTCACTGACCTCCTTATAGGCTATAGCCAACAGGGCAAGCTCTGTTTTAACTCGTCTCCAGCTGACCACAAGGTACCACTTAGCTGACTATGAGAGTAGTGGTGACAACAAGGAATTTCCAGCCAAGTTTGTCTAGCATGCAGAGGTTAAAGAAATATCCTTCTAAGTCCCCAGTTCCCTATATGTTGACATAGGAAAGCCATAGGAGATATGACGAGAGAGGCAAGGCACAAGTTGCTCCTGACCGAATCATAAATATGGATGAGATCGGGATCTGGCAAATTGCACGTAAAGATGGTATTCTGGGACATTTTCTTAAAACGATTCAGTTCAAGAATTCTTACATGGCTACCTGAGAAAATCTGACCTAGTTCTGACTTTGGATTTCATCTTTCCCATCTCGCTCCTGTTTTTTTCTTACTTGAGCTGCCTGGGGATATCCATCATTCCTGGATCATGCTGAGAACTCCCATCACTCAGCCTTTGTGATGTTGTTCCCACTGCCTTGATGATGCTTTTCTCCCATCTGGAAAATCCATCAGACCAAGCTTCAAGTAACTATCTTCATAGAACACTGCCCCCCATCAACAAGCTCGCCGTCCCCTTCACCTCTCCTTTTTATGCGTTGTTCACAGCAGTGTTATACGTGGACGTTATTGCGTGTGAAGCACCCCCGCCTTCCCCACCAGTTCATGAGCAACTTGAGGGCCTAGAATCCACCGCCATGTTTGCATCATCGCAGTAAGCGTTCAAAGGGGAAATGACTTAACGAGTTTCCACATCACTGAATGCACAGGGGAAGCAGCCAACTAATAAATGGAATGAGTCAATGGAGGAGTAAATAAACAGTGAACAAGTGTACCGAGGAACGGGTGTTTTATTTGCTTTGCCTTTGGCTGAGGAAGGCGGGGAACTGATGAAGTGGTTTAAGCAAGTATAAGATGTCACCATGTTGTTTCGTAAATGCAATGGGCATAAAAAGACAGATAATGGATTGGTCAGTATTTGCGATTTTCTATCTATATAGCCACCAGTTTCCCTTAAGGTCATCTACCCGAACACATTGCATTCTCTCAAGAGACCAAAGTGAAGATAAATTGTTTTGAATTATTTGGAATTGTTAAGGGTGGATGTTTTTCATTTCCACACTATACTGAGGAGACTTGAAGTGAGGTGGACTTATAGGTCATTTGCAAAGGGTGGGAAATGGGGGCAGATTGGGGTGGAGGTAAGACTGAGGGGTATGGTAGGGATCACAGCTGGTGATGATGAAGGTCAAGGTGAAGTCCACTTCAGGGGGATGATTGGCACACAATAGGGGTAGACGGGAGACTTGAAAGAGCTTATTGACCCATTGGATGTGGAAAACCTGTGGAGGGAATGGAACAGCCTAACGGACGATGCCATTGCCATGAGCCAATCTTTCTATCTAGACATGTGTAAGAAAGAGAATAGCGTCAACACGGGCGTAAAATTCAAGCTCTTCTGCTTTTGCTAACTAAACTTAAGAGTATCTCATTATTGCTTAGGAGTCGTCCTATCAGACAGTTTTCTTCTAAGGCTTCTCACAGGAGAGTCAGATGTTTCCTAATCTGGATATGTCTCATAACCGCATATTCACTTAAAACCTCTTGATTATCTGAAATGGATTATAAAGTGGAAATATATGAAATTATGGCTGAAACTGGAGAACTCTCAGAATGGTGATTTGTTAAGATTACAGAATGTATTTCAACCTTGGGGTACATAATTAGTGGAGAAATGCCCGCACTGATGTTTCTTACTTGGTTTAATGATTTGCCATCTCGTATGATGTAAAAAAAAAAATTATGAATTCCCACATAGTAGTAGTTCAACCTTTAACTTCTCAAATAATGTAAATAAGTTAGTCTGAATTTACTGAAAATCATACATGATACAAGAAGGCCATTTGCAGGACTTACCTCTGCCTCTTTGTAAGAGGGTGACCTCAAGCCAACTATTGATGCACTCAGAGTTTTACTTTCCTCATCTATAAAATGGGGACAATGAGAGAAACTGCCTCTCTGGGCTGTTGTTCACATTGAATGAGGTAACAAATATCAATATTTAGCTCAAGGTCTGAGACGTGGGGAGTGAAGAATCAAAGCTTAGTTGCAGACGTGGTCAAAAAAGCATTTTCTATGCACAGTTTTATTGGAACTAAATAAAAAATTAAAATGACAGTGATTTTTGTGTACATGAACTTGAGGAGCCCTTATAAAGATTTTTTATTCCCCCTTCTTTAGGCATTTAACCAGCCTCCAATTGAGAAGAACAGCTTTAATATGTCTTGCTAACATTAATTATAGGCTATCAATTAAAAACCATCAAGACAGTTCTACCTACACTGTGAAGATATGATAATGTGAAGATTAGTCTCCTGAACCATCGCTGGGGTCAACCTTGCCTCTAATGTAAAACTCAATTTTTATTTGGATTTTTAAATGTCCCTAATTATCCAGTCAATATTATATGCATATTCAAAGATTTGTTTTCAACTTCTCAGGAGGTGTGCATTCTAGTCCCATTCTTTATTTATATATTTGATGAATGCAAATGAACTTGGGTCCATACATTTTCCATATCAGAATGAAATTATACTCCTGCATGTTTCTGTCACCCAGACAACATTGTTTGGGCTTTTGAGATAGAGAAGACCCAAGTCTTCCATTCTTCAACATTTCCACCTTGAACTTCATCATAAGAAATAGAGGTTTAATTTAGAAATAGCCCAAACTTCCCACGTGCATGCTAGCCCAGAGGGACTCAAGTTTAAAAGAATATTTAATAACACAAAGAGTTGAAAGGGAAACTTCCAGCTGAAGGACTTCGTGGTGAAGCCTGTAGCATTTGTGAACATTTACAATCTCAGACTGCATTGTACTATTTTTTACCTAAGTCCTGTGACTGTGGGTAATCACCATTAATCTTCCATGCTCATAGCTTTTCTCTTTCCCTGAAATAGTACTTCACAGGGATAAACATCACACCCATTTGTCTTTCATTTGTTTTTCTTCTTTTATTAACAGAACGAGAAAATGGCTACCAAGGAGCAAATGCTTTGGTAGGTGTGGGCCATGTGCTATGTAATTTATACAAATCCCCATGATTAATTATGTAATCATAATTAATCCTACCTCTCTAGGATGTAGAGACTGTCATTCCCTGTTTGAGAAGAAACGAAAATCCAGAAAAGTGAAAAAATGTGTCCAGGTAAAATCCAGGTAAAAATGAAATTTCGTGGAAAGGTTGGCCAGTGGTCCAATTGCTATGGGTACAAACAAATTAATAATGGCAGCAACTGAGCTTGAAAGACCAACAGCTGACCCAGGAATGCGTAAGAAGGTAGGTAATTAACTAGAAGGGAACTTCTAGATTCTATGGTGCCACTTCCGAGTGATCCTCCTGAGCATAGATGGGGCCTATCCCTTGTTTCTAACAATAACAACAAAAAACAACAAGGACAATAAGAGGCCAGTTCCGTGGTGGCATTATGAGACTAGAATGTCTGTCTTGCTGAGAGACACTCTTTCCCTTGCTGGCATTGAAGGAGCAAGCTGTCATGTTGTACACCGCCTTCCAGAGGGGTCTGCCCCACCAGGAACCGAGGGTAACTTCCAGCTGATGGCCAGCAAGAAACCAAAGCCCAGGTCTGATAGCCTGCAGGGACCTGCACGCTGCCAATAGCCACGTGAGTGTGGACACAGACTCTTGTCCAGCCAGGCCTTCGTAAGACCACAGCCTCCACTGACACCTCGACTACAGCCTGGTGAGACCCTGAGCAAAGGACCCAGTTATGCGGTGCCCAGACGACTGACCCACAGGAATGGCGTGATGTTAACTGTGTGTTGTTTAGGCAATTAAATTTGGGGTAGTTTGTCACACAATAAGAAATAAGGATTTTTCAAAACCTACATCATTGAATGGGTAACTCTTTAGGAATCACTGCTTTCTTAGGAAAAGAGTGGAGTGGTGGACTTGGAGTGAAATTGCTCTTATCGAAGTCACAAAAACCCAGTGGACACATTCAGTAGCCACCTGAGATGAGATGCATCTGATGCTGTGGCTCTCCCTCTGAAAGCTTCTCCGATCACCTCCGTGACCATCCTCACCAGCTGATCTTCTCCATCTCCGACTGTCCCTCATCAGCTTTGTCCGTGACCTGCTTCCTCTGCCAATGTCTCACACATGTGGAGTCCCCGAAGTGCACCGTGAGCCCTGCTTCTCTCTTCACACTACACATTTATGGCATTCAGTGCTACACGTGTGCTGCTTGGCCCCAGCCCCAGGTCTCCCACCCTGAGCTAGACTCAGGGACCTACTGGTTTTCTTTCTCATGTTGGATGTCCTGTGGACACCGCAAACTCAACTATACTCCTCAGCTCCTTATCTCTGTGAGCAATACCCACCAGCCACCCCTCCTTAGTCATCTCACCAACAACCCAAGCCAGAATAGGGTAGCTGCCATCAACTTTCTTTCTACTTGGAACAACCACTCACTAAGTCCCATTCATTTTAAATCTAAAATAAATCTCCACTAACACTTCTCTCCCATTCCAGCCATAATGACTATTGCTATCTTGCTTTAGTTTGATATCAGTTCAGAAGGACTATTGAAATATTTTTTCTAGGCAATTTCCCTACCTTGTCCTCCTCAAACCACTCCATACACTGCTACCAATAATATAACAAAACAACAAAAAGATAGAAAAATTCACCAGCAAACACCCTAAGACTCTACCTTTTTCATGTTTTGTCACAAGAGACCATCAACCCAGAAGCTGATGATGCTTAAGTTCACAGCCCCTTATTTGCAAAGCTCCATCCATTGTCCTTCTTGGTCACTTTAAATAAATGTTTATTTTTGTATTTTATTGTATATTCATACTCATGTATCTTTTTTTTTTCTTTAAAAAGCTCCCAGAAAATGCTGCTTACGTACTTCTTTGGTTCGGAATCACCCTCCTTAATGTGACGCGGTTAATGTAGCTTGGATTATCAATCTCATCTGACACCCCTATCCTACATTTTATCTTTAATAAATGGGAAGATTTCACTTTTTGCTCAAAATGCTATTTTATGCCGCTGTGTCTTTGCTTTTGTTCTTCTAGTCCGTGACTTCTTTCCAATTCTGTTGACTTCTGCCAACACGTATCCAGCCACAATTTCTATTGGATAATTTCTCCTCATTCTACGAGACTCGAATCATGTGCCAACTGCCCAAGGAAGCTTCTTGGGTTCTCTTCCCTCACCCCGGTGTATCTGTGCTTCTATAATAACTCGATCTTTCCTTTATCACCGTCCTGACTAAGTCTCATTGGAGCCTGATAAATATACAGCAGAAGTGTATTGAGTTGTCACTAAATTTCCATTCTATAACTTCGACAAGTCACTTGACCTTCTCAAATCTCAGTCTCTATTCTTATGCACAAGGTTGTTAAACTACCTTAAACGTTGTGGCAAGATTTCAATTAAGATTATGTAAAATAAAAATACTTGGTAAATGTCGAGTGTCATAGTTGACACAAATAGAACTGCAGGTATTAAGATATTTTTAGAATCACAGAAGTGGTCAGCTTCAATGAGGCTGTACATTTAAATAGAAATCAGAGTCTAGAAATAAGATCGGGGAATACAGTACAAATTGTATAGTGATTAAAATTATGGGCTTTGGGACCACTCAGCCTGGGCATGAATCCTGGATCTACCATTTACTAGATTTTATGACTTTAAATAACCATCCTGTCCATGCCTCAGTTTCTTCACTTGAAATGGAGACAACGAGAGAGTTGCTGCAGTGATTAAATAAGTTAGCACATTTTTAACTCTCGCCATAATTCCTGGCCCTTGGGGAATCCTCAATAAATGTGAGTTATGATTACTGTTCATTATGATTAATGGAATTTGAACAATGACCTTTGTGATGCCATAGTGAAGTCATGCCTGCTGATGATGTCTCATTTAGCACAGATATCTGAGCTGCATGAGCCTGTTATGACAGAAATTGTGGCCACGTTTGTACTTTTGGAGAATAATGATAGAGTATAGGCACTGAGACATCACTGGAAAATTTAATTCAAGAAATGAAAAGGAACTTCTCAAGGTAGAATAGGGATCTCTTTCAGTATTTGGACACTATACACATAAACACACACACACACACATATCTAGAAGAAACATTAAACAAACAAACAAACTAACTAACTAACTAACTAACTAACTAACTAACAAAGTCTGGATAAAATTCTAGCACATAAATTTGGAAACAGAAAGTAAAGAACAGAGATGATAAAGCAGAGATTTTTTTTAAACACCTCTGGAATTAATTTTTCTTTAGTCTGTGACATCTTTCCAATTTTGTTGACTTCTGCCAACACATATTCAACCACAATTTCTACTGGATAATTTCTTCTCATTCTACAAGACTCAGATCATGTGCCAACTGCCCAAGGAGTCTTTTTGGTTTATTCGATTTCAGAAAATGTATTTCTAGAGAAGTCTTATTGAGAGCTGTATGTAAGAAACACCCAGTGATCTGCTTTAGGGAGTTGATGTGGGGTGGATGAAGAACAAACTACAGATTGAAGAGACCACTGTCAAGCTCTTTTTCTAGCTGTGTGGAGAACTAGATGCCTTGATGTAAACAAAAGATGCTGATATATCATACAAGAAACTGATGAGAATATGTTATGATATATATCAAATCGCACACTTCTAATATGTATAGTTTATTGCATATCATTTATATGACACTAAAGTTGTTAAAATAATTATTTTTAACATGTTAAATAGTAAAAGAAGACATTGAAAATGTGATAAAGATCAATAAATGATCAAAGTTATCGAAAAAAAGAACCATGTAGAAAAACAAGAAATAAAAAACATAGCAATTAGAATTAAAAACTTAATGGCTATGTTTAACAGCAGATTAGACAAAGCTAATTAAAAGAGTAATAAACTGAAAAATAAATTTGATGAAATAGACTAGAATGTACCTTAGAAAGACAAATAGGATGGAAGAGTTATTAAGAAATATGGAGGATAAGGTAAGTTCTAACATATTTAATCAAGATTCAAAAGAAGAATGATTCAAAGAGACCATGGCAAAGGGGATGACTAAAAAATAATAGCTGAAAAATTTCTATACCTGATAAAGTACCTTGACCTCCAATTTCAGCAAAATGAATACATCTCAAACAGCTTGAATAAAATAAATCCATAAAATTTAGATACATAATAGTCAAAGATAGAACGTCAAAGACAAAAAGACAATCTTAAAAACAACTGGAAAGTGAAAAATAGTTTTGAAATTTGAAGGTAAGTTGTCTTAGTAAGAGCAGCAGTAGAACTATTTAGAGCTTTCAAAATACATCTGATACAGCCAAAGCAGTACGTAGAGGAAAATTTATGTCTTTTAAAAATTATTCTATAGAAAAATACTGAAAACTAATAAGCTTCTTCTCTAATTTAGAAGGTTAAAACACACAGCATTATAAAGACAAGACTATTTCAAAGAAGAAAATAATTTTTTTGAATGATAAAAAAATGAAATAAAAAACATAAAATAGAGAGGATCAATAGAGTAAAAACTAGATTTTAAAAAAAATTAAGAAAATAAAACTGATACAAAAAAGAGTAAGCACAAGTAGAAATAAAAGAGAAAGGGGATATTATTAGTATTAAGCAGAAAATACGCAGGTGATAATAACAGATTATTATAAACAACTTTATCCTGATACATTTTACATTTCTGGTACAAAGAAAACAGCCTTAGAAAATAATTACTAAAAATGAGTTAACATAAATTAAACAAAATGTGAATAGCCCTATTCTCTCTCTGTCCACATCCATCCCCCAACAAGTAAGAACATTTGGTCAAACTTAAAATAACTCCCCCTGCCCCATACTCCAGGCCTAGATTATTTCATCAGCAAACTCTGCCAGAGAGCAAAGTAACAAATATTCCAATTTTACACAAATTATTACAGAGTCTAGATTAGAAGAGAAAATACTTAGCAAATTTGGGATCCAGAGTAACCTCGATACCAAAATCTCACGAAGAATTTATGAGAATAAAAATTACAGACTGTTCTTCCTATAAACGTATGTGGAAAACCCTGAAGAAAACACTAGCAAACAATATAGCCTCATATAACAAGGATAATTTGTCATGGTTAGTCGGGTCACTTTTAGAGGTAAAAATTAGTGGGAGAATTTAGTAAGCTTTATAGACTCCATCTATAAAAATCAATTACAATTTTATACACAGACAACAAATCATATAATTTAATAAACACATTGTTGCTAATAACATAAAAAATGAGGAATTTATGAATATATCTAACAAAAGATGGTCAAGGTCTTTAGGGAAAAAATGAGAAAACCAATTATTATGAGACCTATAAGATCTATAGAAATTGAGATTATGTGGATATATGGATTGGAGGATTCAGTATCATATATAGGACAATTCTCCCCAAATCAATTTACAGACTCATTGTAATTCAGATGCAATCCTGATAGATTTTGTGAGCATGTGGGCATGTGTGTAAAAATTGACAGGCTGATTCTATAATCTATATAGAATTGCAAATGGCAGGAAAAGAGAGATTCTTCTGAATGAGAACAAGTTTGGTTGCCTGACTTTTGTAGATACCAATAATTACTTGAATGATTAAGACAGTGTGATATTCTTCTTGGGTTAGACAAATCAGCAAATGAAACAGACTCAGAGTCAGAAATGAGGTGTGTGTGTGTGTGCGTGTGTGTGTGTGTGTGTGTGTGTGTGTGTGTATGCTTATTTTATGAGCAGAGGTGGCATTACAGATTAGTGGCAAAAAAAATAAATTTTTAAATACATGGAACAGAACAATTAGTTATCCATGTGAAAAAATAAATAAACTAGAGCTTTACATCACTGTATATGCACAAGTGAGTTTCAGTTTAAAGATTACATGTGAGAGGTAAAAGGGTAAAAGTAATAAAAGAAAATATAAGATAATATATTAATTTGCATTAAAAAGATTTCTTTAAAAAGGCACAGAAAGTAAAATCTATATAAAAAAAGATCAATAAATTCAAAAGACAGCAAAGTAAAGGAGAACATAAACTTTAAAAATGAAAAAAATATTTATAACAATATAATTTAAAAATGATTAGTATATAGAATAAATAAATAACTTCTACACATCAGGGTGAAAAATGCAAGCTTCCTAACAGAAAAACATTCAAAAGACTTGAACAGACAATTTACAAATGGCCAGTGACAGTGGAGGAGAAGTGTGATCTCATTGGTAAGCAGGGAATAAAATTAGAACCAGAACGAGATGCTATTTCATACCCAACGAATGTGCAACAGTGAAAACACCGAACAATAATGCGTTTGGGCAATGGTAGGGAGGCAGGGAGACACTCCTCCATTTCTCAAGAGGGTGCAGATTTAGTAAGATTGTTTTGGAAAATAAGTTGCCACTACTTAGTAATCCTGAAAATGCATGCACAGCACACACCCTCTCTCAACGACACAGCCTAGAACCTCATTTGTATGTAGGTCTGGAGACAAGGGGAATAATCGCTCTGTGGACGCGATCCTAGCAAAACAAACTCGAATAACTCAAATAAACACCGGTAGCAGACTACCTAACGCCTCCTGTCATGGTCACACACTAGCGCGTTGGTCAGCTGTGAGGGCACACAACATGTGAGGACACACAGCATGGGGACACACAACAATGTGGGCGATCTCAGAACCAACATGGAGCCAAGCATACAGAAAACCAGACCAAACCAAACAAAAACAAGCAGCAACAACTGCACAAGTCCAGAGAATTCGTTCACTGTGATTTCACCTACATAAAGTTCAAAGATATGCAACTCTGGCCGATAATTTTTACAGACAAGCAATAAAACTGTCAAGCAAATAAGGAGCATTAAACAGAAGGACAGAAGTGCTGTTCCAGCTAGTGAGGGAAGTCACCAGGCTAGGGGATCTAAATTGTGTTGGTCATAAGGCGTTTTGTTGTATTTTTTACTTTTTATATCTTATATATAATTTGGGAAAACTTGTGATTTATTCAATAATTTATCAAAACAAATTTCTACGTATTCATAATGCAGTAGAAAAGCAGGTGTATATACGCAAAGCGGATGCCGGAAGTGATTCCAGTGTTGATAAAAACGTTGGAGGTCTGTGACGGAGACGGGATCGCTCGCATCTGGAATCCTGGGATTCTGGAGGACTTCCTGGAGGAAAGGGGTTTTAAGGGCAGTCAACACTACACTGTGTCCATGGTGAGGAAGATATCCCAGCTTGTGCCCAAAGGGGGAAGATGTGGCATTTAAGGGGAGAGGGATCTAGCACAGAGTCATTGAAACTTTGAACAAGGCATTTCGGACTTGCCGAGACTTGTGCAATCTTTTAGAACAGGGAGGAATTAGATGAATCACAGGGTCACGTAAGTGGCACTGTGATGTTGTGGTTGACAATGGACTTGGGTTCGAATCTTCTGAGTGCTGGCTTTCCAGCTGTGTGACCTCGGAGGAGCAATTCCATCCCGCTGAGGCTCTGTGGGCTCACACGTGACCGAGCTGAGAGCCGTGCAGACCTCACGGTGTGGTTCTGGGGACTCGGTGGAGGAATGTGTGCGGCATGGCTGGAATGAACGAATCAGCCGTGAGTGTGGACCGCTATCTTGTGGTTGTGGTTGTGGCTGCCGCGAGTGCTGATGGAGAGGAGTGACAAGGACTGCTGGGCTCGCAGGTGTGGAAACGCAGGTGGGCCTAGAGGGGAGCCTGGGGTGGCTGCAGAGAGACTGCGGGGGGTCGGGGGGGCCATGGAGGCTGCCACCGGCAGCAGAGACATCACGAAAGGCCTTATGTGCCAAGCTGAGGAGCTCACATGTCACTTGAAAACAGTCCAGGGAGCTGATGAAGGGTGTGAAGTGAGGTGGAGGCATGCTCGCAGAGTGTGTGTGTGCAGGGTTTTAAATCGAAACCATGTCCCCTTGGGGCCACACCCACCCAAGGTGGCTATTTTATTGTTAGAGAGATCCCACCAGCTGCCTCTGTGTGGAGGGTGGCTTGGCAGGGGCCACAGTGGGCTCCCATGGGACAGGCATTTGGGGGGCCGCCCTTGCCGTACCCTCATAGGTTCTGAGAAGGCCCTAAACGGGGGTTACACTAGACAGGAAGGGACGGATGGGAGCCCCATGCAGGGCGGTGACAGGATCTCTCGGTGGCTTCGTCTCAGAGCTCATTTCAAATGCAGAAAGGGAAATGGGGTGGCATGGCAAGCGGGGTGTTGGGGAGGAGGCAGGGCTCAGATCTTATCTGGGCTCACGGCTGTCATCGGCGCTGCTCAGAGCAGGTGCTTCAAAGCCTTCGGCGTTCTCCGGCATCGGGGCCCGCATAGGGCGCGCACACAAAGTGGCCATGCATTATTCAGGCGGCTTCGCACGCCGCTCCTCAGAGCGTTGGCAGAATCCGTCCCTCCTTCCCTAAAAAACCCATTGTTAAGAACTGTAAACAAACAGGATGGAAGTCTTACAGCCACCTTGCTGCTGGTGACATCCAAGTCATAACAGGAAACCATGCACTTGCTGTAGAAAAATCCCGTTCTAAGAGGCAGCACGAATGCCATTGACCTAAATTCCCGGGCGGCAGCCCAGCCCTGCAGAAACTTCTCAGCACAGAAAGGCTGGCGAGGGCAGATTAAGAGAATGTGTCACTGTTTCCTTCTTTCTGTTTTATGAGAACTCATTGCCGTGAATATCGGGTGACCCTAAAACCTACTTGCAACTCTGCGATCAGCTTCCTCCCGCGTGGCTTGAAGGCGCAGAGGACAATAATAACGTGAGAGGGTTCGGAGGAGTGGAGGTCGCCGGCTTGCCCTTAGTGGAGGCTGATGCCATCCACGCTGTGACCGAGTGGGATGACGGCGGGGCCCAGCTCTGCCCCGAAGGGATCCTCCTGTTTGCCGTGCCCCAGGGGGCATACCAGCAACCACAGCCTTCCACATCCATGTCTGATATCGCTTAGCGTGTGTTGGCTGTTTCAACAATGAGCACATCTGCTACTGTGAATTATTGCTTTTATTTATTTTTTTGGCACTTCTGTTGTCTTTTCAATTTTCCTAACACTTTCCAATTATTCAGTTGTCCTAAAGGGCGTTGGCAAAGCACGTGAGGTCAGTATCGTGTTCTGCTTTAGAGGTAAGCTTGTCTAGACACGGTGGCCAAGTGACTCGTCCAAGATGTCACGCCAGTGTGTATCTTGTGTGCAGAGAGATGGCTCGGCTGGCCTGTGCTTCCCCCCTCCAGTAATGCATCTTCTCAGGCCATTTCATTCATTCATTCATTCATTCACTCATTCACTCATTCGCAATAACTACTCACAGATTGCCTACTATATTCACGCATAGTACCGAATGCGAAAGATATAGAACTTCATAAAATGTAATTTCTGTATGTAACGTGCTCATAGTCTAATAAAAACAAAACAAAACACATTATGTGCTAAATATCACACACTGTGATAAGAGCTACAGTAAAGTTTCTAGGGACTTCTGAAAAGGAGTCCTTTATCCCAGGCTAGGCTATTCAAGGAAGGCTTCCTGGAAGAGGTGGCATGGACATTGACCCATCAAGAGAATAATCTGGAGTCAGTAATTTGAAAGAGGAGGAAGGATGTTCTAGACAGAGGCTGTCTGGCGGCAAGCGTCACTGCACTTACCTGGTAAAGAGGTGACACTGAGCCACACATGGGCCATCAGCACAGCAGAGAGTAGCACTGCCCCAGGAAAGCGGATTTTAGCTTCTGCCGTCATTCAGAGCTCTTGCATGCATCATCCTGTAGTACTTGGGGGGTCATTTCTCTCCTTGGAACTCCCAGGCCCTGCCATGCTCTGGAGACAAAGTGAGGGGAGAGGAGTTTTATTAGTTTGTTTTAAAGACACATCCCACACTTACATGCAAAAAAAAAAAAAAAAAAAAGCTGGCCAAGCAAGGCTATGAAGAGACTCTGATTTTTGTTCAAATACAGTTGAGCGTTTGGGGAAAGTTCAGCAGTCATGTGGGCTTTGCTCAAACAAGAAACATGTGGCAGGACTGCCACCAACTGAAAGTCCCTTTTGTTCAGAGGTGAAAAGTTGCCTCTTCCTCTGGCAGACACTGTCCTGAGTCAGGGGTTTCACTGGCCTGCAGTGCTCAGGCCGAGGTCCAGGTCGGGGGATGAGATGGCCACGGTGGGCTGTAGGCCGTCTCAGGCCTGGCTTTGAGTCCTGGTCCACTTAGTAATAGCAGTGTGACCCTGGGCCAGCTCTTTGTCTTTCGTCATCCCAGTGTCCTCATCCATAAGTGGAGCTGTGCGGTGTTGTCACATGCAAGTCCCAAGGTCTGCACGAGAGGCATAAGGCGCTGAACACTGTGTCTACTGCAGCACTGTGTCTACCGGACAGCACTGGTCCTGTCAGTGCTGCTCCCTGATGACACCTCCTGGGCCCTTGTGTCACACTGGCAAGAGAGAGTGAGGGCGCCTTCCCTACCCACGCTCTGTGAGCAAGACATCCTGTGAAGGTGACTCCCACTCCCAGTTCCCTTTTACGAGGGTGAAAAGTGGGGTTTGGAGGGGGCAGGGAACTTGCCAGGGTCACACAGTCAGGAGGTGGTGGAGCCAAGTTCCTACCGAGATGCTGCCAGGATCTGTTCTGTGCATCTTGGACTAATTATGTTACCTCTCTGTGCCTCGGTTTCTGCCCTGACAAAATGAGAATCTCAGGACTTATCTACCTACTTCCGAGAGTAGCGAGAACTGCCCACGGCCTCACAGAGTGTGTCTTTGAACTTTCTGTCCTTGTGTCTAGAATATTCTTCTCCCATCCTCACTCTCCTCACTTCCCCCACTCTCTCTTAATTCTTATCTTTTTTTTTTTTAATAGCATATTTTCCTTTCCATCCTTAAGGCTGGATTCAAGCATCATTTTGAAAAGATGTTGTCTTATCTTACTGTTGACGCTCAGAACAAATTCCTTTGTCATTGTCATCACGATGATTGATTATCTGCAGCTATGTTTCTATTTGATCAACATGTGTCCCTGGCTCACTAGATTTCGTGCCCACGGAGGGCAGGCACCCCTGCTGGTGTCACTCACTGTCATATTCCTGGGCCGATCGTACAGACAGCTCTCGATCTACAGCAGGATAAATGGCTTTTTGGAAGGGCTGTGAGGATGAAGCATTTGCCGACCCATTCAGTGAAGGAAGCTGGTGTACTAGCCTCTGTGACTCGCAGGTTCCATCACCAGAGTTTGCCAAATCCTTGGCGGTTTCACCTTCCCCGCTTTATCGCGCTGTCCCACGTGCATGTGACAATAAAACATCATGTCTCCAGCCAAAGGATTGGATTCTGCACAGCGCACCAGCAATCGACTCTGTAAAGCTGCCCTTCCCATCACTCTTCAAAGTCCATTGCTGGGTGTGTGAAGTCACTGCTTCCTCTTCTGTTTCTATCTGCCTAGCCATGTGCCTTGGTTGTGCTAGTCCAATTCTCCCTGTGTATTCTGACTTTATTGATTGATTTCATCTAATTATATCAACCCTGACTAATTGAGGTGTAAAATAGTTTTCAGCTGAACTTTTGCAATGATTCCTGCAAAAAAGAGAGTCTCAGTGTTTAACAGCCAAATCAAATTACCTTAGAAAAATAGTTTACCTCCCATTCGCTGTGTGATTCACGAAACTCGCTATTTCTAGGACTTCTCTAACTTACTAAAAGCATATTTTTATTATAATGTTCAGATTAATTCACAATTCTTGTTAAAGGCTATATTGTCTTGGTGAGAGCTAAGAGTAAATATCCAAGTTCATTTCCTTGGACTTGCATGTGAAAACCAAATCTTGAGAAGCTTTAGACTTCGTTTTCTTAGCTTTAATTTTAGAAATTTTTCGATGAGTAAATTTTAAATTACACAGCAACACTTAGAAAGTCGAGTTGTAATTTAAAAAAAAAACATATCATAACCATAAATGATGGATAAGCATGAAAGGCAAAATATGTCCTCTTCCTTGTCTGCTTTGTGATGCTTTTCTCTGGAGCTGATCGGAGACCATTCTTGCGTCTCTTACAAACGTTTCTCTCATGTTTCCATATCTATGATTACACCTACACATATATTTGATCTATTTTAATTGTTTTACATAATTGGAATTTAACTATGTAGTTTGTTCCACAACTGACTTTTACCAAAAGATTTGAGGAAACTTTCCATGTCATATCTATCTTCTTTTTAAATTGTCTGATAACTCCATATCATGTGTACGCAGTCATTTATTTAATAAAATCCATTGAGTTTGCTGGCAGTTTTTAACTCTCATGCATATACATACAAAGCTGCAACAGCCTTGTGTGTGTGTATATGTAGACATACACATGTATATGTATACATATATATTATACAATACATATAATAGATTCCTAAAAGTGAGATTCTCAGGTTCTTCGCTCTATTTGTTTCATTTCCATTTATTTATTTTGCTACGCAAACACATGGGTCGTTTGATACACTTGTTCATTTGGCACGTGAGCGTGTGGCCCACAGTTCTCCAACACGCTGCAGAGATGCTGTGAAGAAGTCTCGTGTGAGTCCTCCTAGGCTCACCTCTTTTCACCCTCATGCCTAAGAAATAACAAACCTCTTGGAACTGCAGTTATCTCCGCTGGATGAAGAATCTTACTCCGCCCCCACCCCATCCCCAAAGTAGGCTAGATGGCCAGTTTCTGTTTTACTTTGTTTTGTGATAAACTGGTAAGAATAGTGATTCTCATTCATCTAGGGGTGTTTTCTATTAAAAATGGAAATAGGGGAGAAGTCTATCTTGCTGCATCTCCACGCGACATTGGCCCTCTGAGCTGTCCAGTGCGGTGGTTATGAGCGGGAGTCTAGGAGTCAGATGAATTGGGCCCCAGCTCTCGGTGAGACCTTGGACAAGTGATTCAGGATTTTATGCCTCAGCTTTGCCCCCTCTAAGACTGCTGTCTCATAAGGAGTCAATGCGGTCAGTATAGCAAATGGGTCCAGCCCCCAGGACAGCAAACACAGCAAATGCAGCAACTGTTAACGCATTGCTAACTGGGGAGCAGGCTTTGGATGGTAGAGGTTGAAAGCCTGATTTTGGATTCAGACAAACTTCAAGTCAAAATCCTGCCTCCAAGATAAACAATCTTAAGCAAGTAAATAATTCTCAGATTCCTGATCTGCGAATAGAAAATATAACAGTGCATATCTCGTGCAGTTGTTATGAGGGCTAAAAATATACATATACATAAATAAATTATACACACACACACACACACACATATATACGAATACATATATATGTGTGTGTGTGTGTACATATGTATACATATATATGTGTGTGTGTATGTATATATATGTGTATGTGTGTATATATATGTGTGTGTGTGTATATACATATATATATATATATATATATATATATATATATATATAGAGAGAGAGAGAGAGAGAGAGAGAGAGAGGGAGAGAGAGGGAGAGAGAGCTTGATATTGTTCTCGGCAGGTAGTAAGCACTCACTGAATGCTAACTGTCCTCATTCCTGCTGTCAAAACACTGGGACAAAAAAAATCTTATTGTCCCACTTGAGATGAGAGATAGAACTTGAGACACTTCACACAAAAAGCTTGTTTATACCTTACAGATGACCAACTGGACTGGGTGCTGAAAATTTAGTACTTTGTAGGGGATTTTTGTATAAAAATAGACAAGCTGTGTTTTCCCCGGAAGAACAAAGAATGTCTCTTCCCTTCTGAGTGATGGGAAAATGTCTTGAGAACAAAAACAAAGCAACACTCTGTGGCTGGTGACCCACTCACCTCACCGGTGACTTGGGTTGGCGTTGCCACCTCCATTACAAAGACGACAGCTTTGCTGAATTAAAAATAAAGATGTAAGCCACTAAACCCAAAGTGAATGAAACAGATTCTTTCATGTGACTTTTCCTTATCTGCACAACACATGCATAAGATAATGCCGTTGACATTTTTGTCAAAGAAATGAGATGTGAACTCTTAGCTTCTCTTAGGTGGAAGTCGGGGACGGGGGAGGAGGCATGGCGGCTGACATGCTGGAACCCAGGCATGCGATGATAAGACAGACACAGTGGATGCCTTGCGTGGTCTTGGCACTAAGTACGTAATTGCCTTCCTGGCCTTCTTTGTCAACCACCTGGAAGACACAGAATGATCTGCTCAACACTGGAAAGAAACTGAAGCCACTACCCAGGTCCCAGAGTGTCAGCATTGTGAAGGGGCTTCAAGGTATCTGGGTCACCTTTCTTCTTACGGATGGTAAAACAGAAAAGGGACCAAGAAAGAGGCAGTCACCAGGCAGAACACTAAACTGAGTGTCCCCATTACAGGAGTGGGGGTGGTGGTCTTCTTGAAGTACCAGGGTACAGTTTGCCAAAGAGCTCCTTCTTCCTCTGAAAGCTGACAATACATTTTACTTCTACTTCTAAACCCTGATTGAAGCTATTGTTGCATCTTTTTGTTCCCAGTTGCATTTGTTTTGAGCCCCGAGTATGCTTTATTTGAGGCAAATTCGAAGAGAGCTCCTCCACACTGCTGGGACACTGAAGCATCACACTAAAGGTACCGAGAGGAGATGACGGAGTTCTAGTCGTCCCCAGTCTGGGCCACGGCACGCTGACACAGAGAAGAAACATAGAAACAAAAATGGATCCGCACTGAGGTGCAGGTGGTGAAACTGAGAAATGGCAAAGAGCACCTCGAAAGCAGCCAGAGAGAAAGGTCAGATTACCTGGAAAAGGTTAGCGATCAGGTGAACAACAGACTTCTCATCTCCAACGCCAAAGACCGAAAGACAGTGGAATAATATCTTTAGGGCACTGAGGGAGCATAAATCTCAGCTAAGTCCCATGCACAGCTAAATGTTATTCAAGAGGGAAATAGGGCACTTCAGGCAAAGTCCAAGAGAGGACATGACTCAGGGACTTCTGCTGAAAACACCATCAGAGGGCAGACAAGGTGAAGGGTACCAAAATCCAGGATGGGGTAGCATATAAAAAACCATGCTAAGCAAAGAAATTGATTTTACAGATGGATTCATAGCACACGGAATAATGATCATAAGGATGAATTTGCTAGGTTTAGAGAACAATAGAATACTAAAATATTATCCAATATTGTAAAAGATAGGAGAGTTAAATATTCCATAGTCCTTGTAATATTCGAGAGAATAATCGTGTTGACTAGACTTTGCTGTCAAGTAAGTATTTTAAATATGATGAAAACCACCAAAAATGAGAAGTTAAAAAGTAATAAGAAAAACCCAGAGAATGTAATAGAAGACAAAATAAAAGAAAAAATAAATAAAAGGAAAATATACTAAATAAAAAATAAATTATTGGATTAAATTTAAATTAATTACTAATCACAACAAATATAAGTAAATGAAAATTGCTACATATAAGAAAGATGTATATTGGAATAAAAGTGATAATTTCTAGTTTTCTTTTATTTTCAAGAGTCATAATGATAATGACATGGAAATGTTGAAAAATAAGGAGATTAGGGGAAAATGTGAATAGTTTAAGTAGAAAATCCTGAAGAATCTACAAAATATTGTTTAAAATAGTGAGTTCAGCAAGATTAAAGGACATAAAACAGAGAATAATGAATTCTTTTTCTATATACTTGTGAACATACATGGACACCAAATAAAAATACAATGTCATTTATAATCTTCCAGAAAAAATGAAATACTTAAGTGTAAAACTAATGAAACACATATAGTATTTGTCTAAAAATTATACAACATTGGTAAAATAGAAGAAGAGATATGTCATGTTCATGAATTGGAAGATTCATTTTAGTAAAAATGTCATTTATCCAGTTATTGACATGGAAACTTTAGTGTAATTTCTATCAAAATCCCAATGATATATTTTGGTAGATATAGACAAGACTATTCTAAAATGTATATGAAAAGACAGCAGGACTAAAATAGCTAAAATGATTTTTAAAAAAAGAATAAGGTAGAAGGAATCAGTTTACCCAATTCACGACATTATATAGCTACATTAATCAAGACTGAGGGTTGACAGAATAATAGGTACATAAGTCAGTGGAATAGAATAGAAAACTGAGAAGTAGACCCATACAACTAAGTCTAATAATTTTTGACAAAAGTATAAAAGCAATTTAATGAAAGAAGTATAACCTTTTCAACAAATGATGCTGGAGTAGTTGGGCATCCAATGGAAAAAAATCAAACAAGAACAAGCAAGTAAACAAAAACAGCACACAAAATCTTGAACTAAGTTTTATATTAAAAAAACTTAAAATGCATGAGGAATTTAAATGTAAAACAATAAAAGTTTAAAGAAAAAACACAGGAAACGCTTTGCAGGATTTAGGGCTAGGCAAAGAGTTCTTAGACTGAATATTAAAAACAGTCTTTAAAAGGAAAATTGATCATTTGGATTTCATCACAATTCTGACTTTTTTTGCTCTGAAAAAAGACATTGCCAAGTGGATGAAGAAACAAGTTACAAAATGGCAGAAAATAGATGCAAACTACATGCTGATAAGAGGCTATTATCTGGAATATATAAAAAATTTCCAAAGTACACAATGAAAAAGTCTAATTTTCTAATTTGAAAAGATAAAGAGACATTTCACTAAAGAGGATAAATATAAATAGCAGCAAATAATAACATCGACAAATGTTCAACACTATTAGCCCTTAGAAAATTGCAAATTAGAACCGCAATAAGATATTCCCATAGGAATGGGTAAAAGATAGCGACAACATCAAATGATGATAAGGATGTGGAGATACCGGATCACTCCTGCATTGCTGGTGGAAATGTAAAATGGTCCAGCCACTCTGGTAATCAGTTATCATTTTCTTAAAAAACTCAACATGCAACTACCATATGACCCAGCAATTTCACTCCTGGACAACTTATCCCAGTGAAAGGAAGACATATTCACACAAAAATCTGTACTCACATGTTTATAACAGTTTTATTCATAATCGCCTCAAATAGGAAACTACCCAGATGTCCTGCAAGGAGTGAAGAGTGAAACTGAAGTTCATACATACTGTGTGACACTCTTCAGTGAGAAAGGAATGACCAAAACATGAGAGTACCTTGATGGATCTCTCAAGAATTGTGCTGAGCGAAAAAGTGGGAATCCCAAGAGGTTACGACACTGTCTCATGTTATTTATATTCCAATCTCGACATGAGAAAATTGTAGAAAAAGAGAACGGATTAGTGGTTGTGAAGGGGTGGGGCAGGAAGGAAGCGGGCGTGGCAATGAAAGTCTGCTTGAGGAATCCTTGTGGTGACGGGAACCCTCTGTACCTTGTCTGTACCAGCGTGAACGTCCTGTTTGTGATGCTGTCAACAGTTTTGCACGATGTTGACATTGAACAGAATTAGGTAAAGAGTCCATTGGATCTTCCTTTATATTCTCTTATGACTTGATGCAAATCTATAATTATCTTAAAATAAGAAGTTAAATGAGCCAATAATTTTTATCTATATTCTATTTCTAAGGGACACACATAAAGATAATGATACAGAAATCTTGGAAATAAAAAGATTTTTTAAAAGAACAGTAAAAGTATAATGCAAAAGAAAGCTGAAAGAGCAATATCAATATTAGAAAAAAATAGACTTTCAGGCTAAAAAGCATGAGGAAAAAAATTTCATTAGATAATGATTACACCAACAACAACAATTCTCTAGGAAGATATAACAGTCCTGAATCTGCATATACCTGATAATATAGTCTCAAAATATGCAGAGAAAAAATAGATAGGACTATAATGATAATAGTAAATGTCATTTATCATAGGAGATTTTCACACTTCTAAGAAACTGATAACTCGGGCAGAAAAAAAAAGTTGTTAAAAAGTCAAGCAGTAAAAGTAAACTTGATCCAATGACATGTTTGGGAAGAAAGAAGGAGAGTGGCAGAAAGCTGAGAAATATAAGTAGCCTTGTTTAAGAATATACATAGCCCAGCATTTGGGGATGGGTGATCTGGGGATCTGATTTGTTTTCAAACTTGATTTTTTAGCCTAGCTTTATTGAGATATTATGGACATCTAAGTTGTGTAAGTTTAAGGTATGTAGTATGATGATTTTGATACATTTATATGGGACAAAATATTCACCACAATTCACACTTCGCCTCACATAATTATCGTTTTGCTGCTGTTACGAGGAGGACAATAAGGTTCTAGTCTCACAGCGACTCCCCAGTGTATAGTACAGTGCCATTGATGGAAGCCACCACGGATCTGTTCATCTTGTAACTGAAAGTTCTGCCCTTTGACCTACATCTCCCCATTTCCTGTCCCTCAGACCCTGGCAACCACCACTCTACTTTCTATGAGTTTCTACGAGTTTAATGTTTTCAGAGTCTACATATAAGTGAGATCATAGAGTATTCATCTTTCTCTGTCTGACTTATTTCACATAGCTTAATTTCACATTGTTCATGTCGAGATTTGATAATTTTCTATGGCTAAATTTTTAAAAATTTATTTATTTTTATTAGTCTCAAGTATACAGTACATTGGCTAGACATCTATATAGTTAGTAAAATGATCTCCCCAATTGCTCCCTCCCTCCTCTGACCCTCCACCTAGCCAAAGTATTAATGCTGACTGCATTCTCTCTGCCGTGCTCCCTATCCCTGTGACCACCCACCAGTTACTATTGTATTTTTTTAACCCTTCACCCCATTCTCCCAGCCTCCTGAAATTTTTATGTATATATATATATACATATATATATAATCTATATTTATATCCATCTATATGTATCTGTATCTGTATCTAGCTCTAGCTCTCTCTATCTTTGTCATCTCTATCTCTATCTTTATCTCTATCATGTATCTCTATCTATCATCTATCTATCTATATCACATTTTTTCGTTCATCCATCAGTAGACATTTAGGTTGTTTCTATGTCCAGGCTACTTTGAAAGATGCTGCAGAGAACGTAGGCGTGCAGGTATCTCGTTGAGACAGTGATTTCACTTGCTCTGGGTGTATAACTAGAAGTGGAATTGCTGGATCATGTGGTAGTTTAATTTTTAATTTTTTGAGGAACCTCCGTACTGTTTTCCATTGTGGCTTCACCAGTTTGCAATCCCATGAACAGTGTGCAAATGTTCCCTTTTCTCCACATCTTCACCAACACTTGTTATTTCCTGTCTTTTTGATAATAGCTATCCTAACAAGTATGAGATGGTATCTCATCGTGGTTTTAATTGTATCTTCCTCATGGCTAGTAATGTCGAGAACCTTTCTGTGTTGGTTGTTTACATGTCTTTTTTGGAGAAACGTCTATTCAAGTCCTCTATCCATTCTTAAAGTGGGTTGGTTGTTTGTTTATTTTGCTATTGAGTTGCACGATTTCCTTATATATTTTGAATATTAACCCTTTATCAGATATATGGTTGGTAAACATTTTCTTCTGTCTGTAGGTCGTAGTACAGTGTTTTGATCAGCAGATGAGAAAGTAAAAAGAACTCAACCACACTTGCTTCTTGCTTAATTCCTACTTTCTCTGTGAACTACTGAACCTATCCTGTGGTCCTTAGCTGCCCTGATGGTCCATTTTTAAGCTCCCAAATGCTTACCTGTAGATCAGAGATGGTTTGAGAAGTTGTTTTCATTAATCTGTGGCACAATGAAAAAAAAATTAAGAGAAGTGCTGCATAATTTCCGTAACAGTAACTTTCTTTGTTTCAAAAGAATGCCCTGTTTGTCACTGTGCCTTTACATTTTTTCCTCCAATAAAGTGATGCTGCTGTTATTATGTTTATTCTTGTTTGAATTCCTTTAATGAGTAAAATTCGAAACAATGCAATACTTTAAAAAATTGCAAGTGAACTCTGACCCTTTCTTTGCTTCTGATGATCCCAGGGCACAGATCAGAGTCTGTTCACTACAACCCCTCACTGCAGGCATCTTTATAAATGTGGTCTTCTTTCAAATGACCTTGAGACTGGTGATTTCACACCCATTTAACAGAAGAGTAAACTGAGCCACCAAGAATTTGGGGAACTACCACTGCCTTAGATTTTTTACTTTTATCATTTGACTCCAAGTTCAAGTGACTTTTTCAAACCAAGTAACCCTCTCCTTCCAATCCCCAAGTCAAATGGGTTGGGTTGGGTTTCTCTTTTAATTAATGCTCTTCAGACCTTTGGGTCAGAGGTCCCAGAAAGGTACACTCAGTTTAGAAATAGTAACGTGATTTATTTGCAGGGAGGAGTTTTAAGCTCTCTGCATTAAGATCCTGCCAATAAGCCCACTCAAATTATATGCTTCTTAAGAAAATAAGTCTCTTTAATAAAAATAGATCCTAACGCAACATGTTATTCTTTATAATTGGACCAAAGATCACAAAGAGCATTCACTTACAAGATAATCTGAAAATGAACGGACAAATAATATAGTAATCACCAAATCCTTATTACTTGAAGCGTCTACACGCCAGGAGGTCCCTTCTCCCTTGATGATCAAGCCTGACCCCTATTAATTTTAATAGGAGTTAAGTAGTCACATCAAGCAAAGTAGCAGTGAGTATTCACAGCAAACCAACCCCAGAGATTAAGACCTCCACTTTTGGCTTTCTGCTGAAAATGTGACACATTGTCTGATGCTTATCTGCTCTTAATTGTGTGTTGTGTGTGTATGTTTCTCTCTCTTCTTTTTTTTTTTTGCAGAGGAGGCAATTTGCAAATCGTTGCTATCTGCCTCCCTACAAGGAAGAGATAAATTATATGAGCGGCTGTGGCGTTTGGCCTGTTTGATATCCTTTGCTGATAAATTGAAGTGTACCTTCATAATTAATACCCAATCTTTTCTGATCGACTCCATTGTGCTAAAGCTGGAGGACATCTGACTGTAGTGACAAATGACTGTTTTGATGCACCCTGCCTCCCCCCGCACCTTTTTTTTTTTATCGCTATCGTCAAAAATACACACAGAACAAATCTACCAGAGGTTCTGTTGGACACTGTCGGAAAGATCTCTCAGTTTTATTAAGCAGCGTCTTCAAAGATTCGGCAGAGACAGACTTGCTTCCATGAGCTTTTTAACATGTGAGTGACATTTGCCTGCGTTTAAATATGGCTTTGTTAGGCTGTGCTTGCAATCAAGATGCAAAAAAAAAAAAAAAAAAAAAAAAAAAAAAAAAAAAAAAAAAAAAAAAAAAAAAAAAAAAAAAAAAAAAAAAAAAAAAAAGAAAAAGAGAAAAGAAAAAAAAAAAAACCCGCTGTTAGAACCTGAAACCAACGGGATAGATTCTCTTTTAGTTTTTGCTCTTGAAATAGGAAGTTGAGGGAAAGGCAGAATCAGAGAAATCAAATTAGGTTTACAATTCCTGTGAGCTCCCAGAATGCAAGATCAGGATAAACATTTTGTCCTGAATGACTAAACCCAACAAAGCGAGACACCATTGCATGAGATTTGGCGGGGGATCGTGAGACTGTGCGTTTGTGACTTCATGAGTCAAAGAGTATTTAAAAATCCAGCTCACCAGCACCCTCCCCTCCCCACGTAGATGGGGCTAGAATGATGAAGACCATCATGTGGATGAAGGAATAGGGTCGGCAAGAGGCCATGCCATTTCGAGTCAGACCTGGGGTCAAACTAAAGGTCTTCTGACATCCGTTGTGATTCTACTGTGGGCACCCCAACATTCTGTGGTGATTTACAAGTCAACAAGCACAGAAGGGGATTGAGACAAAACAGAAGAGATGAAACTTGCAATATTCCATTGATGAGTCAGTCTCAATTTCCTTCCATCTTCTCTTTCTAAACACCAGCCAAACCGGTGGTGTTTGAGCGCCAGCCCTCCCATATTCATGCTCATCATTTCTGTTCGTAGGGCTGCACTGCTAATTTTGTTTTTGGCTTCCTGTTGTACTCACTGGCTCTCACTATCACCGGCAGAGTCATAGTCTCCTGTCCATTAAGAGAAACTAGAGCAAATCCTCAGGACCCAGAGGAGCAGCATTTTGGAGTGTCCTTGGCATTAGGAGAGCCACGATTGCTGGGGCCAAGATGTTTTGGCTTTTACAAAGCAGCCGAGCTTCTGGAGGGGCCATGGAATGACTCAGCAAGACCTATGGTTGAAACCCCGAAACTACTTTTACTAGACATGGTTAAATATTTGTAAATATCAGCTTTGGAGAAAATATTTGTAAATACCAGCTTCGGGGTAGGGGGACCAAACTGAGACTTCATATTTTTAAGTGCCTTTTATGAGTCAAATAAACTGATCCATTCCCCACAATTCTGCAACATGGAACCATGTATCCAACCACTCAACCACGCAAACTCCATCAGTCCAATAGCAACCGAATACCTAGTTTCTGTGAAACAAAATGTGCCTACTGTGGCGCTTACTTGTGGACAAAGGGAAGAGTAACAAATAGTGCGTTTTCAGGTGTTGAAAGTTTATGCAGGGAAATAAATGGAAAGCAGGTTCAGGGGAGAGACAGCGTGGACAGAATCTATTTCAGAAAACACGCCCAGCGATGTTGTCTCTGAGCAGGTGGTTTTTGAGAAGTTATTTAACCAAAGAGGCAGCCTATGTATAGGACTGGAGAAATAGCATGTTAAGAGGAGGAGTTGACAAGTAAGGTTTTGGGATCTACATCCATGGTCCTTTGCAAATATGGCAAGATGACTAATGGGAGAGTGTTTGGGGGCCTCTGAGGAAATGCATCCCCCAACTGCCATGGACCAGCCTTACGATTTGGAGCAAATTATTTTCCCTTGAAATGGTTTGCCAGTCTTGAACATAAGGAGATACATTGAAAAAAACAATTCTGGTTCACTTTGACTAAATTCCTGATTCCATGTGAGGTTTGCCCCCATAAACTTGATAATCATTTTTCTTTCTTTCCCTAACCCTATTTTACATTCAGATTAGAAAGCTATGGTGAGTCCTCTTTGGGTTCCAATCGTGGGCTCCAGGGAACATTCCTGAGAATCCCAATGTGAGGAACTGTGAGACACATCATGCCTTCTTAATGAAGTATCCTTCACACAAATAGAAAAACAGTCTTCACAATGAAGGCCAGAGCCTGGTGTGGTAATGGAGGAAAGTCAAAAAATGATTCTTGATGTAATAAATATCTAAAAATTATTCTGGAGAGGACAGTTCCTATGGTGAGAACTTTATGTCCTTGTTAAGTTGAGAAATCACAATGGGGAAAAAAGACTGATGTTAGCAATTTCAGCCAAAATGTATAAGAAAGATCACCTGTGCTCCTGTCCTATAAACATACGAAAGAAAGGCACGGGTATCAAATACCAGACACTCAAGAACAGTTCCAGAAAAAGGAGTTTTCCCTCTTCCTTTGAAAAGAAAAGAGGAAATAAATGCATGTGTTGCTCAGTAATATATTATTTTATCTATTAAATCTATTCAATAAAATATTGCTTTATTTTCTTTCAATGTTTTGGAATTTTGTTCTAAACCTGTCAGTTGAAAGAATGTTTAAAATTGGAACATTCGATAATATCTGACTGCGTGGTGATTAAAACATTTCTGTTTGAGAAAGACCATGAATGTTAGGGTTAAAAGACAAAAGTTCAGGTCATACCTCTTCATTGTGTTGTGACCTTAAGCTAGTTACTAGACTTGTCTGAGCTTTGACGTAATAGTCTACAAATTAGGGACATAATACTTGTCCACTTTCTTTCATAGATGCAGAAATAAATAAAAAACAAATAAGAATAAAATCCCTCCACATATAGTGAAAAACGAATAAATATGAAGAAAGATGAAGAAAGGGAGGAAAAAGGGAAGAGAGATTTAAAAGAGGACGAAGGGGGTATGGGGAAAAAGTTAAGTCATTTTAACGCTAGTTAGAGTAAGGGTCTGAACAGAAGATGCTGGTACACTGGGACAGCATCCCCTCTCGTCCAGTATAAGGTCCAGAGCTGCACCGTGGGTTTGTTTTTAATCATACTTTTTATTTCCACCCGTAATGGGTAAATTATTCTTAGCAGGTAGCATATCATAGTGATATTAGTCATCATTCATACTTTACAGAATTCCCAATGCCTATGGAAGCAAGGACAGATTTTTCTAATTTTCAGGCTCCCATGGTTTGTCATTCATCTTTTTGGCTAACGTGATAGTGCTTTTCCTAATCCTTAGAGACACGAGAGTCACTCCTCTCACTTAAATGCAGAAGAGACAGTGAGAGGACCTGGGGACAGAGCTGGACCCTGAAAGCATCCTATAGCCAGGGAAGGGGATTGATCCCAGGTCTACCCTAGAAATGGAGTAAGAGCTGGAAAGTGAACCTTGGAGAATAGGAAAAGGTACTCAGGACTGGAGCTGTGCTACCAAAAGTCACTCTCAGGTCTTCTCAGCCACCACAGGAAAGGGGCATTGTTGCTTTCTAGCTTACAGTTTAAAAACTGAGGTTCAGACCATTGACATGGCTCTATGAAGCTCAGAACTAGTAAAAGGGACTCTAGATTTTGGACCTTCAGACATTGAAATATGGTCTTTGTTGGCTTCATGTAAGCTGGTGGTCAACTTGGACAGTCTCGAAACGAAGTATAATGAAGAATCTTGTTTGGAAAGTGCTTGGTTAAACGTGGAGAGTTGATTCAGTAGCAATGAAATACGAGAAATCGGTGTGGAAGTAGCTAGGAACAGATTCACAATTGACAGCAGTGGGAAAATAATAAAAAAGAGGCATCTGTGAGAAATATTTGGAAGCAAAAACAGGGAAGGAAATTGTCAGAGATGAAAGAAAGGTCAGGGAGATATGAATGATGTGGAAATTCCACATGCAGGATAAAGAATGAACCAGACCCAATGGCACATAAGGAAGAAGAAAACTATAGCTACAAGGGTGTTTGCCCGTGGGTTGGTTCGCACAAGAATTTATTTGTTTCCTCTTAGAGATCGTGTGAGTTCCCTAACCTCAGATTCAGTGTCTGCATCTGAAAATTAAAATAATCACATCTCTACACAGTGGGTGGGTTAGCCATGTTTGAGTATAAACCAGCTCACCATAAATGTGCACTGAAGCTTGGGTACAGCTCAGACCCAAGTCAAGGGATTGACATTACTGTCCAAGCGTTAGGGCGGGATGAGGTCATTGTTTAGGTAGTAGGCATCTCTGGCTCTGGCCATTTTTATCAGAAGGAAAACCTGACAGGTAAGCAACTTGAGTCACAGAACAGGAAGTCCAGCCAATTCAACCTGGAAATGTTCCAAGAATGGTCTCAGTCTACTGCTATGCCACCCTGAACATGCCTGATCCCGTCTTATCTCAGAAGCTAAGCATGGTTGGGCCTGGTTAGTACTTGGATGGGAGACCACCTAGGAAGACCAGGTGCTGTAAGTGTAAGAAAAAAAAAGAACAGTCTCAGCAAAAGTGGTCTTCAGCCCAGAGTATCTCCTGGTGGTGCTATAGGCATGAGGCTCTCCTAGCCAGATGTCAGAAGCATGCCCTCACTGGCTCGGGTTTGATGGCCATGTCACCAAGCAACCTTTGAGCTTCAGTGACTTTCTTGGGATAGACGCCTATGGAGAGTGAATTTTGGTCAACAGGAGCATTCTGTCACTGGAAGGTCAATTTCTCACTGAAGATGAGTCAGTTTACATTTTGGTAGCTATCCATCGGATTGTTTGAGCTTGCTTTGTGTGAATCCAGACACGAGGGATGGCTGGGTCCTCCTCTCCAACCTGATCGTGCTATGGTGAATGGCAGTTTCTGGTCTTGGATCACAAGGCATGCACAAGTAGTTGCCTCTAGAAACGTCTCTCTGTGACCATACGCTTTTCTCTCACAGTTTAATACTTCATAATCTCTTCACTGCAGGGCTAGTTCACGTCCATGTGAGGTCCTTATGGCCATATTTAAGTCATGTCTACCTAAACTATGTCTTTCACATCGGAAGCACTTAGCGAAGTAAAGAAAGAAAGAATAAATAAATGAGTGAATGAATGAAAGTTTGCTCACCAAGCTTTTCATGTTGATGTCTTATGTTTTTGTGAAGTATTTTCTCTAAAGCTTGGCTCCAACCAAAATAAACTAGTACAAGCAAGAGATTTTCTAAACGTTTTCGCTGTGCTCAAGCCACACGGCCCTTTATTAACGACACTTTCCAGCTCTGCTATTGTGCTCAAATTGGCAAAGGGGAGTTCTGTGCTCGCTTAATGTAATTCAAGAACCAATAAAAGTTGATTACATACATATGAAACGTATGGACTGGGGGTAGGGCCTTGGATAGATTACAAAGCGGGTGTCGTGTTTCATCTTCTGCATGGGGTTTTATGGGAGGCCTGCACGAAGCCACAAACATCCACATCGTCCCTTTCGCTAAACATCGTGTAAACAGAATCCTGGTCTCATTCAAAAATGCATCTGCAGGATCACGGTTCAGAAAGAGGTCTAGGCTTTCTGTTGACTTTGCTCTAACTGGAGAATCTTACCAGAAACTCAGTAATTCATTAGGAGTACAATAAGTGATCGTTAGCTATGAAGCATTAAAATAAAATAGACTATTAGTTCCCTGACTGGGGATGAGGCAGATGTAGATCTATGATCTTATGTAACGATGAGTTTTTTTTTTACTTTAAAATACATGCACAAATAAAAACATATTTTCCTCTTTCTCTACCTCCAATTTACAGCATCTACTGATAAGTATTATTGAGAATGCTTTTTTTTTTTTAAGAGCAAAACAAAATACCTGGTCACCCCACTGGTTTTCTCTGGATTCTCTGGCCATAGGGATATCCAAGCCTTGCTCCAACCCCTGTTGAAACTAAGCCACCTCTGGGTAGTGACACGACAGCTGTTAGCCAGCCCCACGGCACAGCCAGTTCTGAACAGGAAATGAGGGAGAGCTTCTCCAGGGAGAACTACGGGGAGTTTTTGGTGAGCAGAATGCAATTACCCTGGCTGGAAAAATGCCAGGTTAGGATGGCACATGCCTGACTGTCGCGAAGGCATTGTGGGGCTCTCTCTCCCACAAAAAAAAACTATGTTTTACACAGAAGACAGAATGAGAATATAATTATGATCATCTTTATCATTGGAAGGTAATCATGATTATGTTATTTACTATAATATTTTTAAATAATTCTTTACCTTTCCACAGTTGAGAGTGAAAAACGGGGGACTCAGCTGAAAACAATAGAGTGGTCACAAGGATAGGTCTGTGGTGCTAGCGCCTTTTTGATGAACTTCTTTAAAATTACTGACAGATGAGCATCCATTCTTCAGTAGATGCTGGTGATTGTTCTGCTGATCGAAATTTGGCCTGCTTTAGCCAACAAAGAAAGCAAATCTAATTTATAGCACTGTGAGATCTTTCTAGAGCTTCCATTTGCTTTAGAGTTTCAGAAATCCTTCTTGCAGCTATTTCTCCTGTGGCCTCGTGGCTGTTTAAAAAGCAATTTGGAAATATGTGTGCTTTTATTATTTTTCCCTTTTACAGATGAGAAAACCGAGGCTTAACGAGATGAACCAAGTTATTTAGTCATACACTGGTGAGTGTGGGAGCAATTATACCACGCTAGTGTCTGCAGTTCACCAGTCTTCCAGAGCAAACTTGAATAATACATCATTCTTCCCCTCAAGAAATGCTAATTTATGTTTCTCAACATATTTTTAGTGCCGAATTTTAAAATTATGTAAGATGTAGTTTTGAAGTTGGAGCCATCAAAAAGTTCAATTATGACTAGTTGACTAGAAAATATATTTGATAATAAAAATTCAGTTCAAAAAAATGGATTATATAATCCATTTTGCTAAACATAGCCTGCAAGAATCTAATGAGAGTCAACTCTGAAATCAATCACTCGAGAAGCTAAATTGTTAAAGTTCGTGTGAAGTAGTTTCCTGATAAATGGCATTCTTTGACAGAGCGTCTGGGTAAATACGGAGCCCTCATGATTGATCCTCAAGAATTCGGAGTTATTTTAAAAAGAATATTTCATTTTTATATTGGTATGCGGTCACAAGGAATGACACACATGAATTCAAATTCCAATTCCACCACTATCTGAATGACCTTGGATGGGGTCCTCCATCTGGGAGCGAGACATCAGGAGGTGGACTAGAGCTGACATTATATGCACTGCTAGGGATGATTAAATGATATGTATGACAGTGCTCAGAATGACATCTGCCACACAGTGTGTGCTCCAGAGCTTAAAAACTTGTTTCCAAAAGTTATTTATAGTTAGCTACTTTCGATCGAAATGAAATGCTTAAAGAATTAATAGGGCATCCTTTTTAATTAATATACTAATTTTTATAGTAGTCTCTTGGGATTTAATTTGGATATTTAAATTGAAAGGCTAGATGAACTAAACCATATGCAGAATTTACAGCTACAAAAACCATTAAAAAAATAGAAACAGAAACATAGCAAAGAACCGTTTCAAATCATCAGAGGTCTACTTGATTGCTGTAACAGCTAGTCTTTTTCTACTCGATTGATTTTTTTTCATGCTTCATCCATTTATTTACCTAATATTGTTAAGTGTCTTTTCAAGAAATATCCTAGGTGATGAGACCATAACAATTTTAAAAAGAAATAAAGATAAAATGTGTACTCTTTGATCTCACAAGACTCACAGAGTAACTGCTAAACAGATGTGGAGACAAAGTATTTTCGTATAATAATTATACTTATTTATAAGTGATGGTAGTTTAAAATCAAATTCTCTTCGAGTCTCTATTAAGATTTCTAGATAATTTCCGGGGTGTTGGAGCATCACTAATGCTTGGTTACAAATCACTGGCTAAGATGGGCAAGGAAAGCACGGGATGGCAGGCTTGGTTCACTCAGATGTTACATCTCTCTGATTAGCTTGCTCAGCTACTAGAATTCCCTCACAAACCCAGGAGTCTTGTGTATAAATAAGGAAATACTGCTACCTGATATAAACATTGGGATGCCAGGGCTTGAGATGGTATCTGTAAGAAAAATATGGAACAATCTGATTCAAGTGTCTAACACCACGTAAGGCCCAAAGTCATGAACGCAAACGTGCTTGTCCTTCTTCTTTGCAGAGGCCAACAATTTCATGAATTTAACCAGAATATGAGTTAATTTCATGAATCCATTATGGCACTTTGCAGTATAGACACCATTAAGACTAGAGGGAAAATAAGTCTTCGAGACTCTGCCAATTCAGATGTCACCTCCAGCATCCTGTCTCTTTCTCATCAGAGCAAATTAAAGGAGATGAGAGGGATAATAGAAAAGAAATGGAAGGAGAAACAGGAGAATAAAAGTTGCAAATCTGGAAGGCTCCTAACACCAGTTGAAACCTTTGTTCATAATTAGACATAGCCATTTTCGGCATTCCTATCCCAGATCTCCTTCTCTATTAAACTGGCTGCAGGTGTCTTTCGACAGAACCATGTTCCCGCCTCTTGAATAAGCTGTAGAGACCTACCTATAAATGTAGAATCTAAATTTCTTTCTTTTCATTGTGCAACTTGTGACCTTTTGGAAAATTTGCAGTGTTCGTTACCCATGTTATTTGAAACTAGAGTCATGTCTAATTCTTGAAGCACATTTGGAAGCTGAAGAGGTACAGTTTGGCTCAATTTGCAAAGTGATTGTGTTGACTCTCCAAATGATAACCTGTACTGAGAACACGGGACAAGTCATTAGTGGTAGGTTCGGACGTGTTCTGGCAGAGTCTGTGTCATCTTGGGAAGTTGCTGGTGTTTGTCGTTTTCCAGTGGAAGAGCTAGACTCTGGATGTCTTTTAGAAATCCGACTCAATGGACACAGGCAATGTCTTTGGCCCCAATGACTCACAAAGCCATTATGGGCCCCCAACACAGTTTTTAGATCATTTCTTCATTTTATGAAAGAGTTTCCAGCTACAGAAATGACTGGCATTCACTCTTATGGCATATTGGAGGGTCTAAGTGTCCCTTTCATTTCTTTGAAGAAAGGGGCTATCTTGTGCCTTATGATATTTTCCTAAATGGATTACTATCCTTATTGCAATAAACTGAGGCAGCATTAAAATGAGTAACAGAAAACACACACACACACACACACACACACACACACACACACCCCACCGGAGTCAATGATGATGGGGTTATTTCTCCATCTTTTTATTCTTGAGCACCTTAGGGATCAGAATTTGGCATGTGATTGTGGTGTTTCTATTAGGATATGGTGAACTGGAGAAATTAAATATGACTTGGAAACGGGACTTATATAACACACATAATTTGCATAACCTCTTTTGTGCCAGTAAAAAAGATTGTGTTCAGATGCAATAGGGCCCTTAAAAAAAAAAAAAAAAAAAACAAAACCATCTAGCTACTTTTCATTTTATTACTCCTTTCTAATAATCCTTTCCAGAACACCCAAGAACGAAGACTTTGGAGGCTGCCTGTCACATCAGGCAGCAGGCCACACCCCTGCACCCTTACCGTGAGAGTGCACCATATTTTTTATTTCTTCAACTTGCATTGGCAATCTGTTTTAGCATAATTTACACATTTACACATTCGAGAGAGCAAGGCACAGTCATGCAACTTAATTCCAAAAACCATAAGCACTGAAGACTGTCTCTGCGCGTGAGCTTTGCAAAGCATCTGAGCGCCTTCACCGAAGCCCCTTCTGAGGCACACGCTTGTTTGGACTCAGCCTCAAGAGACACCTGCTGTTTGTCATTTCCCAACCCAAATCCTCTGGAGTGGTCATTTCGAGCCGTATTTGGTTGACCTTGAACTGTCAGTGCGGGGTGAACGAGCCTCGTCCTGGGTTCAGCCCATTTTCCAGGCCTCTGGGTTCATTGTCATCCTGTGGCTACCAGGAGCACCTCTAAAGACTTGCTTGAAGTGTCAGGGGAGCGGGTTCTGCCCCACTCTTCTTTAAGGTGACATTTGATTGATTCATCCTCCTACACTGACTATGTCTTTCACATGGGCGTAGAAAGCTCAGGCGAAAACAGAGTTGGTGCCTCTGAGCGAGAGCAGAAAGAACCTTTGCAATGGGACAGAATTGGGTGTAAGTCTCTCTCCTCTTCTCTTTCTGGCCAGATGACCTTGAAGATGGACCCCAATTTCATTTCTATAAAGAGAAAGGGAAAGAGTTCTCCAACAGTCTTGCGGTAAGGATTGGTGAGGAAGTGTGTGTGAACAAGCATTGGTACAGCGAGTCCTCAGTTGCTATCACTTCTCCTCCTCCTGGTTGTGTGGGAGGTGGTGCTCTAGCGAGAACAAGGACAAGGACAAATCCTTTGCAGAACAAAGTGTGTCTTGCATCTCTCCAGAGGAAGGCTCCTCTGAAAGACACTGTTTGTGACCCCCGCTGACGGTTGTCTTGCTGTAGAGAGTAATTGAGTTTCCCTCCTCTTCGATTGGGCTGCTTCCTTAAAAGTAGTGATTAAAACAGATTTACTGGAGGGTGAGATGACATTTATATGGACTAGAAGCCTTTTCCTGTTCATTGTGTTTGGGGAGTAACCTTTCAGAAAGGGTAGATTTAATTTAGGGGACTTCATTAAGCGGGGAACGGATCACTAGAAGGAATATTCTTGCAATAAAAAAATGCCATCGTCTCAAGAGGGTATGCTCGGTTTAAAAAAAAAAAAAACTTCTGACAGGGGAATTGAAGATTTGGGCAGGGGGCGCATTTCTTTGAGTAGGTGGTTTCTGGATTTCTTTCCTTTTCTTCATAGCATTGCCTCCTCCACCTTCTTTTGGGGTTGTGAATTATTAGTGGCCCAGGACTGCCTTTTCGCTACTGCTGGCAATTTCTGACGAAGTATGAATGATTAGGGTCACGTACACAGAGCGCTTTGGGTGCTCATTTGTATGTTGAAATTTGCTCAGAAAGTGATTGATCTTTCCCCTGACCACAAAAATCCACCGGCAGTTATTAAAGCTATTTTGAGATCTTTTAGGCTGAGTCTTAGAGGAAAACGGGATGGTCTAGCAGAAAACGTCAGGGAACAGGATTGACTTCATTAGGTTGGAAAGCACCCTCGTCTGGGGGCATCATACACATTTACACAAAAGCAGCATTTGTTGACTGACTCTCTCCTTCTTGATCCTTACAGAGCAGAGCACAAAGGTGCTTTGCAATGACCTCTGGGTACATCCTGGGTCCGTCCTTAGGCCGGAGAAGGTTTTTCTCATATTTTCTCCTCGTGGTGGTGTTTTCTTGGCTCCTTCTTTGCCACTGTGTCCTCGCTGCCTCTCTTGGTTGCTTAGCTGAGTGTTGTCCTATGGCTCAGCCTCAAAAAAGACGATTTTAAACCAGGGTCTCAAGCATCGCTTCACTGACCTCCTCTTTGAACTCAAAGTGTCTGTCCAAACGTCAAGGGCACCATCCACCTTTCCTCTTTGGCAAAGCACCAAGCCTGGTAAGATGAGGTCATGGAAATACCCATCTTTAAAGATGCCCTAATTCGAGCATTTAAAATCGAGTGCAAGTTGCCTTAAATTATATGCAAAAAAAAAGGAGTATGACCCGGTTCCAGAAAGAGTCCCCGGATAAAAAGGACTTCTCCAGCAGCAGGTAACATGCTCCAGGTTTTCAGACAATATGACTTACTCTGTGTGATGAAGCACTGTGACTTCATAGCATTTACTGGTCCAAAAACATCCTGGATGTACGCTTTTAAATTTCATGTCAAAATAAAATATTAAAAAAAATAAATAAATCTATTGCTCGGTGTGTTTTAAATATTATTTCAGGTAAAAGTTACCATTTTTTTTTTTTAAATCTTTAGAATTTGCAGACATTAAAAAAAAAACTTGGAACAGAGGAGACGCTGTGAAGCAGGAACTCTTATGTGCTAGTCGCAGGAGGGAAAATTGGTATAATTTTTATGAAAGGCAATCTGCCAATATGCATCAGGAACATTAAATATGTTGGTACCCTTTGGCCCGGTAATTCTACTTCCAGGAATCCACTCTAAGAAAATAATCCAACATAGACAGCTATTTTCCATGAATTGGTTTATTTAAGTGCTGTAATCACGAAGAAGGGAAAGAAAAAAAGAGAAGGAAACGACAAAATGCCCCCACACAGGTGAATGATTAGGTAAAGTGTTGTATATGTGTATTAAGTTATGTAAATAAATAAAATTTAATGATATACGAAAATGTTTACTGATGAGGCTGAGGGCAAAATGCAGTGAACTCAGCTCAGTGAAATGTGTGTATATATATAGAAGATGATGAAAAGAATCAAGGCCAAAATGTTTATTATTGGTTATCATCTTGTCTTGGGTTTACTGAACATTGATTCTTTTTCCTTTCTACTGCTTTGTATTGTAAGTATGTAGAAGAATTAAACACATTCTAAGCAGGAAAATTCTAATTTGGCTAAAATTGTGTGTGTATGTGCATATGTGTATGGTTGAAGAAATGTTGTTTTTTTTTTTTTTAAAGAAAAATAATCTATGTCTAGCAAGACAGATGAAACAAAGATATAGTTGGGCTAAGTTCACATTTTTCAAACCCACTTGTGCATCTAAAATAAAATGCTGCCTCTCCACACGCTGGGTTCCTGGAAGCTGACCAAAATCTGCTCAGTACTAGTAATTCCACCCAAAAAAAGGAAAGGAGCATATTGAACTGCGCTCACTCATGGTCTGGGCGCTCGGAAGAAATCAGTTGGTGAGTACCAAAGTGATGACATGCTTGTTTCTATTTGCATTTTGCAAATTGACAGATAATTGAAAAGAATCAGCATATAACATTTCTCAGAGGAAGCAAGCTGGAAAGCCAGAGGGACCTCGCCTAGGGGAGGCATCCTGGTGCCCACAGTCTGGTGACAGAATGTTCTAGAACGGTACACCTCTTCAGCAGTCCTCGAATGGGTCCTCCGTTTGCTGGAGACTGAGCTGCATCCGGCTGCCTAGCCAGAGCAACATCGGCACCCCATATCCAGAGCTTCTGTCCCTCACTCTCCCCTACCCTGATGGCAGCAAAACTGCAGAGACCCTGTGTAGGAATTCATCAGAAACATTCATCCATTTGGGTGCCTTTACGGTATCCACAGCGAGACTTCAGCGAACAGCCTTAATGGACGTTAACTTTTTAATTTAATTTATTCGTTTTTAACTAACAATGGTAATATTCAAAGATTCCACACACACATTTTTAAATAAACACAATGACCTAACAGTATTTTAAAGGTCGTAGACAAGCTCAAAATACACATGCTGATAGATTAAAAAATTAAATCCAAATATTGAATTTGTCTCTGATTAAAAAAAAAACCAACTACGAAATAGAGATGCTTTGTGGGGAAGGAGAGAGAGAAAGAGATAGGGAGGGAGGAGAGAGAGAGAGAGAGATGAAAGAAACTTTAATATAACGGTATGTGCTTTGGGGCATAGCTGTGTAAATTTAGACGTAAAATACCTATGTGAAAAGGGAAATCTGGATTTACCGTGGGGGTCAGGGAAGCTGGGAGAATTCGTCTCTATACTTTAGTGCTCCAGTCTCCCACAAAATGTCTTTATTTAACAAATGTCACCCAAAACAGCTTGGTAGCAGATGAGGGTTTATTTAATGGCAGTAAAACAGGTGAAACATTCCCTACATTTTTTTTTGTCTGTTTATGTTTCCCTCAAAGAAAAAAAAAAAACCAAAAAAAAAAAAAAAAAACCGGAGCTGGTTACAGCTCAAACGGAACCATGGCATATATCTGGGAAGTAACACAGATTTCACTTAGGCACTGGCTTGGAAAATACAAATCTCTCTATTTTCTTAAAGCAATGTCTGATTTTTTTTTTTTCTCCCCAGAGGACAGAAACCTCACATCCGGATCCGACTCCGGGTTATTTTTACTCTATTTTATTTCATTTTTGAACGCGTTCCCCTGCGAGGTTTGCCATCGCGCTTTGGCACGGGGTACGGAGTTCTTTCGAGTCGAATGTTTTCTTCCTGTTTTAGTAAATCTGTTCCCCTGCCCTCTCAGCCAGGGAAAAACCCACCGCATCCCCTCCCCAAGCCTTTCATCTGTAACCTTTCTACAAGTAAATGCTAATTGAAAAAGAAAGAACACCACTAATCTTGGAATTTAAATGCATTTAACAAAACCAATCTCGCTCTAAATTGTTGTTTCGCCATTCCCTTTTCCCTAACAGATGTCGAGAAACTGCCATCCCTATTAAGAATACTTGACTGTTTACTCAGCACGGGCAACGCAGCCCCAGTCTGCATCAATCTAAATGCGTTTGGCGACGTCAGCCCCTCCCCCCGCCGCCGCCCCGCCGAAGAAAAGTGCAGAAAAGTGCAGCCGGGTAGTCGGTTATTTTTAAATGGAATCTTCACATAAAGGAATCACGGCGTTTTCCGTTTCACTTTGTCATTCCGGCCCCCCCCCCTTTTTTTTTTTAAATGACGGCATCCAGCGTAGGCCTAGGAGGGGATTTTTATGGCCCGTTCCATATAAGTAAGTTGCTTTCGGCGTGAGCTGGTAGGTTTGTCGTGCGGCGAATGGAATTATTAGTTAAGTTTATGAAGTTGATTGGGAGGGGAAAAAAAAATGTGCTGTGCGACCTTCCAGAAACGCTTAGCGTCTGAGTGGAGCGTTGTCCTCCTTGGTGGCGTGGGCACGCGTGTCTGCAGGGGCCACGGGCCACAGGCCTGCAGAGGGAGGGGCAGGAGGCAGAGGAGGCGCTGTCTTGGGGGGATCCCTAGCTTGGTCTTGGCCAGCAGGTGGGGCCAAGGTGAGCACACGTCCACACGGGAATCCAGGAAACCCTCACGGGTACTTGGCATTGACCTCTGAGCATCTCCTTATAGATGTCGTTTGTTTAAAGCCACCTATTTGGCGCTTGGAACGTGACACACATAAACTGCTCGCCCGAGTCGGGTCATTTTACGGGGGGCTGGAGCCCTGGTCACCTGGCCAGCACCGAGCTGCAGTTTGGAAAGATACATTTTCAGAATTTGCAGTATTTCGACATGTTTTCCCTACCCGGTTCACTGTCCCTTTTATTATACTTATTAAGGACGGAAGGGGAGGGATGCAGATAAGAAAACAGCATCCCATTGAAACTGGAAGAAACATTCCTGTTTAAAATGGAAACAGGATATATACGTTTATTGGGCGCCAGATACTAAATTGACTCTTTGTACTTAAGTGTATCACCTTGACTTTGCCTGGGAACTGGGGGCCTTGGCTCTTGCTTGCTCCATTTTACAGGTGGGAACACTGAGGGTCTGAGAGGGAATTGGACTCCAAAGCTGGTCTGTAAAAGAGCCCAGACCGATTAAAGCTCACAGGCCATTAGCCAGACCGTGCAGGCTGCTGGCATTTTCTTTCTTTGCTTCCTTTTTGGAATCTTCTTTAGAGATATTAAACATGTACACGAAGTCTTTCACTGCGAGCTAAGTTCCTGGAGGACAGAGCTTGTCATGATTTAATATCGTGTGGTCCCCACCGCGTACACCCTGCAGCCCTCGGTATGTGCGTGGCGAGACGTTGAACCGAGGAGCTAACATCCGTTAATTATCAGAGTCGCAGTCATGTCAGCCTCTTAGGTGTGTGATTTTCCCGCCGAGTTGATTTTCTGGGCTATAATGAACAATACGTATATATTCCTGGAGCATTTGGGGCCTGGTCCCCAAATTGAATGGGGTGTCAGGTTCAGATGAGGTGTCTGTCCGCTGAGAACCATCTTCCTTCACATGTTCTAAGTGACCCTCAGAGTCAGCCGCGTAGCTGAGATTTTCAGGGTGGGGGCAGGGTTGGGTCGGGAGGTGGGCAGCTGAGCTCTGAAGAGGACAGGCCTGGGTTGGCACTTACTCCCTAGTAACTCGGGGAAAATTATTTCGTGTATGACTCAGTGCCCCCTGGTGATAGGGAAAGCAATCGTCCTCCTCCCCCCAAAACAACGGCGAGGACCCAGTGAAGAAAGCGTGGTGACAGGGTGACGTGTTTGGTGAATGCGTAATTTCCAATTTAATTTCGTAGATAATTCTAAATCCGGAGACTCAATACAGCGAAGCACAGGGGTTCAGACTGTAAGCACCTCTGTCTCCCGATGTACTCCGTCCGTGTTTATGCCTTTGTCTGTCCACCCCTCTGTCACACTCCTGCCTCCCTTTCTGCCTCTCTGCTTGTTGGCTTCTCTTTCTGTGGCTGCTGCTGGCCCCGTGTCTTCTCCTTTCCTGCCCTCTCTTCCATCTTCCCTAGGTCCCATTTTCCCTCCTTTATTCGCAGATTCCGTTGGCTGCTTGGGGAGGAGCAGCAAGGACCACGGTGCCCCAGAGAGGGCCGGGAGGCAGGGTGCGTCACGGCGGCTCACGCTGTGGGCGTTTGGGGCCAGGCTGCTGAGACGCGGGCTCCGGAGCAGAGTGCTAAGTGAGGTTTACGTCCTGGAGACACAGGCTCTCAGAGTCCCTCCGCAGCAGCTGAGCCCGAGCGCCTTCGCCCGAATCTCCCCGGGGAACCCTGAGATGGAATCCAGCTCCGATGCTCTCTCTGGGGGTGCAGGCAGGGCCTCTGCCCATGTCCTTTAGGTGTCCTGATGGTAGGGGACAGCAGGAGGAGGTGAAGATGAAAGAGAGGAGGGGAGATGTGAAGATTTGACAACCCCCAAATAGTCCCCCCTCCCATTCCTTTTTTTTTTTTTTTATGGAGGAAGAAACCGAATTGCATTTCAAGAGACCATTTGCGAGTCACAGAGAAGAAAAGGAGGCGGGACATGCAAACCTGGGTCTCTGGATTTTCGTTTTTTTCTCATTCTCTACCCAGTATTCCACAGGGGCAAAGACGGGTATAGAAGATGAGGGGCAAGGAAAAGCCAGCCTAGGACCTCATGGTGCTCGGCCTTGCCAAGCCTTCTACACTCCAGCTGACGTTAAACGGCCATTAATGAGCTGCGCGAACTTGACCGGGCCTTCTGACCTCTCAAGCCTCTTCCTTTATCTCCCCAGCTGCAGGAGAAGATCTGGGTTTAAATTCAGCGAACACTTGCAGGCACCTACTCATCCCCTGCTGTTTTCAAGCCGTGGATAATTCGGTTCTCTCAGTCAGCGTGTGAGTTACCTTCCACTAGCCCACTGTTCGGAGGGTGAGAGTGAACTTGACGCTCTCTGCTCGTGTGCTTTGTTTTCTTTATTCGGGAGAAGCAAGCTGGGTGTCACAGGAGGAGAGAACACTTGGGAATCAGATGTACTTGTGTCTGGAACTTTTTTTTTTTAAACTATGTCCTATACTTCTTTGCATTAGGTAATAACTCTGAACTTCAGCTCTCTCATGTGTCAATGGCAATAAGGAGGCTGAGCTTGCAGGAATAATAGGGCTAAGTCAGAACGTGGGTGTGAAGGCATCCAGCCCCAGGCCAGAGCACTCTCCAGGGGTCAGATGCAAAATACGCATGCGTGCACGCACACCACACACACACACACACACACACACACACACACACACACACCACGTCTGCACGGACTAGACCACAGTTGGGAGCTTAGTTCTGAAGGCGGGTGAACGGAATAAGAAAGATCGGGCGACTTCCCACCTACGCGATCTCATTCTCTTCGTTCGAGAGACACAGAATCGAGCCCTCACCAGGGCTGAGTCCTGCTTCTTGGTTGTGAAGCTGTCAGAACGTTCGAGAAAATGACGACGCAAAAGCTATTACTGCCGAGTCCAAAAACAGAGACGTTCACGATGAGGCCCGGACGACGGCTGAGACAGCAAGTTTCAGACCCTGCAGACTGTGACCGGCCCCCATGTTCCCCGCGTGTAAGGGCAGGGGGAAGGAGTAGCAGGACCGTGCACAGGGAGAGGCACGTTCTACCCACCCGTGTGTCCAACGGGGAGCCTCGGAAGAAAAGACAAGAAGAGCGAACAGATGGCAAGTTCATTGTAATAATGTAGATTCTGTGTTCTCAGATATTAATCCACGTTGTCCCGAATGAGAGGCGTTCGGGCCCTTCGTAGGGCTTTGGTGGCCTTCAGATGGCGACAGGTTCTTTCTGCCTCCGACCTCATTTGTCATCACCTCGATTGAGAATCCTCATGCAAAACTCAATGGACTTCTCAAAGCCACCGCACGCACTCCACGGGCACTCAGCTTTATTACAAACGAAACACAGCACCACAGAGAAACGAGCCTGAGCCCGCTGTCACGGCCATCCCTTCTCCCCGCTCTCTCAGGAAGGAGCCCTGAGCATCTCCTTCCCCCGTTGCTGCAGCCTGCCCACCTCTCACGCCCCTGCCCTGCGCCCTTTCCTGTTGTTCCCTCCGCCTGGCCCGCCGCCGCCCATTTCCACACCTGGAGCATCCTTCACCAGCACATCCTGGCCCCTCCAGCCCTGGCGGCCTCCTCCGCTCTCTGGGATCAGCAGGGTCTCTGCTCCTGTGCTCACTTCTTCTTCCCCTAAATCCCATCTCTCTTTCCCCAGGTCTGCTCTTGCCTGCTGAGCTCTAGGGCTCCCGGTGGCACAATGGGACTCTTCTTTGATTCTTGTTTCGGTCTGGCGCCAAGCGGAGCGTTACGCACACGAATGGCTGTCCATGTGTTCCTTAGTGGATACACACAAGTCACTGCTTTTTCATGTCTGACCCAGGTTCTCTCACTGCAGATCTGCACCTTCTAGGAGGTTGTGGAGTGTTTATTCTCTGTTCTGCATTCTGGAATCACGTGGCTGAAGTAGGAATTTTGGCTGGGTCACTTCTTGGAAGTGGCTTTGAGCCAATTAGGTAACAATTCTCTGTGTCTTGGTTTCCTCATCCATCAAATAGAGCTTAACGCTGCCTATCCCCCAGGGCGCTGCGAGGATCACACGGGTGAACGCAGGCGCGGCACACGACCAAGCTCAAGCACGGTTCGTGCTCAAGATCGTTCAGCTCTGAAGTGTATGGGACACGAGCAAGGACATGAGCAAGGCCCCGAGCATCTTCTAACCAACCTCTGCCGGTGCAGATTGAAGATCACGTGTTCAGAGAGGCTGAGGGTGCAGGCAATGGTCACGCCCACGTGGCTAGCTCGTGATAACGGTCTAGACAAGACCTCTGACTCTTGGTGACATTGAACTTTGTCGTGTGTGTGTATGTCTGCGTCTGTGCGACTGGGAGTGGAGGGAGGGAGAGAGAGGGGGAAAGAGGGAGAGAGAGAGAGAGGATGGAGGGATGGGGAGAGGAAGCAATACCAGCCCGTTTCTAAATCTGAGCAGATTTCCAATTAGGATAACATTCAGCTATTCTTATGAGAAAAATCTAAGAAAGGAGAAACTCATCTCCCGGTCTGTTTAGAAGTACCTGGTGGCAGAAGGTAATCAGGCTTCCTTGAACCCGTGCAGCTGCCTGGCTGGGAATGTGGCACATGCTGTGTGTCGCTTCCCTATCTTCCCCGAAGCCTTTAGCAATCGCTAACAATCCTATTTACTCTGTGTACCAGACAAACACAGTTACCGCCGCCATCTCCCTATTTTTATCTAATATTGAAATTTCTCTCCCTAAGAGGAGCCCTGAATATATTATGATATCTGCCGAATAAATGATGTGCGTAATACACTGTGCAGAGATGGTATTTATGAAGCTGGGGCCTAGAAGTGGAATGAAGGAATCATTCAGCTGGCGTTTGAAAGGAAATTCACCTGGATACGTTTTCAAGAAAGCAGAATCATGTCTTTTTGTTGTTGTTTGTTTTTTTTATATATATATATATATTCTTGCAAACTTTTGGATTCGAGGCCAATTTCTGTATACCTCTCAGTCGCATAGACTGTCCTGCAATATTTTTCCTGCAGAAACCGAGGCTGGCTCCTTGTTCCTATGTGAGGCATGTCCCGCTAGCAGCATCATCACTATTGTTTTTTTATATATATATAATATGTCGGAAACATTTGATCATGTCTGAGACGTTGACAATCATTGTCCCAGCGTGTCTTTGGGTGAAAGGGGACGTTAGAAGTTCCCGTTCTGCAGAGCAGCGGGCTCGCCTGCACACTCTCTGATGATCGCCGATCCCTCCGTGGTTCTGCCAGCTGTGTTAAGTGTTTAATGCTCACGATGCAATTTCATTTTTCCTTTTATACTTGGTGAGTAGTAGCTGCGGTGATCGTGGGAGCAGTGACATCGGCGATAATATCCTCTGCTTATGACAACGGCTTAGAAACGACTATTCGATCTTCACGGTCTCCAGTGATACATTGGGAAACTGAGGCCAGGAAGAAGACGTGTGGGTAATGTGTGCAAGGTCCCATGTGCAGTAAATGCAGAGCTGGGGTTCCCGTGAGGACTTCAGCATCTGAGTGCAAGTCCACTGACCTCGCCTCTCTGCTGGGGCCTGGGCCCTCATGGTTCCGAGTCCTGAAAGAAGATTCTTGCCTTTAAACTCACGGGACTGAAAGCCCAGAAGGGAAGCCCCTGGCAAAGGAAGTGCTGGTCTCCGCATTTCCGTTTGTGAATTTGCCTCCATATTCCGTCTTCCCCTGAAGACAGAGAAAAAGGAAATCTATAGTTGGAGCAACCAAACCCTCAGGGACTTCCCAAGCAAATCTCATTCTTTTCCAGCCGAGGAAAGCCATTTGCAGATGGAACTCTGAAAGACGAAGCAGCTTCCCAGAACTGCAAAGCTAATTAATGGCAAACCGAAGACCAAGACTCGGTGTGTCTTAAACTGATCTTTCCATTAGATCATCAGGCTGCCTCTTGGCTCCCTTTGGCCCATGCAGACCAAGTGTTCCAATCAGCTAATTCTGGGCCTTTCCTGATAGCCTCCCCAAACCCCACTGCTTTCCCCCCAAAAGATGGCTCAGAGAGAGTTAGCAAAGTGGGGCAAAGGCTCTTTCCTTTTCAGCATCCAGAGCCTGTTGACAAGTACACACTTAAGAGTAGCGTCTCTCAGAGAAAGAAAGAGTTCTTTGGGTGGAGGCAAGAAAAGTTTGGAGAAGTTTGGGGAAATTCTCTTTTTAACAGTTTCTTTGTGGTAAAATTTCTCAGCCCATTTAAGGGGTTAATGTGCTTAATAAATGTCCAAGAGAGACCAGGGGTAATGTGTTTCCCAACTTATTTGCACAGAGAATTTTTTTTAAAGAATATTTTGTATGGCCAAGGGCTCATGGTCAGCAAGCTCATTTAGCCAGGCATCTGTTCCGTAAATAAAGCTTTATTGAAACGCAGAGCTGCTTGTTTGTTGGCGTGTTCTCTGTGGCTGCTTTTGCACTAAAAGAACAGAATCAGGTTCTTGCAACAGAGACTGTATGGACCACAGAGTTAAAGCTATTACTAGCTGGCCCTTTACAGAAAAAGCGTACAACCCCTTAGAGAATATTACCAGGGGCGCCTCTCCCTTTTTATTGTAAACTTAGACCCTCAGATGTCAGAGCCAGGATATTTTCACCCTTCTTGGCAGTCCACTGAGATCTGTCCACTGAGACAGTCATCATGAACCCATACTTTAGAGTTCTAACTTACAGCCCAACATGCTGTCCATTCACGCGTAAGTTAAGTAGGACCCCACATGTGAGTGAGATGGTGAAGGTGGCCAGCTGCAGAGCGGGAGCAGTTACGTCTGCTGGATGGTGGTCTCTTCCATATGGGGCCGAGTGGGAGATATGGGGACAGGCTGCATCTTCCCAGCAAACTGCATCCCTTGTGGGTAGCTCATTAGAAGTTTTCCAGCAAAGAGGACCAGCCACCAAGCTCCTGACTGCCGTGGACCAGTGGATACAGGGCACGGCAACTCTGTGTTGTTATAGATTTAAATTTAGCTTTACATCTTTTAATTTTGTTTTTTGGTGGTTGTTGTTCTAGATTGGCTTCCAGCGAACTGAATATTAAAAAGATATTACAGGGAGAAACAACGTGCTGGCTGATTGTTTTCTCCCCAAATGGGTGTGATGATGAACGCATGCTTCCATTTACATAAACAATCAGCCGGGAGGGTCTCACCAAACGTGAGCGTTTGTGTCTGATGACACCCTGATTATAACCGTAAATAACAATATTTTCATTGTTGAGCAATAAACATCATTACCCCGCATGTTCTAGGTGAGTGGGCATCCATCGGGGTAAGAAGGGGATGATTATGAAGATTAAGGTGGGTGTCTGGCAATTTGGGAAGAAATAACTTTGTCGATTAAGGTGTGTAATCAATGTCTTTGCCAGGGCCCGTTGGCAGAGATGATGAGGTTTTTTGAGTCATACCAGGCTGACTAGTACAAATGAAATGAATCAAAGCAGAGAAATGGTTTACTCACTCCGCAAGCCTGTGTTCGCGGACAAAATGTGCCAGGCGCGGTCCCTGATGAGCTCATGGTGCTGTGGGGGGACAACAGGAACACCCACGGGCAAGCGGTGACAATGTCATGTGGTGACCACATCAGAGCAAAGCAAACAGGTGTCTGTGAGTCCGAGTACTGATGTCATCGTTGTGTATGCACATTCTAAGATCCTGAGATTCTGACTCCATTGCTCTGTTCTTTTGCTTTCTTTTGTCTTTTCTTGTTTATTATTTTTTTTAAAAATTTCCATCTTTTGGTTTTTAATTCTTATATTGAGATCTGATATGCCTTCCTACGGCTCATTAATCTCCGATACATAGGCTGGTGAATTTTTACGTATGTGCACACTCACCTGACCACCCAGATCAAGACACACAATGTTCCAGCAGCCTAGAGGTGGAGATTTTATTTTGAATTAAAGCAATATTTTTAATCTAAGGGTACCCTTCTGTGAAAACACAGAAAAAAAGATGATAGAGACAAAAGAAAAAAATAACCAGGAAAAGATTAGGAAAGAGGCAGGTGACCCAATAGGCATAAATACAGGTTTCAGCACAGAGAGGCATAAATTTGCAACCCCACACTGCCTTTTACAAGCTGCGTGCTCCTAAGAGACCTTCCGTACTTCCTTGAGACTCAGTTTCCTCATCTGCAAAATGCAAGTGACAATACCCAATTGTAAAGATAAGAACAGTTAGGCCAGTAGTGACAGTTGTGCAGGTAACTCTAGTGACATATCTGGACCAGGCCACCCTCTACCTGGCCTCCAGGGAGAGCTGTGTGTTCCAGTGTCATTACGTGCGGACAACAGCAATGCAAAGGTCACGCTTTGCAGTATCGACAGTTTGTGTAGCTGCTAAGTAACAATTTCCTTGTCAAAAGAACATGAAGTTCAAAAAAAAAATAAAAGAAAAGAAAGTTCATAAAGAGGAACGTGTTGATGATGGATAATCGTGCATTGTGAACTTTGTGACGATCATGCATTATGGTGTTTATTTTTCAAATAAAATATGTAGCACTGAGACGATTTAAGTAATCTAGGGTTCATAGGTGATAGCCTGTCTTTATATATATATCTTGAATTCTGTTACTTCTGTGTTGTCACCTGGGTCTTCCTCACTTCTTGGAGACAACAGACCTCAGCCTCGACAGGATGACATGCAAACACGAAATTTCAAGAGGTTTCTGCACAAAGGCAAGTGCTTCTGGACTTGGGGAAATTTTCTCTTTGTCACTTTGGATCCCATCATGTATTACACCCATGAGATGGTTGATTTTATGTGTCAACTTGGCTGGGCCAACATGCTCAGGTATGTGGGTAAACACTAATCTGGATGTTTCTGTGAAGGTGTTTTGTGAATAAGATTGGCATTTAAATCAATGGACTTTGAGGAAAGTAGAATGTCCTCCACAACGTGGGTGGGCCTCATCCAACCAGTTGAAGGTCTGAATAGAAAGATTATTGACCTCCTCCAAAGACGAAGAAATTATGCCAGCAGATGATCTTTGGACTTGAACTCTAACCCTTTTCTGGGTCTTTAGACTGTTGCAGATTTTGGACTTACAAAGCTCCCGCAACCACATGAGCCAATTCCTTCAAATCTCTCTCTCTCTCTTTCTCTCTCTCTTTCAAAATAAACACATCTTGTTAGTTCCATGTCTCTGGGTAACCCTGAATGATACACCCAACAAAAAATAAGACAGTCCAATTTTGGTGGGATTCGTGAGGCTAGGCACCCAACAATCTCTTTGGAAGATAAGAATGACCTCTGAAGGCCTGTGCTGAAATTCTGGCATGGGCACTTACTCATGTTGTCACAGCCATGAGTGTTTTAGCTTCTCCAAGCCTTGCTTTCTTCATTGTTATAGGAAGTAATGGAATCTATGCTCTAGCTGACTTGAGAGAATCAAATGATGAGTTCTATTACATCCTGGAGGATGGTGAACACTGCCCATCCGCCCCCTTCATTCTGGAAGTGTCAGAGAAAAGCAGATTCTCTCTGGCAAAGAAGGCCGATGAAGAGGGAATTGCTGAGAAGGGTGAATGAAGCCTTAATTCTTATCTCCTTCTTCAATTCAAGATGTATCCTGTGGCGAAGCATCATCAGAAATTCACCACATATTTGATGACGTTGGAAGGAATTATAACTTGGGGAAAGAAAATTCAAGAAGAGAAGATAGTTACAGAATAAGTTCTCTGGATCTTTGTATAATTTTTGTTTCTCACCCTAATGCCTTGATGTATGTATTAACTAGCGTTTGGCAATTTTACAACTAACACAATCATTTTGTCAAAGGTTGTAGGGTTGATTTCTTTATCTTTGAAAAAAAAAGTTAGTTTAAAGTTTATTAGCTTAGATTGCCAGACATTTTTCCCATGGGGCTTTTCAGCTGCAACAAAACCTCAGAAAAGTAAGTCTCCGGGACCAATCTCTAAGACTAAAAAACATTAATAGCTATTATCAAAACAGCAGGAGGAAAAGTAGACTCTTTTTTTTCCCCTCCCTTTACATTCAGAATCAAGTTTTTGTATTTTCCTCATAAACATCTTGGGTATGACATTTCTGTTCTTTTTCATTTTTTTTTTTTGCAAAACAAATGGCTATTTTCTGTAATGATGATAATTATGTAGCACCGAAGGGCTTAGAAACACATTCACTTGCATGCTTCATGTTAACATAGGATTACCTCACTCCAAAAAAAGAAAGGTTGTTTGTTGATTATCTGTTTTTTTAGTTGAAGGGATTGGATATTTAGGAGGGTGGCTGGCTTAACAGAAGTCAGGAGCCCGCTAGTGGCGGAGGAGAGTCTAGAAATGGAACTCAGCTTGTGCACTTTTTTGGGGGGATAATAAGCCATATGTCCAAATTATACTTGTTGAACAAGCAAACTGAAGACCAGCTCCCTCCCAATGTCTTGCCGTCTCTGAAGACGTGTCCAAGTATGTCTGAATCTTGATCACTGAAGACTCATTCTCACTTGAGTCCAAAGTTACCAGTTGAATTCCTCCAAAGGGCCACAGAGGAAGAGGAAAAATGAACATTTCCTGTTGGGAGTTCAAGTCCTGTCTCTGACATACAAATAACAATATCTTGTCAGCTTGCTTCTGTCTGATGATCTCACTTTTCCCACCCCAAAATGGGAAGAACAATATCCAATGGCAGCATAATTATAATTATTATTAAATAAACAACTTGTGTACATGTACAAAGGTTGGAGTCAAGCACATAATAGGTGTGTAATCAATGCTGGCTTTGTTTCTCTCCTCCCTGGAGTGAGCTGACTTTGCTTCAACGTATTGGCATGAATAGACAGATATGAAAAATGTGAGGTCTGCTGAGGCGGGCGTGCTCCCTCTTCCCTAGCTCACAGCTGACTTCACTAACCAGCCTCCCTCCCACGAGGCACGTGTGTCCCCTCCCATCACCTTCCATGCTCTTTCCCCCTCTGGCTTGATCGAGAAAAAGTATGGCGAACTTGGAAGTCTCTCTTTCCTTCAGGAACATACACTTTAGAATGAAGTTAAGCAACAAATGAACTGTGTTCAGTCACTGATGGTTGAGGGTTTATCTGTTTCAGTGGCTACTGCTACCTCATCCAGGTCTTACCCATACAATGTTGTCAATTCATTTATTAAGAGCTAATGTATTTACACACACACACACACACACACACACACACACACACACACACACACGAAATTTAGCATTTTGGGGACACAATAAACATTTTATTGACTTAATATTTGACTTTTCACATTTTTTTGGCCTCTGTGTGTACAACTTAAAACATATTCTTATTTTTTTAAAATATACAGTTGGTGAGACTTTCAGAGGCCAATGGAGAATTCCCTCCATGCAGCTGCCTTACAGATGGCCGTCCCCTCCTGGACATCCCCTGAGACATGAAAGCCACTGCCTCCCATGGACACTGGCCCTCAGGAGGCTCTAGGTGTCCCAACGTTGTGTTTTATGTCCGGATTGGAGCTGCCTTCTCTGGTATCTATCTATTCTCCATGCTCTTCCTCACGGCTCCACCATGTAAGAAACCAGGAAGCAGCCTCCTCATTTTTCTGCAGGAGAATCCCTCAAATCATTGACATCCGGCCAGTTCTGCCAAAATTCTTGTTTTGAAAATGCACAGTTGTTTCAGTGTGATTGATCTATTGCACAACAGTTTGAACATCACACAGATTTTGCACTTGCTCGTGTGCCATTTCCTCTGTAAGAAACGCTAGGTGAGAGCAGAAAATTACATCCAGCTGGAGGAAGCCACACAGAGATGCACCCATCACACATGCACTCATCCCTGGAATATCTCCCCACCCCCCAGCTCACCATGTGTATTCTGAGCCACCCAGTCACCCCTCACGTTCCCACTTTTCTCCTGATTTCAGAGGACCCTTCTCCTACTACTTCACAACAGCTCACAAGCTTCACCCTTTCCAGTACCTAGTTCAGCAAGCGAACCTCGAGCCTCTTTTTTTAGGGAAAGTGCCATATTGATTGTAGTACTCATATAGTTTTCTTAACCATTTAACATGTGCTGCCTTTTCTTTTAGGTCTTATCCTTTTTATTTGTCAACGTGCCGTTGACGAAGTATTTGAATGTTATTCCTCAGCCCGTTTCCTCGTTATGTTGTTGTATTTATTGTACAGTTCTGCACAGTGAGACATTTTTAAGAAATACTTTTGTCACATTAATGCAGAGCCAACTCTAGAATTTGTGTCTTCCTTTAGTCTTTTAATGGGATGGAGGATGTTCATAATTAAGTAAGGCACATCTTCACCTTCTCTCAGGTAACAGGTTAGGGGCTCCTGGGAAGGAGAATAAATTCGCAAACAAAGAAGGATACTGATGAAATGGTATAATTCCTATCTCAGCTAATCCATCTACTAATGACAGAAAAAATAGAGTAAATTTGCGTTTGGTGTGTTTGCTATGTCAGAGTCGATGTCAAGTGTTTGTATGAGTATTAGGTAAATTCAAGGTCAGTTAGCCCCTCAGATGAACATTCTGTCTGCCATTTTGGATGTGAAGAAATGGAGCATTTTAACATCTTTCCAAGAGCTGGCACTTGAACTCTGACTGATTCCTGTGTCTTTTCCGATACACATTGCTTTCTTCCAGTGTGCTTTCTGGTCTACTCAATGCATAGTCTACTGAATTAAAACACAGACATGTTTTTGATGCTGGGAATTCTTTACCTGGGTCCACAAAGCAGCCAAAAAGGTAGAGACTGACACTGTCAAATCAAAGTATGTTGAACTCATCTGACCAGTAAGGACAAAAGGAAAAAAAAGATGCATACACATTGTTAACAAATATGACTTGCCTTTGAACCTAATGTAAAGCTAACAAAGTCGCAAAATCCATGCAACCGTAAGTCAAACGTTTCGTAAAATTGCGTCCCACGTGGAAATGACAGAGTATCATCTAGCATCTAGGAAATGCACAGGTGATTTCAAAGCTGCATCTCCGGTGCTGCTCGAGGGGTTATTTTGGGCCGGAAACGGCCGATACAGGAGACTCATAGCCGTTTGATGCCGGCGTGGAAACCGAAAGCAGGCACTGCAGCCCGAAGTGCAGTAAAAACGGACTATCCATCCCACTTCGGTGACTCACATTCATCACTGCAGACAACCAGGTAATTTAATTATCTTTGGCCTTGGCGGTCTGTGTCGTGTGGTTTATGTGCCCCTCTATCCATCCCTGATGCTGGGTCAGACCTGGGGCGGGTGGCGCTGGGCTGGCTGGCTGGCTGGCTGGCTGGACGCAGCAGAGCCCCGGTGTGCACGTGGACAGGAGGCTGAGAAGAAGCACTTGTGTTATTTACTCGGAAAGTGATGGAAATGATCTCCTCGTCCAGAATGGATTGTCCCTTGGAGTCCCCAGGAAGAATAACATGATTTACTTTTATGGCAGCACATTTTATACAAACTCTTTTGTTGGTGGAGAAAAATGTCTCGTCTGACAGGATTGCGGGAGAAACCGTCTGATGCTCTTCTCTCTCTCTCTCGCCCTAATAGTCTTGTGCCCCATCCCTAAGAGCGCACGAAACGTCTGGCATGCGGGATGGTAATGAGGTGGCAGACTTCTCCTAACATCAGAATTTCAATGAGGATGGAATTTGCCTCCAAAAGAGGACAGTGATCTTTTCACAAACACTGTCCTTTGTCCTGAGGTGCACAGAATCCCCAAATCCCTAAAATATTTCATCTGTAGATAAGATAATTTTGCTCTAGCCCAGGCTGCAAAAGAAAGAAGGAAAAAAAAGCCATCTACGAGATGCAGCCAGGAAAGTCTTGTTGCTTAGGGAGAAGGTAAATTAAAGGCTTCTATCTTATCTGTATTTCAATTAAAATCTTATTTTTAGTCCCCATCAGTGCAAGCCGTGCAAGTCTTTCCAAGTAGAAAATGTCATTTTAGGAGGTGGACGTTGGAGAAATCTTTAATGGCAGGTCCTACATGTGATACTTTTCATGTGCGGGAGAAATGACACAAACGTTTTGAAAGAGAAATGAAACATACAGAGGTGGCAAGGGCAGTTTATTTCTTACTCTAGTGAATTCTCTCTCTCACAGGGTCTTTTTTTTCTTTTTCTTTCTTTTTTTTCTTTTTTCTCCTGTTTTTTTCTGTTTTTTTTTCTTTCTCTTTTTCTTTCTTTCTTTCTTTCTTTCTTTCTTTCTTTCTTTCTTTCTTTCTTTCTTTCTTTCTTTCTTTCTTTCTTTTCTTTCTTTCTTTCTTTCTTTCGTTTTGGCTGAGCCTCCATTTGAATATCTCAGCAAAGATGGTGACGAAAAGAGAAATTTCAGTATTCATATCTAGAGAATGTAGTCCAGATAAATAACTTTTCTGGAGACAGCCTGGTAGAACTCAGTGACTGAGATGCAAGGCCCCATGAATAAGACTAAATCAGGTATCAAACCCTAGATCAATCAATCAATCAGTCAATCAATCGACTAATCAATCTATAAAAATAAAGCTGAAGGAATACAAAGCTAGGTTCCATTGGGAAAGTAAGGCAAGTGTAAAATGTGGGTTTTAGGGCAGCCAACTGAGAAGCATGGAGGAGGCATTTCTGTTTCGATGGGGGCTGGGCCATGTGGTTTGGGGGCGCAGAGAGGCAGGGGGACAGAGCGAAGGGGTGAGGGGGCATGCTTTGACCTGAAAGGAGAGAGTGTAGGTTCCATTGTTGTCTTCCTCACAGACCAAGACAAAGGTCAGTAGACTTTCTCTGTAAAGGACAAGGTCATCCGTGTTTTAGGCCTTGCGAGCCATATAGTCTTTGTCACAACTGCTTGATCCTGCTTCTGCAGAGCAGAACCAGCCACAGACACTATGCAAATGGATGAGCCCAGCTGCATTCTAATAAAACTTTACTCATGCACATGAGATGTGAATTTCGTAGCATTTTCACCTCCTAAAATATTGTTATCCTTTTGATGTAATTTTTTTTTCAATTGTTAAAATATCTTAAAAATCACTCTCAACTCACAGACCGTACAAAGTTCTCACTGGCCCGATTTGGTCAGCGGGAGTCTGCCAACCTCTGACCCAGTTGACACCTTTATACCATCGTAAAATCATCAGGTTCATTGCTAAAAAAAATGATTTAGAGAATAAAAATCTGAACTGTGAGCCCTCTCCCTCTTGGAGTTCTAAGAGGCAACATCTAGTCCAGTTCAGACAATTAGGTCACATGGGGGGGAGACGGGGGTCTCTCTAGGTGGCAGCTAATTGTTTCGTTAACTAGAAACAGTTACTAGAAGGGGCAATGGGCCGGTGCTAACGTAAGTAGTAAGTCATCGGTGGAGCTCACGTTTGCCGAGCACCTTCCCCAGCCCTGGCCCTGTTCTGCACGCTTTTCCAACTCCTTAACACGGCGTCTCCTATTGCTACTACTGCTTTGCACACGAGGGAACCGAGGACCAGGGAAGTAGTGAACTACCTCGCCCGAGGGCCCTCGAGGGCTGAATCCAGAGCAGCCCAGGCGCGTGGGGCAGAGCTGGACACTGGGACGTGCCCTGGTGTGCAGCCCAGGAGCCAGACTGTCGGGCATCAAATCCAGACTCCGCTACTTGTCAGCTCCAGGAACCAGCTTCCTCACCCCTGAGCCTTGGTTTTCACATCTGTGGAATAGGGTGATAATTGCATCTATTTCATGGAGTGAGATTGAAGACTAAAAATTCATGGCCTATAACTAGTTCCTGATAATGTTGGCTAATTGACTATAAATTAATTATCCTGTTTTCCATAACTTACTAATACGTGGTGTTGTGTTATATCCTTGTCCTTAAAACAATCCCTTTCTGACTTTGAGAGATACTTCTGGAGTCATTTATTGCATCGGGATTTGGCAGATGAGGCCACATGCACTCCGTCCAGAAACATAAAGCTCACGATACGTTAAATGGCCTTGAGATGTCCTGAGGATTTTTTCAGATGCCCCTGGGTACCTCCCAGGATCTACACATAGTTCCAGACTCCACTTGGTCTGGATACAAGTGACATCCAGCACTGCTTGTGGAAGGCAGCATCGGCAGTCTCCGAGGGAGGGACCTGGAGGGGGACCATCTCTGGCACCCCTGCCTCCAGGGGGAAGCATGAAAATCGTCACTGCCAGTGTCCTGAGTGTGCAGCTGGTCCCCTGAGCGTTCTTCACCTTGGGAAAGACCCATAGTATTGGCTCAGCCAAACTCCATCTGGTGTTATGTGAACACCCCTACTTATTTAAGGTAATGGAATTCCTAAGTTTTAAGGTCTTTTTTTTCCCCGTAGTTCTTCATTTTAAAATCAAGATCAGAGTGTACTCCATGCACCCCACGTACCCCAAGTGTTCCCACTGCAAAAAGCTCAGGGACTGCCTGTGATCTGGCAGATAAAGTCACGTGTTTTCTTTTCCCCCAATATTCAGAGTTTTTTAAATTCTGATTCATCTATTTATGCCCCAGAGGTTTTCAGCTCCTATGACTATCTTCCAGGCATGTTGGGAAGCGCGCTTCAGTATCTACAAAATTGGGATCCACCTTAAAATCGATGACACGCCCACGTGGCACGATCACCTCGCTCTGTACCTAGGGCAGTCGTGACAGTGGTCACGGCCTGCGTGCTTGTGCCCTTCGAAGGGACAGCATGGTAGCTTGCAGAGGTACAGGGATAACGCTAACCGGGAAATGACGGTGCAACACCTTACAACCCCAGGACTCCGATGGTTGTGGGAAGGTGGCAAACTGGGCAGGTTAAGTGCCATTCCCCAGGCAGACCCCAAAACTGGCGAGATCCACATAATCGTGGAAACGACTTACTAGCCTCACGCCAATAACCTTCATTCTTTTATGAATTCTGTTAAAAAAATGCTGCTTCGCCAGTGTTCTTGACGGCAGGGAAAATAATGCTGTATGACAACACACACACACACACACACACACACATGCATACACACACACGCACGTGCACACACACACACACACACAGACTCTAACAGTGAGGAAGTGATTCGGGAAAGTTGCAATCTGTGAACAACTTTTAAGACTACCATAACCATATTTTTCTTTTTATCACAAGAGTGATATATGATCAGATCTGTCTACTTAAGTGTAAAGGATTTCTTCCTGTAAGTATAAAATAAAAGTTCTAAGAAATAAGGAAGCATTGTGCCTTAGTTTTATTGTCAATGTTCGCTTTTATATTTTCTTTTTTTTTCCTTACTGGCGCGTGAGGTGTTGTTTTATCTGACGACGGATGGGATCTTAGATTCAGTAAAATAGGGTTGTGTGCTAACTGTGAACTGTAGAGATGGTGGCCCAAAGGATAGTCATAGCCTTTGCCCCTAAGGACTCATACAGTCCCGTGCGAAGGGACATCAGTCCTCGCGTCCTCTGCGTTTCGTGACCCTGGACTGCCCCTTTCTTCTTGGTGCTCCCCTATTCATGCTTCGAGGCCCACATTAAATAACATCTCCACCGAGAGATTTTCCCAGAGTGCACATCATTTCTCACTGTCTACAGAAATAGCATCCTCTTCCTCCATTCTCTATGTTTTCCTCCTAGTCATAGGTGCTAGAGCCAGGTACCTTGGTTTAAACCGTGACATCCATGCTTGAGTAAGTAAGAAAGGCTGCTAAGCCTCAGTTTCTTCATCCATGTAGAGGGTATGTATCTCATGCTCAGCTTGTATGGCTGTTTTAAGGACTAAATGCTTTCAGACATGTAGGGCACTCTCAAGAGAACTTGGCCTAGTGTAATCGAAATGGACCATTGTGCTTCTATGGCAGCAACCATCCCACTGTGATCTGAGTCATGGGGATGGGGGTCTATGTGGAAGCTGCTCCAGTGATGTCCAATGTCGCTCTCATTTCTCTCCCTGCATATAGCACAGAATTCAGCTCAGAAGGAGAGAGTCAATCACTGGGCCCTTCGATAAACATTCATTAAATTAAATACCTAGTACACTTTAGCCATCGTCCTGGTTATAGAGAGCTGGAGAGATATTTGTTGAACGAATTAACAAATGATTATTCACTTTGCGTAGAGTAGGTAATGCCCAGAAGATGACCAGTCACCACCCCCTGTTTGGCCAAAGGTCAGGACACGGTACAAGTCACTGGCTGATAATGGTTCATAAACTCTGGACATAACCTTTGTCATGTTTTGTTTTACTTATTTATTTATTGATCTGTTGTTTATTTGTCTGAACTCACCCGACAGCGTGGTGTCTGACTACACTCTTACTCTATCTAACTTTTTTTTGAGGAGGTCCCCTGACTCAGCAAGGCTCACAGACTCTTCACAGCGCAGAAGCTCTCCGCCTGCAGGAGTTCTGAGGCCTCGGCTTCCCAGAGTTCCCACTTTGGTCACTCCTTGCCCCTCCCTCTGCTCCACGCATCGCCTCGGCCCTGAAACCCGCTCCCAGCCTGCAATCTTCCTCTTCATTCAGCACTTCCGAGTTGAACCGAACCCCGTTTCCCTGTGCCTCTTTGCTGGCTCCATTTTGGTTTCTCTACATCATTCTTCCTCAAGGATGGCTTTCCGGGTGGCACTCGTGTTTGCTGCCGTCCAGTCTGGGGATCTGGTTTCCCACTGGCCCCCTCACCGAGGAGAAGGTGATGCATAGCCGTTAATTCTGTTCCCTCAATATTTCCGAGTCTCCACTTTCTGGTTGCAGGGTCAATTTGTGCCGGGAACTATGTTATAGTTTCGGCCAGTGAGTTGTGAGCTGTAGAGGCTGAGTCACTTCTAGCTATGGTATCGATTTCTACGTAAAAGACCATCCAGGTCCCTTTGTCCCTCTGCTTCTCTGACCAGCACTGTCAAGATGGCAGCTGACCCATCAATGTGCATCTTAAGTGAGGAAGTAAGACGTAGAGCCCCACGAGACCCATAACAGAGATGGAGCATGAGGAAAGAGTGCAGCTGAACTAATTAGTAAGTTACTAATATCTGAGAGTTTCTTGTTTGCACAGCATAATGTAGTATATCCAAACATTTTCTACAATTTTAGCCTTTATTTCCTTTGGGTTATTCTAATGGCCCGTGAACCGTCTGTGTCATGTGGATTAAATCCACGTGACATTTTTCATAAAGCATCAGCCAAACATTTCAAGATTTGTATGCCTGGATCCTATGAAAGGCGGGCCGTGTTGCTGAGTCGTCCAAAGCTGACTCACCAGCTCTGGCTTTTATTACAACTGAAAAGCAGTGGAAAGCTGTCTCGTAGCACCTCTTCTGTTTTTGGGAGCGGGGCTGGAGTTGGGGGGCGGTGGCAGACCACGTGATGAGCGACTGTGCAGGGTTTGTGTCGATTCATTCATGGTGTTGAGTCATTTCCTGATGCCAGTCACCACTCTGTGGACAGCAGTGGAATCTAATATTTCTGAACGTATTTTGGCTCAGTGACACCTTAATGGTGTACAATAACACTCGGCCTCCCTCTTGGAAAAATGAATACTCTCATTTCTCTAAACATTGGGCCTTTACCTTCAACCGTTTCCATTTAAATGCAAATTTCAATCATGTTGGCCTCTCTGTATTCCAACTTGCACATATGGAAATGTTGGCAGCTTGAATCCAGATTTCAAGGGCCAGGAGCTGTTCCCTCCGGGGGCCTCAGACAAGTTGAAATGGCCCTGTTTTCTCTTGCTCCCTTGTTGCTGAGGTCCATCTCCAAGGGACTATTTTGCATCCATTGGGGGGCGTGGCCGAGTCAGAAGAAGGAAGGATGGCGTCCAGAGCAGGAAACATATGGACGTAAGCATCACGTGGAGGTCCCTGAAGTGGCCTAGTGTCATTTTAACGTGCTCTGGCTTAGACCCTTAGTCCTGGAGCCTCAAAGACAGACTTCAGGGCTCGTGAGCTCCGAAGGGATGCTCAGCACTTCCTCCCTAAGGGAGACCTCTGTCATCCTCACCACGTCACGAGTTGAGTCCCTGCCTCCCAAGCCTGATCAGTCCCTCCTCGTCTGTGGACAGGCTTCTGGGGCCCAGGCCAGCAGAGTTGGGGGAGCCCCCACACAGTAGGGCAGGAGGGCCGGTGTGGCCTGTGCAGGCGTCTGTTGAGCTAAGTTTTTTGGGAGATGGACTTTGGGGTCCTCTAAAGCCCCAACTAGAAAAAGAGCCAGGACCCAGTGACCATAGCCGCCGGGACTTCAGAAGATTCTGGAAGTTTCTCTCTTAGAGAAAAGAGCACTTCTGGAAGCCCAGGTTACAATTGAACGATGACATTTTCTAGCTCTGGGACTGCATTCAGGTACGTTGACCCAGACCTCAGTTTTCACAAACATCAATAGAACCAAGAACGAAAGTTACAACTCATCGCGGGGCCACGGCTGGGAGAAGTGTGCTAATCACTCACGGAAGCCACTTAAGACAGTGTCCGATGCCCTGCGGGTGCTCCAGACATCTGAGGGGACGGTGCGGGGGACGAGGGTTTGGAGGCAGTGGTGTGCTCTCTCCTCCTTTGCTATGTGGTTGCTCCTTCTGCGTTCAGCAGAGAACTCCTTCCAACCTGAAGACTCTTCCTTGGGATGGGAAAGCGGGAGCACAGTGAAGGCCCCACTTGTCTCGAGAGCAGAGAAAGCCCCTGGAGAGGCATCATGAAGAAGCAGCCTTGCCGTTGCGGGAAGGAAGAAAAGGGAGACTCTGCAGCCGGCGAGCCCACGTGGGTCGCTCAGTCTTGGGCCTTGCTGCTCAGAAGCTGCATGATGTTGCCGCTGTGAACCGGTGTCGCCATATTTAACGTCCTATTCCCTCCTCGGGAGATGGAATGCGTCTGGCTGGAAACTCCAGCATGGCTATAGGTCGCATTAATGAAAGACAGAGTCAAGGCCAAGGGAGGGGAAGCCCTGTGCAGGGCTGGTGGAACAGCTCCGAGGGGAGCTTCTGCACTGCCTGAATGCTTCTGGGAACAAAACTCACCATCTAAACTTGCTCTCTGGGCAAAATGAACACCACATGCTGGATGGCGAAGCAGAGAAGCCGAGCTCTCGCCAGCAGATACAACATGCAGCTAAGCAGATGCACTTTGGACCGACTATGGCCTGGAAAGCCAGCAGGGCTGGGGAGATTGATGCAGAAGCTGTGAAGTCCAGTGTCTTGACCGGAGGACCCAGGAGGGGGCTGGTGTTTGGCTGGGGAGGGTGTCATGTTTTGTCTTTTAGACTGTTTTTGAAGTGACGGGCACAGGCATGAAAGGCAGCAACAGCTGGAGGTTAAGGCATCACAGCGACATCAGAAAAACAGCCCAGTGACCACAAGGGGTAAAACTTTGGAGAAAACAGAGGAGCGTTTGCTTGCATGGGCTTCCTCCGTGAGATAGTGAAATTCTTACGAGCGAGAACTAGGTCCAATTCAGAGGAGCGTGTGGTTGGTACGTGCTTATTCCAGGGGTGAATGGATAGACAGGTGGGTGAGTGAGTGAATTCGTGTGTGTGTGCTCGTAAAAGCTCCTCCCTCCCTGCCTGGCATCACCGCCACCATAATTGTCTTACTTGCTCTTCCCTCTCCCCATGCGGCTCCCTCAGGACGTCTCCTATTGGCTGGCCCCCTCTTGTCATTTGGCTTTTGCTCAGATAGATGTCTACCAGCTGCCCTCAAGGGGCAGCCAGCTCCTCTGCCTGTGACCACGTCACCTGTCATTCTGCACCACACAGCCTGATTCATGGTGTTCCACCACGCTCAGCAAATTTAGGCTTTTGCTTAAATTGTGTGTGTTGGCTATTGTCTGTTCCCACACCCCGTGCAAGATTACTGACTGCACCAGAGCGTGGGGGCATGGAGGTTTTCTGTTTACTTCTTTTTTTCCCCCAAAAAACTAGGACAGAGGCTGACACATGGCAGATGCTCAATAACTATTGATAGAATTTATCAATGACTCTTTATCAGCCTTACTATAGCTAATACTTGTGGAACACCAAAGTCGTCCGAGGCACTGGTTCTTTGCATGCATTACTGCATACCCTGGTGCTTCCATATTGTCAAACCCCACTTTATAGATTAGCAATCTCAAAATGCATGCATACGCGCGCGCACACACACACACACACACACACACACACACACACGTACACATAGCTGTTCTTCTTTTAAGACAAAGCTCCTGCAGACCTCCGAGAAGCTACAGAAATGTAATGAGAAAGGTTCAAACTTGATGGGCTGGGCCCAGCTGCCCAAGAACCCAAGGCACAGGGGACAAGCAGGACTAGCGTTTAAGAACACGCCCTCCCCAGGGCCAGACCTCGTTTCCCAGGGCCAGGAATGTGCAGGGCACACTGGAGCTCGCTCTCAGCAGATGCGGGAGGCCTCCCTTCCGGGCAGGGTCGTGCTAACTGGAGTCAGATGTTGCAGCTCCAGGAGACAGGCCAGTCCCTGTGCATTTGGGAGAACTTGAAAGAATTCTGGAAGAGCCATAAATCTTGGACCGGAGCCTTTTATCAACCTCTAATTTATCATGGTCTCTTAATTACTCTGACTGGAGAAGTCGTAATCCATATGGATGGAAATTCGGTCGGCACTGGCCTGCTTTTCATGACAAGGGCAGTTCTTTTGACACATGCAATTTTACTTAGAGGGATTCCACTGGGCAAGGGTGCTTTTCTATGCCCTGCTGCTGGTAGTGCCATTCACCCAGCAGACATTCCCCCACCGTCTCCATGGTGCCATGTTCTGCACTCGTCCGTACCCTACAAGGTAGAAAAAGAGAATCTGACTCTCAAAAGATACTTGACAATGACTGAAAATAAATAGACAACCAGAAAATTCCACTTGATAATGATCAATGACGTAGAGGCCAAGTAGGGGGTGTTGTGTGGCCACCACGGAAAGGCACATTACTAAGCCTAAGGGCGTCGGGGCCTTGAGGAAGGAGGAAGTTCCCAGTCCTGAGACTTGAAGGCCTTTGGAAAGCAAGACCATGCAAAGGCCTGGAAGAAGATGATCTCATGGAATGCTGAAAAATTAAAATTAGCCAGATGTGTCTAAGACCACAGCAGATGCATTGGTAGGCATGTTGATAGGGCCTGACACACAGTAGGACCTCTTCTCTAAGCTTCAGACAATGCAGTGTGATCACTCATTTAGCCAACGGGCCATCTCAAACCTGATGGACAAAACATGGCTGAAACTCTTGCCACTTTTCCCTCCCCTTTCCTCTGCCTCCAAACCAATCTCATCTCAATTCTTCCCTATCTCAGTCTGCTGTACCACCACACACACCTTTCACCAGGCCCCAAATCTAGAAGCCAAACTCGCTTCTCCTCTTTCCTTAAACCCCCTCACCCAGTCCATCAAGGAATTCTGCTGGTTTACCTTCAAAATGTGTCCCATGTCTGTCCATGTGTAACCCCCAGCGCTGCCACCTGCTCTGGCCAGCTCCCTTTCCATGTAGGACTCTGGACTCCTTCTGATAGGAACTGTGGCACAATTGTCCCAGCATGCCCCATGCTGAGCGTGACTGTGTGGATGCACATGTCTGCTTGTGCGCACTTGAGACTCTCTTTGAAAGTGGTGAAAATGGTTTGGTCTGCCTTTGGTTCTCTGCAGTGTGTGCTTGGTAAATGACAAACTCTCCCAGCCTGGAAAGAGGACTAATCATTGCTTCATCACTGGGTGGTCACTGGGCACCAGGCCCTATATCTTGTGCTATGTATGAAGGGTTCGGGGACACCAGACATGGCCTTGGACCTTATGCAGCTTACAACCTAGTGGGCAAAGCAGGTAGTTGAGCAGATTTCCACAACGGAGCGGAATAGGACTCTGATGGAGATGATTATAGAGCGCTGGGGGATTCAACTCAGGCTTATGTGACTCTGATAAAGAGAGAAGCCGAGAAAAGTCCCCTGCAAACTCCTTGTCCAAATTAGGAGAGCCCCGACGACCATGTGGATCAGGATAATCATGCTAGCCTGCAATAACAAGGTAACCTCAGCATCTCGGAGGCTTAACCCGACCTCTCGTGCCTGTTGGGAGACCCTCCGGGAAAGCCTCCTTCATGATCCAGGCTGATCCAGTGATCCAGGGTGCTTTGATCTCATACTCTATGATGGAGTGTTAGGGAAAAAAGGGCTGAGACTTCCACAACAGCTTCCTGAACCCACTTTCCAACTCATGCTAAATTTCTCCCTTTATTATTTCCATTGGGAAGAAAAAAGTCTGGAAGAGGTGATAAAACAATTTCAGCCAATTTGACAAAGCGTTCTCCTTTCCCCTTTTCTGTTCTCACCTCATCTTACCCTTCAAATCTTAGACCAATAGCTGAGTTTCAGGCAGCCAAGCTCTCCTTTATGGGTGCAGGGGATTTGCTTTGTTTACTGCTGATTCACTCGTTATGTTCACTGGTACGACACCTGCAAATTGCAGGTGCTCCATAAACGTTGACTGACTAAGCATCCTAAGGAGAAGACCGATCACAGAATATCCCCCTGAAGGCAGAGAGAAAAGTCACAGTTGCAAAGTGTGAAGAAATGTTTATGGCCCAGCAATTCCACTCAAAAGCAGCATGACTTCAAGGCAGTGCTCCTTCTCTCTGAATCTGAATGCTCCCTTCCAGCAAACGAGGATAACAAGCTCACCTCCCAAGTTTAAGGACACGATCACCTTATAGATGTGAACGTTTTCCCAAGCTCTCACAGGATGCAGATTGCACAGCTGTTATTGCTTTTTCTCCCCTCTCTTTTAGACTCTGGTGAATTGGTTGAATGATAAGGTCCATCACCAGGGACAACTGCAAATATCTTTTGCAACATTGCTCAGGGAGTCAGTAGAATACTTTGGACTTCGGAACTATCAAGCCTTTCATTCTTTTTTAACTAAAACTTCCCTAGGCAGCAGAGGCTCTCAAATTTCAATCAGTAGCCAGAAGACAGCTGGGAATGTCCCCAGCTGATGAATCCCAGTGAATCCTGGGATTCATCAACTGGGGACACAGAGTCACAGAGTCACTTCTTCTTGGTGCTCCAGGGTTGCTGAAGACTAGTGAACCCAAAGATGATTTTTTTCATAGGAATCCAATACAGGTCTCTGAGATAGGATAGTGTCCCATATCATCGTAGCGATGATAAATTTGTCATGACATCTCCAACACTTTATAATATCTTGCACGTGAACAACACTGTGACTGTGTTTTTCAGTCATTCAAACAGCACATGCTTGTTGTAGAAACAATCAGACAATAAAGATGAGTACAATCATGTAGTTACTATTTATGAGTGACTTCACTGTGCCAGGCTGTATTCACAACAAGGTATGTCTCTTAATGTCATCCTTATGACCACCCTAGGAAGTAGATGTTATTATTATAGGCATTTTACAAATTGGGAAGCAGAGTCACTGAGCAAGTATGCCCTTCCCCGAGGCTCCACAGCTGGAAAGTGTTGAGTGAATTCACACCCAGGAAATCTGGTTCTAGAATGAAGATTCTGAACCAATCCAGAAATAATTTTAATCTTATTCACTGTTGTGGGCCGCCTTGGGTCCCTGCAAAATTCAAACGTTGAAGCCTTAACTCCTCCTACCTCAGAATGTGACTATATTCAGAGATGGGGACTTTAAAGAGGGTGATTGAGGTTAAATGAGGTCATGTGGGTAGGTCTTCATCCAATGTGACTGGCGTCTGTGTAAGAAGAGATTAGGACACACATAGGCACCAGGGTACGGGCACACAGAGAGACCACCATGTGAAGAAGCAGCAAGAAGGTGGCCATCGTGAGCCAAGGAGAGGGGCCTCAGAAGAAATCAACCCTGCCAACACCTTGATCTTGGACTTCCAATCTCCAGGACTGTGAGACAATGAATGTTTGTCATTTAAGACACCCAGTCTATGGTATTATGTTAAGAAAGTCTCAGAAAACTAATACATCCACTAACACAAACGAACCCAAGCTATGCAGTCATTTGGTCATTCAACAAAGATACACGAAGCACCTTGCACATCTGTCTATGACCAGGCGAGGGCCTGGGGAGACACAAAATATGTTCTCCAAGATCTTTATTCCAAACAAATTTATTGTCTGCATTTGTCTGTTCGTGGCCCTGTACTGGTAAAGCAGACTTAAGATGCTATGAGACGATGCACTATGAGAATTTCATTAATCATTCAACCATGCATTCATTCAGTATATATTCATTCATGCTTCTCTAGGGATGAGGCACCAGATCATGTAGATGATAAGAGAGTGGTAAAGCACCCCGATCCCTAGGCTGCAGGGAAACCCCTGTGGGTATTCATCAGAGCCCTGGCCCTGAGTCAAGCTTTGGAAATTCAAGTCCCAGCACTGTCATCTGTTGGCTAGGATACTGCTGACAAGATTTTTAAATTCTCTGTTTTCTTTTTTAACACTGTCACAGGGTATCAAATAGTCCATATTGTGAAAGTTTGCTGCAAGTTTGCTGTAGAACTATGTGTATAGAACTTACAAGCTGGTGGATGTCCCATTACACCTGCACGGTGACAATGAACTATAATTGTGCACAGAAAGGCAGCACCACCAGTATAGCCACGAGGCTGTACTGGTCACTTGACAAGGGTGCTGGCCCCACAAGAAGAATTGGTCCTCAGAAGTCTGGTGGTCCAGCATTCCAATTTCTTCGGGTTACAATTTTCTCATCTAAAATATGGCAATTATAATATTTTCCTCATAGTCAGATATCTTGGGAGATATCGTTGCATGCTCTATCATTAGTCTTTCATGTTCCATAAGAGGAAACTGAAGCAAACTGTCCAGTAAGTAAACCCAGGGCATAGAGCTACCCTTGTTTTGACTCCAGAATCTATGCCCTTGACCACAGGTGGGATGGGGGAAAATGGTCCATGGTTCCTTAAATGGGGGCAAAAACAAAGTCAGCAGGGGACCTCAGGACCCGTTAAGGACAGAATAGAGGGTGCCACTGTGTGATTTGAAGACTGTGCTTCTCGATAACCATGAGACGAGCTCTGAGGTCCTCCCAGCACACCAATGCCCTTGACCCTCTCATCTGTGGGGACACACAGGTCCCACCCTTCCCCTCTCCCACCAAGTAGGATTTGCCATGGGAGCCAGAAAACAGCTCTCTTCATGTGCCAAATGGAAATAGGAGAGGGAAACTTCCCAATCCCCATCCACGCTGTGCCAGGAGAGCCCAGTACCATGCTCACCATTCTCGGAGAGCTTTATCAGCCCCTGAATGCCTTAGAAGAATTTATACATATTTCCTAATTAACAGTCTTTTTTTTTTTTTTTTTGGCACACTGGCCAAGAAGTGATGGCACCTTGACTCCATGAACGCATTGGGGTGACACCTCTCCCCCTCTGTTCGGTTTCCCTTCTGCACTCGTTTGATTTTGCTGAGCCAACAAGGGCATCGAGAGGCAGATGATGCATCGTTTTATATTTCATTAAAGTAGCCCCTGACTTCAGGCTCATTAAAGCCATCGTATTGGCAAAGATTCACTCGGGGCCTGAAATGTCGATTCTAACTCCGTTGCATATGGAAATAAATTAGTGCGATCTGTATAACTTGTTGGGGAAATTACAGTTTTGGATTCAAACGTGTCCCATCTGTCTGGCCTAGCCTGTGCTTCTACCCCTGGGCCTGAGACGACCTTCTCACGTCTTCTCTCTCTCTCTCTCTGCTGTAGGGTTTGGTGTGATGCTCTGGCATCAAGGTTTCCTTAGAAACCAAAGATTCCTTTCAGAGTTGGCTCGTATATGGCCCTCCCCTTCTGTTCTAGGTTAAACTGTGCCCCCCAAATATTCACGTCCGCCTGGAAACTCAGAAGGCAACCTTATTTGGGAATAGGGTCTTCGAAGTATGATCAAGTTAACACAAGATCGTACTGGATTAAGATGGGCCTTAATCCACTCACTAACATCCTTATCGTAAGACCCAAGAAATCTGGACAGAGAGCCATGCGCGGAGAGAAGCTATTATAATGACAGACGTGGAAAACACCACGTGAAGTTGGAGGCAGAAATCAGAGTGATGTGTCTACAAGGCATGGGTACCAAGGGTTGCCAACAAACCACCAGATGCCGAGTGAAAGGTATGGAGCAGACGGTCCCTCAAGCCCCCAGGACGAACCGATCCTGCCAGCTCCCCGACTTCAGACTTGCAGGCTCCAGCACTGCGAGAAAATAAATGCCTATTGCTTTGAGCCGTCCAGCTTGTGATCACTTGTTCCAGCCATGCTAGTGTACCAGCATCCCTCACCCCTGAAGAAGCTGAGGGGATTCTTCCTCCTCAGTCTTGACAATTCACATCACGCTCCCTTTCTCTACATGTCCCCTCTGCATATGTGTCACCCTTTTTGACTTCTGTTGCTTGCAACTGATTTTCAGCAAACATCGAGAGCCCCCATGACGTGTCAAGCCTGGGGCCAGGCACCGAGGAGGGACAGCCAGCCCCTGAGTTTTGGTGGCACGTCCCTGGTTTCCGTCTGCTGGTGTCCTCCATCAGGAGTCAGGCTCCCCGTGGTTGATGGCACCCCTGATGGGTCTTTCTCTCAAGGGAAAGATTCCGCAAAGAGAATCCTGGAGTGGCTAGGTCTCCTGCTCAGATGTCCGTCAGAGGAGGAGCTGGGGAGGCTGTTGGAGAGGCCAGATGCAGAGGGGTAGAGAGATCCACAGGGTGGGTGGGGAGAAGGAAGTGTCTCGGCCAGGTGGGAGATTGTGTGTCTGGAAAGAACAGGGACAGGTGGCCCAGGGCAGTGAGGGGGGACGGCTATGATGGTGGATGGAGTCTTGAGTGGGACGTGGTTGGCAAGGAGAGCTCGGTGATGGGAGATCTATGAGGGGGCCATGGATGGAGATGTAGGCATCAGGGGGGTGAGGTAGGTAGGGTGAGCGGAGTAGAGCGGGTGGGGTGGAGTGAGTGAGGTGGAGTGAGTGGGATGGGATGAGTGAGCGGGTGAGTGGGGTGGAGTGGATGGAATGGGGTGACTGAGTAGGGTGGGTGAGTGGGGTGAGTGGGGTGGAGTGGGTGGTCTCCAGGGATGTGATAGGAGCAGGGAGGAGCACAGGCAAGAGAAAGACCCTCAGACGACAGGAATCCACCTCTGGAAGCACAAGGCCTTGCTTAGAGGCCAAGGGATCAGCCCCTACTTATGACTTCAACCCATTAGAATGGGTGCATCACGCCATAGCTAGAGGAAGGATACAGGATTCTAGTGTAGGGTCTGAGATGAGTGATGATTTGGGAAGATGCAAAAGGGAGCCTCCAAAAGCCTGCATCCAGGTTGGCCTTGGACTTGGTCTCCAGAGACGCCACTCGGGGCCCTTAGATCCCTCTAGATTCGTATCAGGAACTGACAGGGGAAGCGAGAGTGAGAAGGGCAGAGTTTGGAGCAGAGTGGGGGCGTTCATCCAGGTAAGCCATCCAGGTTCTAGACGCCCTCCTGAGAACCCACCTCTGCTGAATGTCCTCCTCCCCACGGGGAATGAGAAAGTAGCTTCCCCACCACGGTCTCAGTGACTCCTGAATTAGACACTGTGAGGTAACGACATTGCCCAATTTTAAAAGGCGACTGTACGGTGCCTCAAATCACGTGATGTAATGGAAGCAGTGTCACAAATAAACAACAAGTGATGCAGGAAGTAAGTCACATCAAATACTTTGTCATGCCCAAGGTTGTAAGACTATTTAATGTGAATATATATGTCTACATAAATATGTGTGTGTATGTGTGTGTGTATGTGTGTGTGTGTGTGTATGTATGTGTGTGTGTGTGTGTGTGTGTCTGTGTGTGTGTGTTGTGTGTACACACATGCGTGCCTCGCAGAGTTAAAGATCAGCTCCAGCGCCATGGCAGGATATTAAAAGTTTAACGAGGTGCAGTTTCAGAGGTGCTAACATTTGACAACCAGAAACGGCAGTAGCCAAAAGTTTATAATCCGAAACAGACGACCAGTGATGGGCATGCAGGTTGCTTGCTCAGAGTGATGCTCTGGGCTGCAGGGACGTCCTCGGAAGGGACAAATCAGACCTGGATTCTGGGCTGGCATACGAGCCACCAAAACACTTAGCCGGAGCCTCTGCTCCGAGACGGGGTGGCCACATGTGCATTGTGGTTTTGTGGGCAGCTGGAGGTAATGCATGGAGGCTGTTGGCATAGGACTGGGACCGATGGCAGGTGCTTACGTGGGCTTTGGTGCATCATTGCCAAGGTTTAACCAGCATTAAGAAGTTTCTCATACTGGGGAAGCGCAGAGTGGCTGTGTTCTGCCTTGTGCCAGGGGTTCTTGCTCTCGCACTCATAAAACTTTCTGTAATAATTTGATTTGGCCCAACTTGAACATCTGGTGGAACAGCTCGGAGGGAAGCAAACCTGACTCAGATGCTCCTAACGAAATAACCCATTTATTAAGGGGGTTTCGGTGACGTTTCTGGAATGGGTCCAGGTGGCAGATTTCTAAAGGAGAAGGGCTCCGACATGTCAGAAACCGAAATGCAGCCCCAAGAGAATGGGAGAGCAGCCTGGGGAGCCCACTTTCCCGGCCAGCTTCTGTGACACACGTGACCCGCCCTGCCCGTGTGGCTGTCGCCTCTGGGTGCTCTCGGATTGCTAACGTTCACATTGTTCCTGAGTAAGATGCCAGGGTCCCGGAAGGCAGGCTGCAGCTCCAGGTAAGGTGTGCTTTTCATTTATTCACTCACGCTTTCATTCATTCATTCATTCATTCATTCATGCTTTCATTTATTCGCTTGTGGTTGTGAGAAGCATAGAGGCTGGTCTGGGCTTGAATTCCTCCCCACCTCTCACCATGCCGCTTAGAAAAATCCACAGCTGTTTCCTCATCAGTGAAATAAGGCTAACGATCGTTCCTAATTTGAAAGTTTTTTTTTTGTTGTTGTTAACATTAAATAAGACAAAACAACTAGCGTAATTCCTCAAGCAAAGAGATCGTTCATTACTAAATATTAATTATCATATTATAATTATAACTCTTATAATCTGTGCTGGAAGAGAAAACATACGTAAAGTAATTTGTCCCTCAAGGAGCACAAATTCTAGTGAGAGACAATGGTTTACAAAGAAATAGTGATTCGTTATGTGTTATATGTAGTTACAACATGGTGGCAAAATTCACTAAGTGTCGGATACTTGTTCTGTTGTTAGATACTTTTTTATGTGCTTCACATATATTCAGTCATTTAATTTTCACAAAACCCAAGAGGTAAGTACTTCTAGAAAAATCTCCGTTTGACAATCAAGTCAATGAATCTATAGAACTTTCTTCTCAATCTGGTTTGTTTGAACCCATAATAATGGCCAATGTTTACAAAATCCTTTACAATTGTCAACTTTTCCCCATTTTTATCCATGGAGCCCTCACAAGAACCTTGCATCATGGAGAGACTTGTTATTTTTAAATACACTTCACAAAGACAATGAGCCCTTAAGGAGTCGAGCGAACCTGTCCAAGGTCGCTGGGGCTGGCACAGATTGGTCTCTAGATCTTGGCACCTTTCTGGATCTACAACCGTCCCCTCAGTGTTGGTCTGAGGCTCATCCAACAAGAAAGGCAGAGTGGTGCCTTCTTGGGTTCACAGTGCCGACCCTTGGGTTTGTTGGCTGCACACATGTCACTGGGATCTCTTTTGGCTCCTCCCCCGTGCAGCCTGTGACCCTATTTTTCCATTTCTGTCAGGACCCCAGAATCTCATTCTGGAATTTTTCATTGTATTCTCCAATCATACTTGTCCACATAGATTTGTTTGCATTTTTTATTTTTCAAGCCATGTCTCTTTTTGGGCTCATGATGCTAGTTCTAATGAGTGCCTTGCACGATGCCTCTCGCCGTGATGATGCTCAGCCGGCTCTCAGTTCATCAGCGCGACTGCAAAGCCGGACCAGAAGCTTCGCGGCCTGTACCCCACAGATTAAAGCCCAGGACAACCAGGCGTGATCGCTTTTATCACATGTAGGCTGTTTCTCAGCCTGAATTATCATCAGGCAACTGTGCTCGCGTGCATGATGTTGGCAAGTGCCACTTTCAAGACATGGGAAGTTCACGTGTGTCCCTGGCGCCAAGCACAGATCCTTCGCCTGCCTCCTTCATCTGGTCTTATAAACCTGTCACAAAGAAGAGACCTCTTCACAGCACATGTTATTATTTACAGGTACGGACACACTATTAGTTTATATTATAATCCCGAATCTCTCAAATGTTTCCTGTACTCTTTGTTCTGCTGTTTCTGTATTAGAAACCGTGCTTTGATTTAGTGTCTGGGATTGTTCTTTCTTTTCTGAAACATTTACTAGCTGTTAGGCATCTGGTGCAGAGCCCGGTACCTTTAAGGGCAGAGACAAGGGCAAGACCCACAAGAAAGCCCTCCCACCGCGAGGGAGGGGCCCGAGAAGCTTTGCCCAGTATGACCACGTGACTTACTGACTACGTGACTTACTGAGCACTTAGCAGTGCCAGGCTGCGGCTGGGTATCAGACAGAGGGATCACACTTTGTCTGGTCAACAGTAACGGCCCAGCGGGCAGCATCCAATAATTGCCGCACTGATTAAACCTAGACTAACGAAACTGTGACGTCAACCAGTGCGACTGTATCAAACTGAAAAGCTTCTGCACAGCAAAGTGAACAATCAGAGGAATAAAAAGGAGCCCTACAGAATGGGAGAAAATATTTGCAATCCCTATTTCTGATGAATGGTTAATATTCAAAATATATAAAAGGAACTCATACAACTCAACAGCAAACAACAACAGCAAACGAACAATCCAGTTTCAACAACGGTCAGAAGGTCTGATCGGGCATCTTTTCAAAGAAGTCGTGCAGGTGGGACGTGGAAACGTGCTCGACATCACTAATCGTCAGGGAAATGCAAACCAAATCCACAGCGAGACGTCCCCGCACACCTGGCAGCACGGCCACCGACAACAAGACAACTAATAACAAGTATCGATGGGGATGTGGAGAAAAGGGGACCCTCAGACACTGTTGGTGGGAGTGTACAATGGGGCAGCCACAATGGAAAACAGTAGGGAGGTTCCTCGAAAAATTAAAAATAGGACTACATTATGATACAAAAATTTCGTCTCTGGGTGAAAATCTAAAAGAAATGAAATCACTCTCTTGAAGAGACACACTCAACCTCATGGTCATTTCAGAGTTATTACAATACACGAAGTATAGAAACAACTCAAGTGCCTATCAACAGATAAATGAATATATATATATATATATATATATATATGAATATTATTATATTATGTATAGGAATATCATATAAGAATATTCATCAACAGACGAATATATATAGAAATATTATTCAGCCATGAGAAAGATATAGAAGTATTATTATATAGGAATATTATTATATAGGAATATTATATAGCAATTATATAGCAATATTTATCAACAGATGAGTATATATATACATATATATATACAAATAAGTATATATGTACATATATACATATATATGTATATATATGTATATATATACACGCATACACATATAGGAATATTATTCAGCCATGAGAAAGAAGGAAATTCTGCCATTTGTGACAACATGGATGGATCCCGAAGGTTTTGTGCTCATCAAAATAAGTCATAAAGGAAGACAACTACTGTATGATACCACTTATATATATGTGGAATCTCAAAAAGCCAAACTCATAAACAGAGGCGGAGTGGTGGCTACCAGGGTCTGGGGGCTGAGGGGAGGGGGAAATAGGGAGAGTTTGGTCAAAAGCACAAACTTCCAGATACAAGACCACCAGGCTCTGAGGGTCTTAGGTGCAGCACGATGATCATGGTTAATGAACTTGAACGTTGCTCAGTGAGATCTTAAATCTTCTTGTGACAAAACAGAAGCGACACCACGTGACTCGATGGCACTGTATTAATGAGCTAATGCTATTGTGGGCATCGTTTTTCAATACACGAGTGGATCAAATCGATGTATTAAACTTACACAATGGTATGTGTCAATTCTGTCTCAGTAAAGGTGGGGGAAAGCTCAGGGACGAAAGTGACGTGGTTAGAGATGGCGTGTGTTGAGACTGGCTTTGCACTCAGCCCGTCTAGTGGCCTTGCCTGCCCACTGCCTCAACCTGGCTCTGGACCCCTCCACCTGGCTCGGATGCACAGAAGCCTTGTCCAACCCCTGCCCCTGCTCCAGCCACCCCTGCTTAGCCTGATGTTAGTAGCAGAGACAACGATTTCATCCATTGATAAAGCTCCAGAAAACAAGGTCTGTGTGATGACATAGCCCCAGTGCCTAGGACGGGGGCTGGCACCCAATAAAATCTCCGTGATGATCTGATGAGGGAAGGGTGAATTCCTGGATCTCTAACAAAGTTCCCAGCCATTTCAATCTACAATGTACAGTAAGCATTTGCTTCTTTTAAAAATGGTTTCCATTTATTCGACATGAGACTGTTTTTCTCCTTCCCTGCTCTGTGCCGAGCACTTAACAGAAGACAGCTCATTTATTTTTCTTAACCACAAATCTATGTGTTATTATTAGCTCCATGATAGAGTTGAGAAATCGGAGACTTGAGCAACTTAAATATTTTACCTAAAGATCTTAAGAGGAGGAGTCTACATGATAGCCACTTCCTCCCCGGTGCCCACCCTTTGCTACTTGCAATGTGGATTCTGCCCCCGTTGCTCTTATTAATACTTCTGAATTTTCACGGGTTCCCCATGACCTCAGCATCAATCAGGAGTTAGGTTCGCTTCCAGGGATGGACTGCGGTATAAGGACTGTATCGGTTCGCTAAGGCTGCTGTAACAAAATATCACGAATGCAGGGTTCATAACAGGCAAGAGGTATCTTTCTGTGGTTCTGGATGTGGGAAGTCCAAACCCCAGGTGGTGGTGGGGCTGTGCTCTCTCTCCTACCTCCTGTCGTCACCAGCAATCCCTTGCAGCTGAGCACATCTCATCTCCGTCTCATCTTCACGTGGCATCTTCCTCTTCCTGTGTCTGCCTGCAAATTCCCCTCTTTTATAAGGACATGGGTCAGGCTAGGACCCATCCTAACAACGTCAGTTTGACTCGATCACATCGCCAAGGACCTTATTGCCAACTAAGGTCACAGTCATAAATCCTGGGGTTCCGGATTTCAGCATATCTTTTTGGGGGGGGGACACTATAACAAGGATTCATGCAGGTAAACCACTGTTTTCTTCATGTGGCCTCCATCCTGGAGGCCCCTGGGGATTTAGGGTGGTGGTTGAGCCGATCAATTTGGGGGGACAGTTTTTACAAAGCTCCATACGCCAGGTGACTCAAGCAATAGAAGCGAGTTGTCTCACGGCTCTGGAGGCCGCAAGTCCCCAGCAAGGTGTCAGCAGGGCTGGCCCCTTGTGAGGGCTACGAGGGAGGGTTTGTTCCAGGACCCGCTCCCTGGAGAGAGGAGATGGCCATCGTCGGCCTGCACTGCGTGTGTCTCTGTGTCCAATTGTTTTTTAAGGACACCAGTCATATTAGATCAAAACCCGTTATAAGGACCTCTTTTTAACTCGACTAACTTTATAAGGACCCTATCTCCAAATTGGCTTACACTCTAATGAGCTGGGGGTTGGGACTTCAGCACATGAACTGGAGCGGACACAGCTCCACCCACAGCAGCATCCGCCTCACGAGTCCCATGTAACACTTTCCCCTTGTGTATGTAACTACTAGCAGGAAGGGCAAGAAAGAGTCTCTTTTTCTGAGTTATTGAGTTTTTTATCTCACCAGGAAAAAAAGGGGACTTGATATCGGATACCAAAATCACAAGTGAGCCATGTTCTTCTTTAATCTGATCTGATCGCTTCTTACTTTGTCCATCTCCTTAACACTGGGCCTATTGGCCAACACTCCTGACAGTTCCTACTGCAACAGTCCCATCCCTTGACCCTCCCTCCAGTGGCGGTCGACCCCAGCACTCCCGGAAGGCACCGAATTCTGTCATCAGGTCAACCTGCCTGTGAGGCCGCGGGTGCATTTTGCAGAGGGAGACGGGCAGAGCAACCCTTCCCTTCGCGATGACCCACGGCAGGTGTGAGCAGGCCCGATGGGGGTGGGGGTGAGCACTGGGGCTCTGGCCTCCACTTCCCGGGGCCGTGCATCACGCCTGACCTTCCGCCACCGGACCGGGAGTGACCTGTTGTAGCTTCTCGTGGACCAGGAATCTGTAGAGATCCTATAACTCGGCAGCCATGACAGCAAATACCCTTTCCACGTCACCATCAGCACGCACATCATCTCAGCCTCCGGGTGCTGGGAAGGACACCTGTGATCACATCCCTCACACCCTGGGGACTGAGAGGCCTCTGGGACCCTCCTCCTCTCTGTGTGGTGTGTCACGGTTCATTCCCGAAGCCCCTCCCCCTCCCCGGCTGTCACGTCAACATGCCCTGCAGCCAGAGTCTGGGTCGGCCCTGCTTCCAACACCACGTCTGAACTCTGAATGCTCACAGGGAGTTTCCTCCGTGCCTTCCTCTTCTCTCTGCCCTGTCCCTCGAGGAGAGGCTCCCCATCAACAGGGCTTCCACGTTCCAGATGATGGGGTGAGCTCCCACAGCTAGCCGCCCTCTGCCTCGGCATTTCTCCCAGCTCCCGTCTGCCTTGCAGTCTGCTGGTGGACCTTGCTGATGAATCCAGGTGATTGATCAGCACCTGAGACCAGCCTCTGACTGGGGATCCTCCCCAAACCCCACTTCTCCAGACTCCTGCTAGCTCCCCAGGCCACAGAGCACAGGTCCTGTGGGCCTGAGAGTCAGAGTGTCTAAATTCAAATCCTGGAGCCAGCACAAGCCAGCTGGGTGAGCTTGGCTGGGCGAGGAAGCCACTTGGCCTTTTCCTGAACATGCTTTTCATCTGTAATCGCTCACGGAGTGACAGTCATCACCCAGAGTCCGTGAAAGTGTCTCCTGATGATTGCAGGCCTCGTCCTGAAAGCTGGGAGCTTAGATTCACTCCTTCCCCCGTTAGCAACACGATGGCGTTCAGCTGGCTTCCTGGCACCTAGCCCGTTGCCATGCAATCAGAGCACCGTGGCTGGCCCTCAGCGCTCTTCACAGTAGCTCTGCAGCATCCCTTCTACTTAAGCCCCTTCGGCGGTCCCCCTCATCCCCGAGGTTAAGCTCCAGCACCGCCTCTGGGCATGCGCGGCCCTCTGTACGTCTAACTAGACCTCCCTCTGTCCCCAGTCCTTGCTGGGCTCTCTGCACACCAGAGGTCCCCCTGCTCAACAGTCTCCCCTCCCTTCATTTCATTTACACACAATTATTAAATCTCACTGGTCCTTCAGCGTTTCTAATGACCTGCTTCCAGGAATAGTGCTGTTCTTCCTACACCGTCATTGTCCTTCCACCTTCGTAGCCAGCTGTCCCCAGCCCCACGGTGCCGGGGACCTCTTTTCTACCTGAGTCACACAACGTTGTGTCCATGTCTGATCCCCTGGCCCCGGCCAGCAGGCTTCGATCCCAGCGCGGTGACACGTGTATGCTAAGTTACCACTAAAAATGAAATAACGTTTGTGATTCATCTCTCTGCTCTCAGGATATCTGAGCCATTTAACATTCGCTGTGCAAGGCCGGCCCTGTCCCTCATGTGCTGCCACTTGCTTTGTGTGCAGGGCTGGCACGGAGATGCCCAGCGGGAGCCGAGCAGAGCCTGACCACGGGAGGGGGGTGGCCCCTGTGACAGTCATCCAGCTCCGGGTCTCAGCCGAAAATAATCGGACATGTGCGGGGCCACCGCCGGGCCAGGGAGCGTGGCGGTCGGCCAGGTTGTACCTGCTGGGCCTGTTTGCTCTGGGCCCTTTCACCGGGCATCATGCCCTTGTGTACCGCAGGGCCTGGCCCCAGACACGTCACTACATCACTCACCACTGCCCGCTGCACACCCTGTGCCCCAGGGAAACTAAACCATTTGCCCTTAGTTCTGGTGGAGAATGTTAATGAAGCAATTGCTTTATTAAAATAATAATAATAATAAAGTCTTCATTATAATAGGTCTGAAATATTTTGCGTGTGATTATAAGAACAAAATCAAAAGAAGTTGCCGTGTGCAGGTCAGCAGCTGACTATCAGGCTGTGTGTAAGTTCACGTATGCACCCTTTATTCTCACAATAGCTTGACAGTGTGAGGCGGGTCAGTTCTATTATCCCAATTTTTCAGTCGAGGACACTGTCAGCAGAGACGTCACCTGCACAGGAAGAGTCAGGGGTGAGACCTCTACTGAAATTTGCCACATGCCACACTCCCTCACTTATAATAATGGGCCCATGTAATACGTACCATAAAGTTGGACGGATTTTGACACGCTGCTACGATATCTCCGAAACCAGATTACTCTGAGAACAGATTTCCGAGTTTCAAAAGATTGCTTTTCCTCCAGTTTTGTTAAGGTAGAATTGGTAAACGAAAGTAACACAAAATTAATTGATGCATGCAGTTTCGTGAGCCTGACACATGGATACACTCACGTCACCGTGACTACAGTCAAGGTAATAAACATACCCATCATCTCCAAAAGTTTCCTTGTGTCTTTTTAGGTTTTGTTGTTGTCGTTCGTGTTTATTCAGGGGATGGGTGGAAGAAGACGTGGAGAGTTGTTCAATGGCATAAAGTTTTAATATATAAGAAGTCTGCCGTACAACATAATGCCTCTAATCAATAGGTAATATGTACGTAAAATTTTGTCCAGAAGGAAGATTTCTTGTTACGTGTTCTTGCCTCAAAGGATTGTTTTGATTCGTATAAAACACTTGATGCATCTCTCCTGACAATAGTCACGACAAGCTCGGTCATTTGTCTCTTCCTCGTGGACGGACCCACTACCGAGGGACACACCTGGCACCATGTCCCCCTACCGCCCCAGCTCCCACAGTCCTTTCAGCCTGTGTGAGTCACTGTCCCCTTCACTCCTCCAGAGACCAGCCTCCGTTGTCAAACCGCCTGACACTCAACACGCAGCATCTGGCCGGTCGGTCATTTCCAGCATTACGGGGAAAGATCCTGACGGCCCGAGGTTGAAATTCGATTTCAACAAAAATAATCCTAAAAGGAAATTCATGAGCAGCGCATTCCTTAATTTATGGATGTTGAAGAATACTTGTGGCTGCGAAATATTTGGAGGCTGACAGCTGGCACCTCGATTACTTCCAAATCGCACGGAACCACTGATACCATTTCATGTCATCAGCTCCCCGTGGTGCCAGGAGCTCACCGGGAGGGCGAGAGCCATGAGAAATGGCTGGGCACCGAGGGCCTGAGGGCTGCCAGCAATGCGCCCGGCTCACGGTAGCCTTTGCCTCCTTTCCTCAGGCTTCTTTGCCAACGAAGCAGTAGCCCTATTTTGCGCATGAGAAAATTGGAGGCTGAAAGATTTGAGCTGCAGATCAAAGTTCATACTGTTAGTGGGTGGTGGAGAAGGGACTCCCATCCAGGTCCCAGACTAAACCACATGTCTCTCTTTACATGCTCGCCTATGCTTTTGATTACTTTGGGATACATTCTAGAAACTGCTGGTCAGAACCCCGAGGGAGGGGTTTCGGGTCAAGGACTAAGCTCACCAGCCACAAGCATCATTTTTCACCCCCCGGCGAGGACTAGGTTTTGTAAGTAAATACTAAAGTGAAAGAGAACACTTTTCTTGGAAACTGCTGGTAATCGGAGGCGGGTAAACAACAATCTTTTATAAGAGCTCCTGTCACAATGGGGCCTGCAGGCGAATGACATCAAGCAAAGAGCAGTTTTAATTGAGAAAGACCGAAATGGCGTGAGCTCAGAACGGAGAACCAGCTTTTACTGACCGCTTCTGGCGCCAGGCATTGCGATGGGTGCTTGGCGTGAGTGCCTTACTTTTTCCGATAATTCTTTGAAGGTTAGCTTCATCCCTATTAAAAAATCTGGAAACCGGGGTCCTGGTCTAATAGCTGAACAGAAGCACAGCAGGGTTCAGAAGCAGACACAGTCTGATGTCATAAGCTCGGCTCTTAACCACAAAGCATCGCTGTGCCCCGGTCCTTCGGGAGAACACCGTGCCTCCTGCCGGTGTCAGGTCGATGGCTCCAGCAGTCCAAGGTCACCTCCATCAGTGGCGTAGCGTTTGGTACATACAGCTGTGCTAGTGCCTAAGGCTGCTGTGTGAAAACACCGTACGTGGGCAGCTTAAAGGAACAGACACGCGTGGCCACGCAGTAGTGGAGGCCGGAAGTCTGTAACGAAGGTGTCAGCGGGGCTGTGCTCCCTTTGAAGATGCTGAGGAAGTGCTCCTTCCATGGCTGTCCCCCAGCTGCTGGACCCTCAGGCATTCCTTGGCATATGGATGCATCACTGTGGTCCCTCACCTTCACAGGGCATGCTCCCTGTGTGCCTTCTTCCCATCTCTTCCTTCTGTGTCTTTCTGTCTGCCCTGTGTCCCAATTTTTCTTTTATAAAGACCACAGTCCTTCTGGATTTGGGCCCACCCTAAGGACCTCCTTGTAACTGGATCACCTCTATAAAAACTTTATTTCTAAACAAGGGTCTTGAGGGGAGGATTTTAACTTACCTCTTTTTAGTAGGACACTATTCAAACCCCAGTAACACTGAATAAGTTGGAAACTTACAAAGGCCATTGCAACAGGCCCCAGATGACTTTCTAGTTTCATTTCCTGTCCCCTGCCTTCCGCCCACAAGCATGGCCCTGTCCCATTGTGAAGACACTGTAGCTCTGCAGCCTCTCATGCCTCTGGCCCTGCTCGTGTCTCTCTCCATCTGGAACCCCCTTCCCCACCCTTCCCTATCCAGAAAGTCTCTGTTCATTCAAGAGCAAGGGTTCAGCCACTGCTGTCCAGAAATCGCTAGACCCTATTCTTCCACATCTTGCATTCATTCAGTTTTACCTCCTTTGCTGTGGTTCTCAGTGTCATTCTCTCCTCGCTTGTTGATGGCCCCCCAATAGCCTGTGAGCTCCCCCAGACCAGGATCTGTGCCTCAGAAACAACCCTGTCTAGAATGTCTGTATAGAATGCCCGGTCCCTGCAGTGGCCTCACAGGTATTTCTCTCGTGAATGAGTCCAACAGTCTGACTCTTGAAGTGGTCAGTTTCCCTAAATGTCAATTACAGGGTTTATGTGAGAAGTCTCTGCCGACTCTTATCACACACTTATTATGTGATTCTAAGCTTTTTTCTGAGTCATCAGAGAATATTTGGTTTATATAGTGTTGGATACTAATCTCCCAATCTATAATTTATTTTTTAATCACTTTTATGGTGTTTTAATAGAGTTTATCTTTTTCTTAATGGTTTGTGCTGTCCGTATCTGCTTTATGAAATCCTTCTCTAAAGTCATGGAGACAAGCACCAAAATCTTTTTCCAACAGCCTGAAGGTCTCATATAAAAGTCTTTAATCCGCTAGAATTTGTTTTTAAATATATGATGTGAGGTGGAGATCTAACCATTTATCATACTGATAATCAATTATTCTAGCACAATTGGCTGAATAGCAATCACAGAATTTTGCTTTTTCAGTTTCAAAGGTACTTTGAGAGTTAGTTTCTAATTCACTTATATCTTGTATGCTTATCCATTCTATTCTAGACACATCACTGATTTTGAAAACTTTGATAAATTCCCCCAGACTCATGGAGAGTCAAAAGACTTAATAAAAGGTTCGAGAAGAAGGAACACCAAGCCTTTATATAATAAATTAGTCTTGGTTAAATTCTGGAATGATATAGAGTTATGTTCCTCTGCTCAGTGAAATTCAAATTTAAAAATTATTAGCGAGGCATGACAATCTTAATGAATTCAATGACGTAAACCCCAGAGTAGCTGGCCAGTCAGAACCACAGTGGAAGGGAAAATGCTGAACCCTCTTGAGAGAAGGATTCAAGGCTGACATATCTCTGCCTGGAACCATTGTCTTCACTCGCTATACCCTGGGATCCACGGTTAAGAAAATCCTTACAGTAACAGGGCCTTTGGTTTATCCCTGGGTAGACCAAGCAAAGAGTGAGAAGGGGATTCTAAGCCTTATTTGTCAGATACCCCTGGGTTGGTGAAAGACAACAGACCTTGAGTAGCTTAGTTGAGAAGAGAAGCAAGGGGGCTGGATCATCAGGCTGGTGGGGACAAAGGACAAGTCACATGGGGAAGGGGCTCTGGGGACCAAGCAAAGAAAACAATAATGATAACTATGACAACTGCTACTGGCGTCAGCAACCACACACCTATTCCAGGCCACGTACTGCACTCGACGCTTGCTGTTTATCTCCAGTCTTTACAATACCCAAAATGCAGAAGGGAAAAGAGGTTCTGAGAGGTTAGGGACCTGCCTGGGCCACCCAATCAGTGTTCTAACTGGGACTCCCCTGGAGTTATGATAGGAACGTTTAACACCGCACGTGTGGTAGGCATTCTGCGTAGTCTCTGGCACACGCCAGGGCCTCGGTAAACGCTTGTTAAATTTTGCCAGAGAATGATAGAAATCGACTATCCAGCATCATCTAGAGTGTCTCTGATGCCCCAGAAAAGTTTCCTGAGGACCTGGGCCCCTTCACGCCTGTGACACAGACCCAACTCTGCTGCTTCTCGTGACCGGGTCAAACTGATCGTCAGCACGGCTCAGCAGACAGGATTCAGGAATCCCCATCAGGCACACCGAGTGAGAACCCCTGCGCCACCTCCTCTCAGCTGTGGGCTGGCTCCTTAACCTCGCTGACCCTCCTTCCCTCGTCTGTCACACAAAGCTTCTGAGGTCTCCCCCAGGGAGTTGCCGGGAAGACGGATGACAAGGTTCACGTGAACCGCCTGGTGCCCAGCGGGCATTCTAGGACAGATGGCCGTTACTCCGATGAGTGCGTTCCCACGTAGATCAAATGACTGCTCTGGGTGATTATAGGGTTTTGCTGAGTGTGTGTGTGTGTGTGTCTGTGTGTGTGTGTTCTAAACAACCTCTCCACACTTGCCCTCTTGGCTGCAACTGAAGTGAGTCAAAGGAAAGAGAATGAGGAGGTGGAAAGAGCCCGGCAGGCCAGAACCCCCGGGGACAAAGAAGCACCTGGCCGTGTTTCCCGGGCAGGTTCCCAGGTAGCGGGGACCAGCCCAGCCTACAGCAGCCAAGCTGGATCGTTTTCGCCCCTGGACCCTGGGCCTAAGTGAGAGAATGGGGAGTTGGCAGTAAGAGCGCTCTTTAATGGAGAATTCCTGGAATCGGAGGAGACACACTTTGAAACACTTTGTCAACACTTTCAGTCTGGGCACTGGTGTTCTCCGAAGACAAATAAAAAAAAAAAAGCCGAAGCGACAGCCAAGGTCAACAATCTGTCACCGAAGACTCTGTCCGCTGGCTCCCAGATACCTTCTTCTTCCTCGTGGGCCTCCCTTTCCATGCAGCATTTTCCTGACCGCCCCCCACTTTCTCCATGAGGAAGGAAGCTTCAGGGATGAAAGTCGGGCGCCCACGTTACACGAGGAGCTGGACTGCTAGTTCCCATAACGCCAGGATCGTTTGGATCACCACTGAGTAAGAAGAGCAGCTCCTGCTTGTTGAGACCTTACTCTGTGCCAGGCGCTGGACCAGCAACTGCTGTGTATCTGTGCGTATATATCATTTCCGTTTAATACAACAAGCTTTCCTGTCAGAGACCACTATTCCAGATGCCATTTTAAAGGGGAGGGAATCGAGGCTTTATTTTTATTTTTTTGAAGACACAAGGTTAGAAAGGAAGGAAGCCAGGATTTGAACACGGGACTCACTCTCCTGAGACGCTACTGTGACCTTCTCAGGAATCACGGAGGAACAGAGGTGTTCTTTTCACTTCAGAGCAGAGGACATGAGAACACAGACTGACAAAATGACAAGGGGCAAGGTCGGGCAAAGCCACCAGGATCGAGTGAGTGCTTTTCGGCTGGGGAAACCTGGATGCTGGTCTGGGTGTGAGGGACCCCCGTCCAACTCTGTGATGCTGGTCAAAATCCTTCATCGCTCTGCAAAATTGGGAGAGGAGAATGTTGGCAAGGCCCAAGGGACACCAAAGGCACAATGCGTCCTGCAGGCATGGCTCGTGGTAAAACTCAGCCAGCTGTGACAGTGGACAGCGGTTGTTCTGGTGTCTGAATCCTCACGGCTGGCAGGTGGTGGGGCTGGGCATGAAGCCGGGACCGTGCCGACGCCCATGCCCGTCCTTGCCTCACTGCCTCGCAAACGCCCTTCGCGTGGACGACGCGCTCCCCGTCTCTGAGCCCCCTCCTCACTCTCTGCCGGGACTCTGCACGCTGCGTATGTCGAAGGGAAGTTGGAAGAAGATGTAGAGTTTATTTTTCCTCTCCAGGGCACCCAGAGCACCCAGAGCACGTACAGAGTGATGTGGGGTGATCAGGGAAAGATCACTTCGTCCCCTAAGGGTGGACTTCAGCACAGGGAGAGTGGCCTTGATTTTGCCCACCACTCATTCACCCCTTGGCCAGGAGCCCTTGTGGACAGCTGAACACAGCAGCCTCAAGTCTCCCCCAGAGAAATGTAAAGAGTGAGAAACTAAGGCCCAGATGGGAACCCAAATGGGTCATCCAGTGGATACCAGAGGGAGGAAAGCGTGGTGACCCTTGACTCTCAGATGCTGTGTGCCACCAAGATGGATGGGGGCCCATAGCCTGGGCACAGTACAAGCGCCTGTGGCCTTCCGCTGCTGTGCCCGAGGCTCCCAGGGCATCAGGGGACGGGTCACATGACCCACTCCACTGTAACCAGCACCAAGGCTTTGTTCCAGCTGCTCCACATCTGTGGGAGGGGAGTAATACTATTCTCCTCGAAGCCTTGTCACCATAGGTGAGAAAACACACGCAAAGGCCCCAAGCCCTGTAAGAACACGATGTATGTGAGTTACACTGGATGTCGAAGAGAGAAGTCCAAGCTTTGTGAGCCAACGATCCCAAGGGAAAGTCAGAGACCAAGCGAAGCCGTGGGACATGAGCTGTCGAGCGCCACAGCCCCAGAGTGTCCGCATCTACAGCGCTGGCATCGAACACGGCTCGCTGATGGCCTGAGGAATATGACGAAGGAAGAATGCATGAGTGAGTGAATGAATGAATGAATGAATGAACACACTACATCATACTCCAGGTTACAGAGCTCATGCATGGCAGACACAAGAGTCAAATGCTGGTTTGTTTGTTTGTTTGTTTGTTTGTTTTGAGTACAAAATGTGAGTTTGTTTTGCTGTTCGCCCAGCCTGCTCTGCACGGATGATGACGTCTGGAGAATCCCCGTGGCTGTTCTTGGCGTTGGGGGGCCACATGGGGCTCATATCTGGGTTTTCAACACGTGCTGTTTTTTTGTGTCCTGGTCGATGTCGCCAATAGCTGGGAGGATGCTCATGAGGACTCCCTTTTCCTCGCGACACTGAGTTTCACCACTTTCCTGGAATTCTTCTGCTCCTGGTTTGGACTGGCCCAAACGTGAAGTCCTCTGAGCAGGAAGAACAAGAATCGACTCATTATCTTTTCTGTTGCTTTTCCCAGAATCGTGGGATGGTCTCGGAGCTCTGAGCCCCACACTGGGAAGACAGACCACCCATCTCTCCTTAAAAAAATTCAAATATTTCCTTATAACAACCCAAAACGACTGTCTCTTTGCTCCCACAACAGGCGTTTCCTGAGACTTCGTGAATTCCAAAGCGATTTGAGCAATTTTAGCCTTTGAAGCTTGGCTCCCACCTTAGACTAGCAGAATTACTTCTTGGAAAAGTGATTAGCGCCAACACACTCTACGGAAATTGGCATCCAAGGATGGCCGCCTCATTATGCGAAGTGCCCATAGATTCACCTCCAAGCATCTCGTGATTTCGCAAGCGCCATTATCTCCCCACGGCATCTCTTCTTCAGCGCTTATTACTTAAATAAAAAATGCTAATTGTTTCTGAGAAGTGCGCGATGAGGAATGGGGGCTGCCACCTCTGAGGAGCCAGGTCTCTGCATTCCCAGGTCGCTGCTGACTTTCGTGCTGAATGCTGGAAGCTCTCGATCGGCCAGCCATCGATCTGTGCGGTGTACGTCACGATCCACATCGAGCACCGTTTCCGCACGGGGTGTTATTTATTGAGTTTGGAACCATGGTGAGGAGGATGCGAGCTTCTGAGTAATTAGAATACCGTCCTCGCTGGGGAGCAAACAATGGCTTCCTGCTACCTCTGCCTTCTAATGGGTTGGCGATGGCGCTCTCTCTGCTTCCATAAATAACGCGCTCCATGGAAATAAGGAGTCATTAAAAACGGGGCAGAACCCACACGTCACTTCATAAACATAAGGGAGATGCTCAGGAAGAGGCTCGTCAATAAGCCTCTCCAGTGGACGCACACACCACCTCTCTCTACGTAAATCACCCCGTTTGCGCCCGCTCCACGCCGACCGCTGAGAGTATGCTGCACGTGGCTACAAGCGTGGTCTCTGGAGGCAGACAGAGCTGGGCGCAGATTCTCGGCATCCGTGAGACCCTGGGGGAGTCACGTGGCCTGTCTGAGCCTTGAACATGATGGAGACAGCAGATTCTACTGCATTTGCTCCCCACGATCTGTGAATGCGTGCAGTTAGGTAAGGTGCATGCGGGACAAAGCCTTCTCTTTCCCATCGCTTTCTCATGCTCATATTTTATTCATTAAAGTGTCTAGTCCCATCTGCTGACATTTCTCATCCCGTTCAAAGCTTTATCTCATCCCCAGCTTGGGCCCGATGGGCATGAATGCCAGAAGTGGGGAGGAAACCTGATATTTTTTTTCCTAACACCTTCCTCTGCTCCTTGTCCTCCTCCCCGCTGGGATGTTTGTCTCCCCCAAGAGTGGAGCCACGTTAGAGAGAGGGCTCAGAGGGGACAGGAGGGCTGACGATATTTTCTGTGCCTGATACAGTTGCAGCCAGACAGTGCTTGTGTCCAAACGTGACTCTTTCTTCTGATATACTTTTGTGGATTCCTCGAAGATCCCCTAACTGGGGACTTCCATTGGCCACTCCCTGGTGTCCGTGATGCTCCCTCTAGTGGGTCCCTTATGAGTTCCCTCAGCCACTGGCACATGAGGGGTCTCTCCCCAGTCCCTTGAGGCCGAGATTCTCTCATCGGTCAGGGACATCTTTCTTGAGCAGCCTGAAGCAGAATCTTCCTATCAACTACTTTGGCTGCTGGAGGAAAAGCTCCCTCCCATGGCTGCTGCCTTGCTCTGCTCTGCTGCCCTAAGCTAGTCTAGTCTTCACCTTTAGACTCTCACAGGTAAGAGATAATGGTCCCCATGCCTCTCAGATCTGGGAACACGAATCAAATTCCCCAACTCTTCTCTCAATGCTTTTCTCAGTTGCTAGAGGTGATGGGAAAGCAGCATGCCAGCGACTGTGTGCCAAGAAGCTTCCACTCTCCAATCTCCTTTCCAATGAATCCTTAGCCTGCCAGAAGAAGCTGATGGGCCGATAATGGCAGAACCATGCTGTGGATACTCAAGCGTAGGAAGGCACGTGTCACTGCTTCGTTTTGGCCTTAGAGCTCAACTGAAAAATGGACAACTGATTGTGTCCACATCATCGTCCACTGACTGTGATGAAGATTGTGTAGGAATGCGTTGTAGCTATTTGGCGATGAACCATACTAGGATGTCAGGAGAGATTTTATTATACAGTATCAAGTACAAGAAGATGAGCATAGACACATCACACATTCTGGATGTAGGTACAACTCTAAATGCTTTCCGTGTTCCAACGCGGCTGTGAGAAAGGTTCTGTTGTTACCTCCAGGATGCAGATGAAGACTCTGCGTCTTAGAGAGCCCTTGGAGCTGGCCAGAGGACCCAGGAGAACCGCTCCAGGGGACAGGCTCATGCTCGTCTTCTCATACGCCTCCAGATGCACCTGGAGGTGAATCTTCCCTCTTCCAAAAAGGGGTTTATACAAGCAAAATGCATCCCTAGGAGTTCATCGGGATTCCGTCGGAATCTAATCCTCTTCTTTAGTTCCTTGTTCCCACTGGCGGTCGGCTTCCATGCCCTAAGGAAGCTGCAGACTCTTACTGTTTTTCATGGTTAAGTAATATTCTGTCTATGTGTGTATATAATATACATACACACATACATCTATATATCTATATATCTATATCTATATCTATATCTATATCTATATCTATATCTATATCTATATCTATGTCTATATCTATATCTATATCTATATCTATATCTATATCTATCTATATCTATATCTATATCTATGTCTATATCTATATCTATATCTATATCTATATCTATATCTATATCTATCTATATCTATATCTATATCTATATCTATATCTATATCTATATCTATATCTATATCTATATCTATCTATATCTATATCATCTATCTATATCTATATCTATATCTATATCTATATCTATATCTATATCTATATCTATATCTATATCTATATCTATATCTATATCTATATCTATATCTATATCTATATCTATATCTATATCTATATATATCACAATGGGGTTTAGATTATAACATTGGGATAGTAAAGAAAGATTGTCTGGCGGCAGCGGAGGAATTGAGTTGACGGCCCCGTGGAGCTGGGACGAGCGTGCTTGCATTCCACGCACTATGCTGACCTTCTTATCATTATTCCTTTAAGCCCCTGGATGAGCCTGCGTGCTGGGACTGTTAGGGTGCTCATAGTATGTCACACGAAGGCACAGAGAAGTGATGTAACCCATTTAAGTTGGCGAGTGGGCAGAGCTGGAGATGGACCCAGCCAGCCTGGCTTAGGAGCTCGCAGCCACGGCTGCCATGCAGTGGGGTACTCGCTCCCTTATTCCCCGCTGGCGACCCTGTGCTAACTGCCTCCTTTTTGCCCTTGATGAATGCACAGTGTAGGACCGCAGGCTGAGAGAGGGGAGCCACAGAAACTGGGCCAAACTGTTAGTGGGAGGCCGGGTCCCATCCTTCATCCTCTTCCTCTGGTCCCGACATCATGGGGCTGAACTGACACTAAGGGCCAGGACGTGCTGCGTGACTTCCCGCTCCCCAAAGGCAAGGTCAAGTGCTGTGGAGAAAGCAGTAAGCCGTGGCTCTTCATGAAAGCAAATAGCATTAAACATACGTTGGGGAAAACGGAGTGTTTTGACCCCAGCGAGCATTTGGACCATAATAAAAATTTATTTTCTTTCCCTGAGGGCAGAGGAAGCTGAGGGTTTTTTCCCCCCCCAAACAGAAGTCACTACTATGAATATGCATTTCTTGATTAATTTAACCTTTTGGCACACCTACTGTGTTTTTGGCAGTGTGGGTGTCTGCACATGTGTGGCTCACTCCTCACCACATCTTTCTACTAAACACCCACTTTGGGTCCCCAAATCTTTATTTACTACAAGCCTCACCTTAGTGGTAGAAAATTACTCTGTCTCCTCTCTATTTTATTGGTTTAGCATTGGTCACCTGACCTCAAAGAAGCCAATCAAAGTCTTGTCCAGAGAATTTTGGGATAGGAACTGAGAAATAGGGTACGGTCTTGAGGAAGCTTAGAACAGAGTCTGGGTATGTGAAGATTCTGGCTGAAGTGGCAGCTGCCATAGACTCTTATTCAGTGGGTAGGAAACATTAAGTGAAGAGGAGAGAGTGAAAGAAAAGGGAAGGAAGAAAGAAAAGAAGGAAAGAAGGAAGGAAGAAAGGAAGGAAGGAAGGAAGGAAGGAAGGAAGGAAGGAAGGAAGGAAGGAAGGAAGGAAAGACGGAAGGAAGGAAGGAAGAAAACAAAGAAGGAAGGGAGGGAGGGAGGGAGGGAGGAAGGAAAGAAAGGAGGGAGAAAGAGAGGGAGGAAGGAAGGAAGGAAGGAAAAAAGGGAGGAGGGAATAGGAGAAAAGAATAGAGAAGAAACATGGGCGAGAGCTGAGGAGACAGAGGATGCTATTTTGGAATGAGGGTCCTTTTCTCCAGCCATTCCAGAAATCTGCAAGGACTTCCTAGTCTTCCTTCCTTTAGCTCCATGAAGGAAGATTTCCTGCTATCTTCATGACACAGTCCTCATTTTGCTTTATTTAACAGAGTTGGACTGTAAACGTTGCTTCACTGATCCGAACGCCCGAAATAGGAATCCCACAAACCCTGGTAGAGTGTCCCCTGTGTGCCCTATTCTGTGCTGGGTGCTGAGAATGCCCTGGACTCAGGCCTTGCTCCTGAAGCTTCTCAGGTGACACTCTGTTGGGGGTGCTGGTTCAGTGTTTGGGGAGACAAGACTCTGCGGAACGGCCTCTAAGGAGTGGGGAATGAACTCTTTAGAGGGGTGAGGGTTTGGGGGCTCTTCCCAGAGAAGATCATGCTCCCATGATGCCTTGGAGGATGAGTATCCTCACCGACCAGAAGACCCTGTGCAGACTCAGAGGTGTGAAAGATGGAGGCACGTATTGCTGGCTCCGCGGGAAGAATGATGGCTTCTGCATGGATGATGTGCGTGGACAGGAGGAGAGACTGGAAGAGAAGGTGAGGATCCAGCAGGAGACACCTTCTAGTCCTGCTCAAAGACGCTGGGCTTTGCCATGGTGAAGGGCACAGAGAGAGTCTCATTGTAGAAGTGGACAGTGGTGTTCCCACGAAATTCTATAGCAGACATCCCCGGAGAAGGCCAGTCTACACACGAAACAGTATACTATTTCCCATTCCTCAGTCTGGGATTGTTTTGTGATTTGTAGATTTTCTATAAGATTCTCCCTGAAAACCCCGATACACATATGCTCTTCCATTTCCTGTGTTTGAACACATTCTGATGAACCCCAAATCTTCAAATTGAAGAATTCCTTATGTTTTTCAGATAGATATAAACAGGAGAAAAGTAACTGGTTACAAGACTCTGAAGAAGTTGCTATAATAATAAACGAGTAATAAATAATAAAAAAAATAGCAGCAACGACCTTGGCTGACAATGTTGTGTGCTGTCTGTGCACCCAGCACTATGCCAAGTGCCATCAGAGAGGGACGGACACACTGTCAGAAGTGGCTGAGGGTGGCCACATGGGGAAGGTGGATGGAGACAGCCTGGGTGCCAAGCCAGGTTCTGCCACTTGCTGACTACATGCCTTGGACATGTCACATAAGATGGGGACTGCT
>PVKZ01002705.1:0-118783 GCA_004027375.1 Macroglossus sobrinus
GCACACACAGCCTCACACACACAGCTCACACACATCACATACACAGCACACACAGAGCCTCACACAGCTCACACACAGCTCACACACAGCTCACACACAGTGCACACTCAGCTCAGGGCCTGCTCTCGCTGAAGCGGGCGCAGGGGCCCGGGCACGAGGGCAGTGTGCACGGAGGCCGCACGTGTCCAGCAAGGGTGGCCTGGGCGGAACATGCATCGGGTGCTCTCAGGACGGAACGCAGCGGAGTGCTGAGGTGCTTGTGACAGCTGCCCCATGCGACAGGCACCTGTGAGGCAGGGGTCCCCACCTGTGGCCACCGCCTGGCTCTCTACCCAGCCTCTTACGCCTGCCTCGTATCCACGCTGACGGCAAACACAGACGGGCAGGGTGGCCACCGGCCACCCTTAACCCGCACGCCCACCCCCGCCCCTGGTGGCCCTGCTCCTCCTCCAGGATCCTCGGCCGTCAGCAGAATGGCCCCCTGGCCCCCAGACAAGGGGGCCCCGTACTCGCCCTTACAGCCAGGCCTCCTCCCAGCCACCTGGCTGAGGGCTGCCTCAGCGCCCGCCCGTCCCCACCACCCCCTGGTGCCCCGGGTGCCACCAACAGGTATGGAAGTCCCTGAGGGGTCCCTGCCTGTGACGGGAGGCTGTCAGCTGTGACTTCGCGGGGGATGCCAGTCCACCATCCCCTTTGGCTCACGGGTGGGGGTGGGGGCGCCCCTGCCCGGGAGGGGGTCTGCAGACACAGGCCCACCAGCAGCAAGCCCTCGGCCGGGCTGGTGCCCACCTTGTGTTTCGCTTCCTCCTCGTCGTCGGTCCTGGCTTGGCCGGCGTCGCTAAGGGCGGGGCTCAGGAGGGGGGACGAGCCCCGCTCAGCGGGGCCCAGGGCCACCTGAAACGCAGGGCTCAGGCTCAGTGGGCTCTTCCGGGCGGAGGGAGAAGGCTGCGGACTGTCCACAGAAGGGCCTGGAATTGAACGGGGCAGGGGATGGGGCGAGATGAGCGCGAGCCACGACGTGGGCCAGACACCACGTGGCTCCCCGGGCGTGGCCCACGCGGGCCGCGCCACCCCCGGGCACTGCTGGGAACGCCGCACAGCTGCGGTCACACGCAGCGCTCGGCATGACAGCGCGGACGTGAAGACGGGCTGATGGCGGACCGACCCGCTGCCACAGGGGCTCGAGGTTCTGCGGGTCCCCTTGGCTCTAAACGGCAAGTGACACCGTGAGCGGCACGGAGCCCGTGAGGCAGGGCCGTCAGGGAGCGGCACCTTCCGTGACGTGTCACACGGCTGCCGACACACCCGGGACAGCGCCTGCTCAAGGCCACGTTCGTCAACCGCTCACTCGAAAAGCCGGATCTTAAGAAACGGCAGCTCATTATACTGCTCCGTTCTTCCCTGAATTTTTCCTGAAAATGTTATATTTGGTTTTCTAGAACTATAAAATAATTACTTAAATTATTAAACACAAAAATAATGACTTAAATTTTTTTTGTTGGAAAAGGATGCTTGCTTTTGACTAGACGGAGGCCAAAATTTGGGCCTAGCTCTACAAAGGCAGGCATGTCCCATCACACACTTTGTAATAAAGACGTTCTCATCCGTTCAGTCCTCAGAGGGTTACTTCTGACATTTTTCTGTGGGACACCGGGGACTACTAAATGCCATTACTACGGCAATTCTATAAGAAGACAGCTGCCTTGGGGTTCCCAGCGTGGGGCACCCCCGCTGCCATCACTTCTAACCACCAATGCAGGCGACAAGTAACTGAACTTGAACCCACGCCGCCCGCCCGCTCCCCCCACAGCTGGCTTCAGAGCGAGACCCGCAGGCGGCTGCACTAGCACCCCTGGCGCAGCCCCATGGCTGGGGGGGGGGTGCCCTTATTTTCACATTGACAATCTGGGGCGCGGGGCCCCACTGAGGCGCTTCGGAGCTGTGACGCCAGAGCCTTCCCTGGGATCTCCGACAGGACACATTGGTTCCCGTGAGACATCCTGGACAGGAAGAGCTGGGGCACCACTGCGGACCGGGCTGGTAAACGTGCTCTTATCACACATTTAGAAGGTGCTGAGCAACCTCAAAAGATCACGCCACTCCTACCTGCGCCCCGCCAGGCCTTCCCCGGGCTTGGCCAGCTCTGGAGGGCTGGACCGGACCGGGCTGCGGGCTGGGTGCTGGGCCCTGCAGCATGGCTCACACGGCTGAGCTCTGTGGCCTGGGGCCATGCGGGGTGACGGCGGGCAGGCTAGAGACCGCGCTGCCAGAGGGCGCCCCGCCCCCCCAGGACAGACTGCTCAGGGACACTGAGTCAGCATCTGACGCCATCACTGTCCGTTCTAACTCACAAACATGTCAACTCACAACTTAGCAAACAGATTAGAAAGTACCACAGGCTGCTATTAAACATGTTTTATTAAATCCGTCAGCTACAGCGACACGTTAAAAATCACGCCTTCTTCAAATTCTGTGAACACAGATCCTACAGATAGTCAACGATGCTGCGGGGGGAATAGTTTCTCAAGGGAGCGATCCATCGGGGTGCTTCGCGTGTACACCCCGTGTCCCCACGCCCCGTGCTGTGTGGGCCCGTCTGCTGTGCAAGAGTCACCGACACACCCTGCACACCGGGAGGGCGCGTGGGGGGCCGTGGCTCTGCGGGCGTGGTCTCCGGAAGTGACCTGGGTGCAGCCCCGGCTCTGCCGTGCAGACCGTGGGACGAAGGGCGCACCAAGCCCTGGACGAGCTCGTCTGAGCCGGAAACGCACACCGGGGTGCGTGGAGACCAAGCAGGTGTCTGAGGAATTTCTAAAATGCTACTCGGCAAGCTTTAGGCATCGCAGAGCGTGCTTCGCCCTCGCTGGAGCGGTAAAGCCTCAGTCTCAGGCATCTGTAAGCCAGGGCGTGTCCCAGAGACATGGCCAAAGGCCAGCGTGCTCCCTACGGCCCGCAGAGGGGCGTGTTTCGGCACCGCCACGCCCGCTCCTCCCCGCGTGCCGAAGGCGCTGCCCAGCTCCAGAACCGGGCTACGTAAAACGGACCGACGCCAACGGTGGCCGTGTCCCACCAGCCCCGCGCCTCGCCAGAGCGGGCCACAGACCGCCCGCCGTGCTCACCGGCGGGCTGCAAGTGACAGGGTTCCACCACCCCCAAAACACGCGCACAGCTCTCACTCCCAGTTATCTGTCAGCGGCGAGCAGCTCCGGCCGCCGACTTTCTCCGCGGCGTTTGTTACTGCCAAACACTCTAAATACGCGTAATTTCTGAAATGTCACTTTAAAAAGTGCCGCGTCGTACCTTTGTGCTTGTCGTCACGCTACGCGTTCGGCTGGGGCACTGAAGACAAGTACCAACGACAAAGACCACGCTTAGAGGAGAGCTGAGCTTACTTTTATTTCATACCTTTCAATTTTCTTCTGCAAATCCCTGTAAAACCCAATCTTGACAATTTCTGTCCAATAGTGGAGGCAGAATCAGCTCCACTTTGGAAGATTCAAGGTCAGTTTTGAAGGTCAACACGGAAACAGGAGATGTAAGATTTAAACTCCTTTTAACCGGGCCCATGGCTCATCAACCCGACCGGAAAAGGAGATGGCCGACCGGTCTGCAGACGCCGGGTAGATGGGGCCTGACGAGCCGGCAGGACACTATTCCCAGCTCCCTTTCTGGGCTGGGCTGTCATGAGTCGCTTTACACCAATCTGGCTCGAAAACCGGCTGGATCTACCGAGGGGACCAGCTCCCGGGTCACCTGCCACTGTCCTCCCTGCAGAGCTCACCTCCTGCTCGTCTCCTCCACCGCACGGCCACAGGTGGCCTTGCCCTGGGGCTGCGAGGCCTCCGTGAAGGGACGCCCGTGAGGCTTGGAGCGGGCGCCCAGCGCGCAGGGCCCACACGCTCGACGTGGCCGTGGTCGCCGGGTGTTCAGAGGGCAACATTGACACGTACGTGCTCTGAAGAAGCATTTTGTTCCAGGTAATCAAGACGCTTATTAGAAGAGGCACGCGCCCTACCCCATAGCACGGTGACACTCTGGGCCACTTGCCTGGTGTGGCCCTCTGTGCCCGTGCATGCACAGGGGTCCAGAGAGCCTTGTGTCTTTGTTCTAACGAATGACACATTTTCCCTAAGAGTCTGAGAAGCTGCTGACCTATGGATCCTCTGAACTACTGGAGTGACGACGGTGAAGCCTCTGAAACAAACGATCCACGTGAGGTAAAGTCTGTAGGTGACAGTCACTGGGAAAGAAACGGGACCTGAAGGAGCATGCGTCAAACGTCACGGTCACACGGCCTTCGCCTGCCTGCCTGGTCAGCCTGTGGGTCTAACAGACGAGCTTCTGAGCAGTTTCTTGAAATCTGGGTTGATTATTGAGGTGCCACTTGCTGGTGGCACCACTTCATCCCTGGGGGGCGCTGGTGGCCTCGCTGGGGGCAAGCCACCTCACGTGGGAGGGGCTGACACCTGTGACTCAATGCTATCTCCTCCTTGTGGGGGGTGACCAACCGAGGGTTCTGGAGGGTTTGTGCCAACAGGGGCTTTTCTAGAAGGCCACTGCCACCCGGCCCGGCTCCAGTACGAGACAGAGCACAGGCACCTTCCGCCTCCGGCACATAGGGTGCCAGGCGTCTTGAAACCCAGCGAGCAGGGGGAGGTAACAAACTTTCTCACGGGCCGCTGAGCGGTGGGGCAGGAGCCACGTTACGGTCCCTGCCCTACGCGGCTGAGCGGGAAACCCAGGTTCGAAGCTGGAGTGCAGCCCTGTCCGGGACCTGGGCGGGGTTTACTCCACAGGTGGGGCTCCGGCCAGCAGGGGAGACGGCGACGGGGGCCTTGTCTCTGGCATCGAGAAGCAGCACAAGCCCAGGGCCACGCGGGTCACCCCCGGTGCTGTGCACCACGCTGCCCTCGGCCAGCGCCCCAGGCCCGGTGCGAGCCCGGGGCAGCAGGGCACGCGACAGCCAGGGTGCGCGCCCGCCCCACCGGCCAGGCCGGACAGGTGGCGCTGGAAGAGAGTCAGCTCCCGGGAAAGCAGGGAGCCGCCCCGCCGGCCTCCGGGGGCACGTCCCCAGGCCTGAAGCCGCGCGCAGCCCCGGGGCGCCTGTCTGTGGCTCAGAGCCTGGGGGGGGAGACATCAGGGAAAACGTAACACAAATGACGTGGCTGTTGCAGGGTTCGTTTGACACGTGACAGAACCTTTAATTACGTAAACCAGAACTGTAAGCGAGCAGAGAAAAAGAAAGCTGAAAGGCCCATTTAAAAATTCATAGTAAATATTCCTCCTTTTATTGAACAAACAAGGAAAGATGCTGGATGAGTACACGTCGGCAGCTTCACAAATGGCACTTCCGCGGCAAACGAGCTGTACAAAGACCACACACCAGGGGCGCAGCGTCTCTTTAAAGAAGGAACAAGTTCAACTGCATCGTGAAACGCCAGTTCCTTTCCTCGCCTCCCAGGGGAACGCGCATGCGCTCGGGCGCGGAAAAGCACCCGGGACGGACGCAAGGGCCCGGCGAGGGGCCGACCCCTTTGGGACCGGGGCCGGGCGGACCCCGGCAGAGTGAGACGGACCCCTGGCCTTGAGAACAGACCGACACCCTCGTGCCCGAGGGAGCACGAGCCCTGTCGTCTGGGACGCGACTCTGGCAGCGGGTTCGAGCGCCGTGCAGCGGGGGGCACGAGCGTGACGTGACGACGCAGGGATGGGCCCCGGGACACGGGGTGATGGCGTGTGTGCCGCCTGCGTGTGCACCACGGTGGTGACCACAGCGCAGGTGACGCATGTGTGTGCACCACACGGTGGAGACCGCAGCGTGGGTGACGCTCGCAGTCGCGCCTGCAGGGCAGCACAGTGACGATGACGGGAGTGACGTGCCAGCAGGTCACAAGTGCTTCACTCTGAACGACTTTCGGGTGTGCTGGTTCCCTTGCCCAGCCCTCCAGCATCACTCTTTAAATGTGTGTTCAAGGAAAACGGGACGCTGGAGTCCGACCGCACGCTCAGAGGGCGCTGCTGTAACAGGAGGCGGCCACCGGCGGCTGGCGGTGGGAGGGCGCGTGGCGCACAGCGGCCACGCCCGAGCGCCGCCGTCTCGCCAGCGCCAGGCCACGGTGAGCCTGAGCGCGCGCCCGGCGCACGCGGCCTGCCTGCCCCCCGGACACGCAGCCACCAACAGACTTGACGATAAACACTCGTGAGAGTAAACTCTCTGCCTGGAGCAGAGCGTGTCACTGGAGGTGACTCAATGGGGATAACAGGGACCGCCTGCGGGGGCCCTGCAGTGTGGGGTGGCTGCAGGGCTGCTGCCAGCGGGCTACGCCAACACGCCCGGCCCCCCCGTCCCACGCTCGGCCCTGGCTCTAGCTAAGGGGGTCAGCGGATCGAGAAAGGAACCGCCCCGCTTGGCAGGCCCGTCTCGGCCGCGCACGCGCAAACCGGCTGCCGACGTAGACGTGTGGTTCCGAGTCTGCGTGTTTTGTCCACGTGTGAACCCACGTCCTGTAACCTGGGTACGTGAGGCCCGCTCCCCAGGTGGTGTCGCCGCGTTACCACAAGGGCTCCTCGTGCTCAGCAGCCACCAGCAAACGAAGGGGAGGCCGCACGCGCCTGACCTGAACTGCGGTGGGCGTCTGCACCCCCGCGACAGGCCCCTGCTGCGGGGACGGCGCCACCGCATGAGCCGCCCGCCACCGGCGGGGGACACGAGCCGGCCCCCGTGGCCCGTGGGCTCATGTCCCCGTGCACCCCGAACAACTCCTTCTGGATGGGGCCACAGCCCACTCGGAAGTGCGGGGGGGCCCGAGCAGTGACTCCACAGCAGCCACAGCTGGCTTTCCGACAAACGACGCCGCTGGGAAGAGCCGTAAACGTGAACTATCGCCGCTGCTCGGGGGAGGTAAACCCGCCGGGAACGCCTCCGGGTCTCACCTGAAAGCTGAACCTGAACCTGAACGTGAACGTGAACATGGCGCCTGCCCCAGCAGCACCCACGAGACGACTGGGGCGCCGGCTCGCTCGGCAGCTGTGCCGGCCTGCACGCCGCCCGCGCGAGGCGCCAGCCACACGGGCTGTGGGAAGGCGGCTGGAGCGAGTGAGGGGCGAGCGGTCAGCGCGCTCCAGGTCCCGCCTGCCGCAGGGGCCCGAGGGGCAGGCTGACGACAGCACAGGCTGGCCAGACTGTGGGACGTGGGGCGGGACCACCGGCTTCTTCCCCGAGTCCCTGGCGCGGCGGGGGGCTTCTAAGTGACAGGGACTGAGGCGCTAGTGGCCACATGCAGCCAACAGCTGGTCTTTGGATCCCGACTTGAACAAACTGAACAGTGACAGGCACTTCGGACGGCCAGGCAGCTTCAGGGTGACCTCGGCACGCGATGGCGCCAGGGACGGACGGCTGTGTGGGGCCACGCTGGCGGCGTCCTCATGACTCAGACGCGTGCGGAGACTCTGGGGACGCCGTCCAAGTGCCAGGCAGCCGCTGCAAAGTGCCACAGCTCAAAGCACAAAGAAGGGCTGGCGGGCGCCCGTGTGGGTGACGCGGGGGACGCTGAGTGGGGACACGGGTCCGTTCACTGCACCCCTTTCCACTTTCGTACACTCTGAAAACTTTCTGAACCAAAAGCTAGAAAATCATCTCCCAAAATGACAGAAACATCGCTCTTAGAGAAGGCCCAGGAGACGTCTGAGCAGAACTTCTTCTGACTCTGCAGGACAGCGTGACGGGCGGGTCACTTAAAAAAAAAGACAGCTTGGTGGGTTTGGGGCGCCACCAGGGACAACGGATGGGGGGACGGGGCAGCTAGGCCCGGGAAGAGCTCAGCACGGATCCGGCCGCTTCCTCAGTGACACAAACGGAAACGTCCCACACACACTGCGCTGGTCGGTGGGTCCTGACGGCGCCCCGTCCACCAGCCCAGCCACGCGACCTCCTGGAGGTCAGTCTGCTGGCTCGGAGCCCTCCCCACACTGCGTCACGCGAGGTGGCCTGCGGAGTGCGGGTGGCACACGCCGGGCCGGCCACCACAGCCAGCTAGGGCACACGCCACAACAACAGGGGAGGACCGGCCGCACGCAGCCCCACAGCGTGCTGGCTCACATCAACGCCGATGAGGAGGGCCGACCCTCGCCTGAGCCGGAGGGGTGCTGACGCCTGGGCGCACAGTGTGGCTGCAGCTAGTAGCCTCGTGCCACAGCACTGGTGGGAGGCTCGGAGCCGCACAGGACGTCGGGGGAAACGTATTTAAACGTGGTGTTGCTCGCCTCAGTAGGGCCAGAGGGACGGATGACGCCCCGAAGACAAAGCCCAGCCCGTGGCCCGGACGAACCCGGCAGCGTCCGTCCAGGGCTGCGGCCGCGCTGCGGGCCCCCGCGGCCCGGACAGTGGGTCACAGCGGTAGAGAAACACCACCGCCCTGCAGGGAGGGGGCCCCTTGGCGGCGGTGGCTTGCTGGACGCTTGCTGCTTTGAGCGAACGGCCCTCTCGGCCAGTGCAGGCCCGGCGCCCCGCCACGAGCGCACGCTGCGACCGTCCAGTGCTGTCTGCTTCTGCTTTCTCCGCAAACCCCACGTGTCACACCCCAGGTTCGCCGCACCGAGGACAGTCCGACCGCATTTCAAACCGACGCCTCTCCACGCCCAGCGTCCGCACACAGCACCGTGTCGGGGACTAGTCATTAACGGGACAACGCCTTTGGCACCGAGGCACCGGGAGACCCGGGGACCCGCCGTGCACAGACGCAGACCAGCGCGTTGTTCCCAGCGCTCGGCGCCCTCGAGACTGTGAGTCCGGCTGGACGGGGCAGGCTGAACCTGCACCCGCTCGTCCCGGCAGCGTGCCTCGTCCCAGACCGCAGCGCCGGAGGCAGACGCCCGCGTCCCGAGGCTGCCGCCGAGGCCGTCACGCTCACGACGGGAGCACCCGCTTCCGGCTGCGGCAGAGCACGCGCCAGACACACCAAGCCGCAGACTCACTGTCCAGCTCCGGGGGGAGGAGCCGGGGACACTCAGCCACCCCCAGCCTGCTGCGCAGTCTTAAACACCATTCATGGTGCAAGTGTTTGTCCGTGACGTTCAAAAGAACCAGCGATCAGAGAATCAGGAGAAGCAAGCAGCCCTCGCCACGGACGCTGGAAGCCAGCGCCCTGCACCCCCGGGCACCGGGCAGGTGGAGGGTCCCTCAGAGGAGCCGGGCCGGTCAAGACAGGGTTGGGTCTATCTGCTCTCCCGGACTCAGACTCTTCACACTATTCTGCAAATCGAAAATCACCCTCTCCCCACCCGTCTGTGCAAAGGGGGTGCTGAAATAGAGGCTCATGTCGAGGGGCGCCTCAGAGCCCCAGGAGTCTGTGTCGGCGCTGCTGGAGTCCTCGGCCGTCGTGGGCGGGTAGCTGAGCTGCTCTAACTGGTCGACGATGTCAGAGAACTGGAAGGCCGAGCTGGCCTCGGAGCGCACGGAGTGGGCCGGGAAGTTGGCCAGGGAGCTGGCCTCGGAGCGGCCGGCGGAGCTGGGCGTGTGCGCCGAGCAGCCGAGCAGCGGCAGGTTGCTGAGGGAGCTGCTCCCGGACGGGCTCAGCAGGCTCTGCATCAGGCTGGCTTGTGCCTTCACCTCGAACAGCTCCGAGGTGTCCGAGGGGTGCCTGTTGCCCCCAAAGCCACCCTCTCCCTCAAACTCGAAGCCCGGCCCTGCGCCTGGGCTGGCCGGGGCAGAGCCTGGGTGGGCACGCGGAGGGGCCCCGCCGCCAAACGGGAAGGAAAAGGCCTCAGAGCCTCCGGCAAAGAAAGAGATGTCCGCCGGGTCGTCATCTATGAACTCCTCCGTCACCTGCAGCGGGGCGCTTGTCAATGTGAAAACAGGGGTGCCGCCCCCGCCCGGCCGGCCACGCGGGCGCGTCCCCCTGGAGGGCCAGGGGCCTGCGGCCGAGTCTTCCCCAGGGCCTCCGCGCCCCCCGCCGGCCCCCGCTGCACCGAGGCCTGCGGGCTCGCGCCCCAGCCCCGCGGGGCTCCGACCCCTCACGGCGCGCCCGGACCCGGCACCTTGATGAGGCTGGAGCGCGGGGAGCCCGCGGGGCGGCGCCTGTCCCGCGTCGAGGCCTCCCGGAGCTCGGCCTCCCCGCTCTGCCCCGGTCCTCTGGACGCGGGGCGCCTGGGGCTCCGCCGGGGGGCCGCCACTGTTCTCGAACCCGGGTGGGCTGGCCGGGGCCAGCGGGGACGGAGGGGCCGAACAGATGAAGGCATCTGCTGAAGATGGGGACATGGCCGTCGTCACGCCCTCAGTGAAGGAGAAGCTCTGGGGGTCACAGCGAAGAGAAGCAGAACAGAGAGAAAAAAGGAAACGTCACCAGATCTCCGTGAGAAGGTCGCAGAGCCAGCGGGCCCTCGGCGGCACACGCGCACGTGTCTGCCGCGGCATCCACGGAGCGGGGGCCGGTGAGGGACGCGCTGCAGAGGGCCCGGGCCACGCACTGCCCCACACGGGTCACCTCCTCGTGTGCGTGAACGTCCACAGCGTGGAGCCTCCTGCACACCGTTCACGCTTGGCTTGCACGTCCCCCACCCGCCGCACGAGCCTGGTTTTGGGTTTTGATCATTTCCTCACGGGGAGAGAGCGTGAGACGGGCCTCGAGCGGTTCTCGTTGGCACGTGAGACCCTAGGGCACAGCGGGACAGTGGGACAGTGGCACAGGGTCACGCCCGCAGGGGAGGGCGTGGGGCGCACCTCAGTGAGGACGACCGTGCGTGTGTCCCTGCACCCGCTGCCCCTCGGGCCCCTGACTGTGCCCTCACTCACGGCCCCAAATACAGGCACGGAGTGCGCCCTCGCTACTGCTGTCACTTCTCACCGCCACCGAGACCCATGCGTGCCTCCAGAAGGCCCTGTACCGGGGGGCTCGTGCCGCGGCCCCACACAGGCCCAGGCCGTGGCGGGGGCACGGCCACCCCCCACTTAGAAACGGGGCGCTCTGTTTCCGCATGTTAATGACACCCCTTTTTCTTGATCATTCAACCACATTCAATATCCTCTTCTTGCTTTTAAAAGACGGTTTCAGAGAACTGAAAGCTTAAACGGAAGTTTTAGAAAGTTTGTACTACCTTACACTATTCACAAATTTGAACTTTGTTAAAGAAAAAGAAATTATTTCAATTGACCTAAGAAGTCATTCCTAAACAGGAAACATACCTAGGAAAGTTAAAAATGTTTCTATTTAAAAGGATTAAAGAAGCGTTTGGGACACACAGCTTCAGTGCAGCACCCGTTCAGCTTCCGGAAATACTTCCGCAGTATAAATGCCGAACTGTCAGCAATCGACAATGGGCAGAAATAAAAAGTTATAAATGGCAAACGGATCCCATCGCTCAGAGACGGCGTGTGTCAGGGTGCCGCTCCTCCCTCCAGCCTTTTTGCTCCCTGCGTCTCTCTGTCTCTCTGAATGCGAATGAGGATCGCGCTACGGAGGCCGCTCTGCAGCCGGCTAGTTTCACGCAGCGCACACGGCCTCACGCGTCTTCTGAGACAGGTTCCATGGCCCTCGCGCAGCCCGTCAAGCGGACCGCCGCGCCTGACCGCCGCGCCTGACCGCCGCACGGGACCGCCGCACGGGCGTGGCTGTCGGGGACTCCGGGTCTAGGGTCCCACCGCTGCCCAGCAGCACACGAAGCTCTGTCTTTACTTAGGCCCCCTTTCTGCAGACAGAGTCCCAGGACTGGGACTGCTGTGTATGCGACACAACTAATTGTACGACTCTCGTTGAAATATCGCCGGATTATTTTCTAGAATCACGTACTGCGTGCGTTCCAGCAATGAGGACTAACCTGCTTTGGCAAGTCCACGGTCAGGGCTCGGGTGGACATCTGAGTCCTGCTGTGTCTTCTGTGGACAGAGAACAAGCTGTGAGCCCCCCAGCCCTCCTCTCCCGATCCCGGGCTTTAAAGCAGCCCCTGCCGTGCCCGTGCGCCCACAAAAACGCAGCCCAGGCTCTGCTGGCGGGCCACACGGCACCTCACTGGAAACGGCAGGGTAACGGAAGACAAGGGTGCGAATGAAAACTGAATATCCCAGAAGAGGTAAAACTGTCCCCCACTGAAGGAAAAAGTCCACACGCAAAGAAACAGTGTGAATGTTCAGAGTCGGAGGTTACCAGACTATGTAAAAACATCACATACGAGCTGAGCCACGCAGACTAGAAGCTAAAAGCAGTATCAACCTGTATACAGGTACCACAAATCCATCATCTGACAAAAATGAACAGAACTCAAGTGTCAAAATACACGTTTGCACATTTGGAATGAGTTGTATTCAAAGAATGGTTAAAAATACTTAGCACGGCACAGGCGAAAGCGTGCGCTGCGCCTCGCGAGCAGGGAGCTCACCTCTCGTACGGCGCCCGCCTCGTCCCGCCGTCCTTGACGTGATCCACGAGCTGTTTCTGAGTCCTCCCACTGCCAACAGAGGTTTGGGGTCAGGGGAAGAGCGCACAGCAGCCATGGCAGGGCTTCGCGAAGGCCGAGGCCACCGCGTCCTGCCCCCACCAGGAGTTTGCCGCACGTTTAAAGCTACGCTGTGGGGAGGCCACCGACTGTCTACACAAAGCTTTTCAGCCGTTTCCCCCACTATTCGTGTGACGTGCTGTCTCCCGGTTCCCGGTGGCTGCCTTCCGTGTCCTCCTCCTCCATGTCTGACAGTGCTTTCCCCCGACTGACTATGTGTGTCCCCAGCTACACCCAGCTGTCAGCGTCCCGCGGGGCACGGGCCACCTGTATCTGAAGGACGAGCCCCTGCTGAAGAAGACGGCTCTGGCTTTCGGCTTCGGTTGGTCGAGAAGCCTGAAGAAGCTGTGATACTCCACGCAGATCTTCCAGAAGTTCTTACACTCGTCTCGACTGCCCAGCAGGAACTCCAGCGTGTCCTGGTACGGTCCCTAGAAACACACACGCAGGGTCGAGCGACGGACTCGGGAATGGCATGTAGGAAGCAGTGCAGACGACAGGCTATTCCGAAGTCAAGGTCAGGAAGACTTTTTTCCTGAAAGTCGTACGTACAGACTTCTGGTTGACATTTACGAGAAGGACACAGTGTCTACATCTGCGCACACACACCCGCCTCTCGGAAGCACCGCTGCCACCTTCCCCACCGGCCAACATTCTCGCCTGAGCCGTTCTCCCTGGGGCGTGGGGACGGCTGGCAGTTCTCCGGCCACAAACACCTCCAGGAGGAAACCTGTGCACTCTCTCAGGATTACTCCTTAGAATACACTCCCAGAGATGTCACAGTGAGCTCAGGAACAGTGCAGCTCTCGCCTCATGCCTCATGGGAGACATTCCAGAAAGGTGGTAAAACTAACTCCTGTCGGGAAAGTGCTTGGTGCCGTCAGAGCTAACCTCGTCCGGGGCTGCTGCAGGCACAGCCGGCCTCTGAGGCCCCGGGCTACTCCTGTCCCTCGCGCTTCGGTGCCCTGAGCAAGAACTCTCTGCCTCCCTCTCTCCACAGGGGGCTGCTGCACACACTTCTTTACTTACAGAAAAAAAAAATTAATCTTTCACTTCCATTTCGTGTGTGTTTTTGGCATCCCTTATCCTTTTTCCATTACAGAAGAGACATCTGAACGGTAATCAGTGAAGCCCGTGGGGCCGCCCTGGGCTGGTGGCCTCGGCAGCCCCGGGGGCCGGTCGGACACCTCTCGGGCCCCCGTGTGGGGACCGCTGGCAGGGGGACCGCTGGCAGGGGGACCGCTGGCAGGGGGACGACCGCCCTGCTGGACCCCGACAGGAACCTGCCCTCGGGCAGCGTGCGTATCGCCCGCCACGCGCTGCCAGGACCCGCACAGCGGCCGCGCACTGTCACCCGAGCAGGACGCGCCCCCACCACGGCCCTCGACGCCACACTCACGTGGACCTCCGGGTGCAGCTTGATGAGAAACCGTTTTCTCTTGAAGCTGAGCTTGCGCACCCGGGACCAGTTGAAGGTGTTGATCTTGGTGGTGCTCTGGAATTCGAGACGGACACTTGGCGGCATCTGAGGCCCGGACACGGGGCTCCCCCCCGCACCCCCGCTTCTCCTGCATGGGAGGGGGTGCAGCGTGTCCCTGCCCGGCTGCCCCGCAGAGCCCTGGGGCTTCAGCCACGCCGGGGACGACGCTGCACCAGCGCGTCCACGGGACGCGCTCATCCGCCCGTTTTAGAACGAGAACTCGATGTCTCTGACGCGGCTTTACCGCCGAGCGTTTCTCTCAGCGTTAGTATTAGACTCTCCCGAAGCCCGCCCCGCGGGGAGGGGGTCGGCGGGGGGGGGGACCGCGGCCGTGGCCAGGCAGGGCTGCCCTCCCAGGAGAGAAGGGACGCTGGAAGGGGGCCGGGCGCTGAGCCCGCACGGGCGACGCGGGCTCACCCTGGCCGAGGGCCTGCGTCTCTCAACACCGCCCGGGACGAGGGCCCGGGACGAGGGCCCTCTGCGCTCGAGGGCTAGGCGTGCAGAGCACAGGGAGGACCTGGACCGCTGCGTTGTGTAAGGAAGTGAAGGATGGGGACGTGTCACAAGGAGACGGGAGCTTGAAGGGACTCCCAGCGTGGAATTCACAGTCTTCGTTTGGAACCTTCACAGCAACCCAACCAGGTGGCGGGGGGTGAGGTAGCTTCAGAGATCTCTCCACAAAACATGTAGTAATTGCAGAGGACAAAAAGCAACTCGGCACCCATCTGCCCCAGAGAGCGGTGCTACCACCCACAGCGGGACAGAGGCCACGCCGGGGGCCACGCCACGGGCCACACCAAGCACGTCACGACCTCTGTGATGTACCCACCCAAGCAGCTCGGCTGCGGGTGTGACCCTCAGCAGGGACAGGACAAGACGGGCAGCCTGCGACCTTTCAGAACACCAAGGTCACGAGAATCAAGGGGGCGGGATGAGACGCAGAATGGCCGGGCAGGTGTCTGGCCTGAGAGGGGACGTTCCGCAGCGCGCGGGGCTGGGCGGCTGGGGGCCCTGGGCGGACCGGGGGGCGGTCTCAGCGAGGGAGCTCTCTGCACTGTCGCCGTCGCTTTCCCGTGAGCTGGACCTGCGTTCAGCGTGCAGCGTTCAAGCGCACGGAGCACGCGCCTGGCGCCGACACGCACGACCGGACCGGCTCCGAGAACAGGGGAGAAGCCAGGCCAGAGCAGTGGCCAGAAGGGAGCCCAAAGCTCATCGGGGGCTGGAGACGGGGTGCTGCTCACGCCGTGCGGGGGGCTAGAATGTTCTGGAATCAGTGGTGACGCTGCACAATCACGTGAATACACTAGATATCACTAAACGTGTCCTTTAAATGGTGGATTTGACGGTATGTGAATTACATCTCAGTTAAAAAGGCTCCTGCCTGAAGCGCGGCTTCAAAGCCAGGACAGCATGTCAGGGACTAATCAGGGACTGACGTGTCCTAGCTCCAGAAACGTGGCCCAAGGACTCACTCACTCCGCTTTCTACTCAAGGCAAAACACTGCACGATTTTCGACGATGTTCTCAAGCAAAGCAAACAAGCAGAATAAAACTAAAAGCGACTCCGACACAAAACAGCACGGGAACCGTTTCCAGCTGCTCGCTCAGCTTATCCTTTTCTCTTTTGCTCAAAGTACAAGCTCAGGCAGGAGCTGCAGCCCGAAGCTCACGCCCTCGGCTCCGGCTCCCCTCGCGAGGCGTCTCCGTTGCCTCCGCTGCGCTTTGGCTCCTGGAGCTCACTCTTCTGTCCCGTCTTCGTTCCTTGTTTTTTCTCTGTTTTGTGGCGATTTCCCAACTTCCCCTTTCCCACGTCCTCGTTCTGCCAACACGGCTGTTGGTGCTGTCACCGTTCTCCCCGCCACTGGAAAGTGACTTAGAGACCCCAGCACCGCACACTGTCCCTGCCATCAGGCTCTCCCTCCTGTGCCGTCCGGGCTCACTCCGGTGGCCCCGTGGACGCGTCCCCCTCCGCAGTCCAGAAGACGTGGCCACACTGGGCGGTGGCGTCGGTGGCTCAGGGCCAGTCTCCCCGAGGCCCGCCGTCTCGTCTGTGCCAGGGGCACCTGCGGGGTGAGCGCGCCTTTCCTGGCTCCCACCACACGGCCGGTCAGCGTGACGCATTCGCTGGTCACTTCGCAACAACGGACAAAGCCGCCCAGAGGCCCGGCGCTCTCGTCAGAAGGGCGCAATCCCGGGAGGCGCTGTCCTTGCCCACCCTGCCACCCTCGATGAGGCAGCCCCGGCCATCCTCACAGATCTGGCTGCCCTCAGCGCGGTGACGGTGGCCTTTCTGCCCAGCCCGGGCACGGGAAGGCCACCGGGCAGGACGCCGCACCCTGGCAGGGAAACAGCCGGCAAGCCCCGGTGGGGAACACGGCTAAACGAGACGCGGGACCGTGCTGACGCCACCGGTGTCGCCGGAGGGGGAGGCAGGTGTGCCGCACCTCAGGGGGCCCGCGGCTGCGTCCTGCCCGCAGGAAACAAGAGCCCCGCGGACGCCGTGGGCCAGCTGACAGACCGGGCAGACGCCATGTGCGGTAGGGACAGGCTGGCGGCCAGGGTCAGGGCGCTGTGGCGGGGAAGGGGCGCGCTGTGCGCTGGAAACACACGCCATAGTCCCGGGGTTCAGCCCGTGACGCCGGCCTCCCCCACACACCTCGGGGGATGGTGTGAGTGTGTGCGCCTGGGAGCAGCGAGTGTGACACGCAGCAGCCGGCGAGTCGGGGTACAGGGCACGTGGGGGTCTGCGTGCCAGTCCAGTCTTCAGAGCTTCTTTGTAAGTTCAGAAGTGTTTCCAGAAGGAAGCTTTCAAGAGAGGAGGCCCCACAAGGCCCGCTGGCAGCTCTTTGTGGGGGGCGGGAGCCCCGGGATCCACACCGTGGGGCTCCCGTGAGGCTGCCGGGACTCTCAGGAGAGAGGCGTCCGCTGCCTGCGAGGCGCAGGGGGCCGGCGTTCCAAGGGGGCCGAGACGAGGGCCTGTCGCACCCGTGGGCTCACGGGCTTGAGCGCGACGCCTCCTCTTACCGTCCGAGCCGCACCCGGAGGGGACGACCTCACCCTCCTCCCTCACGGGCAGGCTGCCCGTGCCCTGCACAGACACACGGACGAACCCAGCTGCCCGTCCCAGTCCCGGCCGGCTCCTGGGGACACAGCGGCCTCGTCCCCCGCGTTCCCACTGCAGGCCGTTGGATCTCAGCCTCGTCCACTTCCCGGCTCCCCACGTTTTGCTGATACCCCTCAACTTCTGTGGGTTCCTTTCTCAGTCTTGGTTCTCACCAACTTAAATTTAAAAAAAATTTTCTTCACTGCCATTCTGGTGGGGTTTTCATGGGGTAGAAACAAAGTGAACCGGCCATCTTCGATCTGAAGTCCTTAGTCTTGCTTCTACAACCCGCTCTGGGTACAAACTGTGACGACGACGATGGACGTAAGACGTGAGTCTGCTGACGCAGGAACCCTCGCTGCTGTGAGCAGGTGTGGGGGCCCCGGCCACTCGCTCAGGGGCAGGGCTAACGCATCCTTGTCATGCACGCGTCACCGAACGTGAAACGGGGCCGCATCGCCCTCAGACAGCACGTGACACAGTTCACATTCAAAACCCAAAATTAAATTGCTTTCCTGATGACAGGACGTTGAAATCTGAAGGCGAAGGAAAGGGAACAAGCGTGCCTGACCAGGAGGTGGACAGGTGAGCCACTCCAGGCGGGCGCAGGCCAGGAGCCCGGCGGGGAGCCGGGCCGAGCTGCCAGGACGGGTCCCCAGGCCCCTGCTGTGCGCGACGGAGCAGGCCTCAGGACGGCTGCACTCCGCCAGACGTGCGTGCCTGGACGAGAGCCAGCACCCAGAGAGCCGGGGGAGCCGCCGCGGGCGGGGACGCAGTACCCGGGTCAGGGAGGACGCGGTCTCCGGAGCGAAGGGCCTGCGCTCCAGCGAGCGCTGTCCGGCCCACGGATGCCGCACAGCCCAGGACACAGTGAGCCACAGGTGGAGCTCAGTGGCCCCGTCCGTCTCTCCTCGCCTGCCCCGCACGACGAGCGCAGAAGCTCCCTGAGCGCAGGCCGTCACCTCACAGCACCTCTGCGTTTTCTAGCCTGCTCTGTCCCGTCCCCGTAAACGACGCTGAGCCCCGCGGCGGCTGCCAGGGCAGCAGGCCCAGCCGAGGCTTGGGGCCCCTCCCGGGAAGGGCAGAGCCTCGGCTGAAGGCCCCAGGGGGCGGCCTTCGCTTTGCACCAGAAGGAAGAGGGGGCCAGGCCGGGCGCCCTGGGAGCGGTGGGCTCCGAAGCAGCGAGGACAAGGACAGGAAGACAGCTTCTCTGCCGGGTGACAGGCAAAGCTCCCCGCAGCACGTGGCAAGCACGCCCACCGGGCCGGAGCGGCCCCCGCTCGCTCCCGCCCGCCCTACCTGGAACACCAGGACGCCCGTGTGCGAAACCGCCAGGCTGATCTTGGCGCCCTCCCTGTCGGAGGCCGGGTGAAGCCTGACGCCGTACATCTCCAGCTTGCGGGCCACGTCCAGCACCTGGAAGTCGGACTCGGCGGGCGTCTGGCCCCTGCGGGGAAAGGTGGCAGGGTCACAGCCCCGAGGGCGGCTGCCCTGGGAGCCGAGCGCCGCGCAGCCGGCGCCCAGGAGACCGAGTGAAACGAGCCAGCAGAGGGGGCTTCGTCGCTTCGGGGCGGGCCGCCTGCTGTCTGGGACCCCTCCCGCTATCTGAGACCCCTCCCGCTGCGCACACAGCCCTGTGCAGACGAGCAGATGAGACAGGTGGCGACGCCCATGCCAGAGGGAACGCCACGGTCCGCCAGCCCCGCAGCGAGCCCAGCGTGAGCGAGCACAGGCAGCCTCGCAGGGCAGTGGCCGCGAAGCAGGACTCGGTGACTTGTGCGGGCAGCAGAGACCAACAGGGAGCTGGCACCCAAACTTCTGCAGAAGGTGCTGGATCCCAGCAGAGCTTCACCTACACGATGCTGTGTGACTGAGCACGCCTGCACCTCAACCCGCGCCTTCCCAGGACCGGCCACGTCCCCAGGATGTGCCCGGGAGCGCGCGCCCTGCTGAAGGCAAGGTCGCCGCCACCTGGGCCCCAGCCCGCAGCCCTGGCTCTGCCCTCTCACGGCCCTGTCCCCAAATCTCTCCGATCCCGCGCCCAGCACTGTCCCTCTGGGTCCCTCTCTCCAGTCCGGAGAAACCCGCTGCTGTCACATCTCGGAGAAGCTGACACCACGCTGAGCCGAGGGCCGCCCCCACCACGCGCAGAGCTGGTCTTGACACCGTCCGCAGGGACCCCCATGACAGCCACCTGACGTCCTGCTGTCCTCGCTCCTCCCGGGGCCCCGACCTCCTTCCCAGCCCTCGCTAAAGCGGCCCCCTGGCAGCATGGGGCCGGCTCCCAGGGAGCGCCAGCTGTCACTGTGGCCAGAGGCCGCCGCGTGCGCCCTCACGCGCCGTTCAGCCACAGCTGCGGGGCCGGCGGCCGGTCCCGGCGGACTCACATGTGCATCCGATGGAATTCCAGGATCTTCTCCAGAGAGCGCGCCTGGCGGGGCAGGTACTCGTTGGCTTTGAGGTGCTCACGATCCAGGCTCTCGTCATAATCTCCTATTTCCGCTGATGAGATGAGACCACAACCGTTAACCATTTTAATTTTTAAATGAAGAAAAATACAAGCGTTCGTACGTGCAAATGCATAAACGAAATGTAGAAAAAAAATTATTCTACGTCTGTAGTGAAATAACACATCCTTAACTAAGAGTTTGCATTTTATTTTTCCTAATGTTTCTTGCTGTTGAGGCAAATATAAAGGCAGGTGAGGATATTTTAGTTTTAAAGACCAAAAACGCAGGTGAGTGGCCCCGGGGGCAAGCGCCGAGCGGCCAGTTTGACGAGCGTGTGTTTTGAACCACACTTGACGCGGGAGAGGACGATGCAGGGGACGCCGCTTCGGAATGCTGTACTTTGGCCTGGCCCAACGCCACGCGGGCCCCGGCTGCCTCCTGCTCTGCCAGCCGCGTGCTCCGTGCAGCCCGGCGAGGCCCGGCCCAGCGAGGCCCGGCCCGGCGTCAGCGCCTCCGCTCACGTTTCCCCCGGTTGGGTCGGGAGTGACTACGGTTCCTCACATACGTCTGCACCAGCTCTTGCCCTGAGCGAGACTCTGAAGAAACATTTACTCCTCCAGGTTCAACGCCCAACTTGTCTCCGGGGGGCTGTGGTGTTCGCCCCGAGAAGGCCCCTTTCAGGGACGCTGAGAACCAGGCTGACCACTGGCTCCTAGGCTGGAGAGGCTTCTCGGTAAAATGCGCAAAGGCACAAAGGAGAGAAAATCCCAGAGAAAGCCCGGGGTGCGGGCTGGGGCCTCGGGCCTCGGCCTGGGGGCTCGTTGCCAGAAGGGGGTCCAGTCCCGCGGGAGGTAACACCCCCGTGCACACTGAAAGCCGCTCTTTGCTCAGCTGTTAGCCTTGTAGGCGCATTGGCTCCTGGCCAGGCGGGTCCCCCCTGGGCCGTGCCCTGGGACACCGTTCCCGCCCCTGCCCGTGTCCCGGAGAGACTCACACTGCAGGAGGTGGGACACGAGCAGGGCCGCCGTGGAGTCTGTGCAGGTCAGCCGCTCCTCCAGGAGGTCTCTCTTCAGTTGCAAGGCAAACAAGTACCTAGAATTCAAAACATCGCAGAGATCAGCTGCAAAGCTTCTAGAACGTGCTCCCCCGTCTCCGTCACAGGAGAGCACGCGGCCCCAGGAAGCAGCAGCAACGGGTGACATCAGGGCCCACGGAGAGCAAAGGCAGGCACAAGTGGCCCTTGAGGTGGCAGCGGCTTGGCAAGCTGAGTCACGCAGGCCCGCGGGAGCCTCACGTGACGAGGATCAACGCCGGCCGCCCTGAGCACCACGTCCCACAGCACTGCACACCTCTGGGAGAGCTCGCGTGCACGCTGCTGCTGCTGCACACACGGCTGCACTCACGACTGTGCGTGAAACGGCAGGAAGCGTGGCACCCTGCTCTGCCTCAGTTCAGCTCCACCTCACTCCTGACCTTGGGCTATGGGCTGGTTTTTAGATCGTTACTTAATTGCTCTTTCCAGAATTGGTACATAAAACACAGAAAAAAACCTTCCATAACCTATCGCCCAGATGACACAACCGTAAACATGTCCCCTCAGTCCCTACGTCAAAGAGCCCATCTTGAATTCAAGAGCAGCACCAAGGAACCTCGCCGCTCAGGAGGGCTCGCGCGCTCGCACCTCTCCTAGCGACGCCTGTCTCGTTGACAAAGGAGGGCGCGGGCGACGCCCCTACGAACTGAGCACGTGGATAAACCTATGCGCGCTGCGGGAAGACGGAGAATCGGTCCAACGTCCATTTCTGCTTCTCGACTCTGTACCACGAACCTGTCTTCCAAGTCCTATTTGCACCTGCGCTTGTGCAAGGGTCAGGTGCCACGGCGCCCCCTTTAAGCACCGCATGTGCACCCGTCTCCACGTGCCCCAGGTGCGCACGCGCGCTCTGAACAGACACAGGTGCCACGACGCCCCCTTTAAGCACCGCACGTGCACCCATCTCCACGTGCCCCAGGTGCGCACGCGCGCTCTGAACAGACACAGGTGCAAAGGCAGCCCTGCGGGCAGCGGGCGCCTTACCGTGTGTACTCCTCGTGCAGCTGGCCCGGGTCCGGCGGGAAGAACTTCACCGCGAGGCGGAGCACGGCGCTCTTCGGCTCTGCAAGAAGAAAACACGGACGCGTCACAAATGAGGTCGTCTCCGCACGTGCGTGCTTTCCACACGCCGTGGGGTGACGACGCGGTGCTTCCACACAGCCCGTGAGAGCAGAGCTGCTCACGTGAGGACTGAGAAGTCCCCCAGGCCTGCAGTTATGAGTCCCAAGTCCCCGTCACATATCAGAGAACATTTAAGACCATTTGCGTCAAGCAGAGATTCCTCAAGGAACCCTAAAAACAGGCCGGGAATGGCACATCGAAGTTTTAAAATATATTCTTACTTACACTTTACAATTTAAAAAGTGATGTAAAAGTTAAGGTGTTTCCACGATGAGCAATAATGATCAAGTTAATTTGAAACCCTCACGCACCGAAGGAGAGGAAGGTGTCGCCACGGGCTGCAGGAGCCAGCGGGAGCTGATGGCTGGGAGGGACAGGTGTGGGCGGGCAGCACCCCCACGCCCCAAGACTGGAGCCTCGCCACCCTGTGCTTCACCAGTGGGGAGGCCCCACGTGGCCCAGGCTGCCGGGGAGGGCCGGGTCCCCCACACATTCTCTCCTCCTCCGTCAGCGCTCAGCAGGTGCGGGGCGTTCCGACCACGAGACGCCACACTGTGCGATCGCTAAGCACCGAGCAGCTGACGACGTGCCATGGTTTTGAAACGTGACGGAAGATGACTGCGTTCGTGATCACAGAATAGTACAGACTATTTTATATAAACTGTCAGTTAAAGGCAGGACCGCAGACAAACCGCATACTCATTTTTGCAAACTGGCCCCAAGTGGAAGCACCACAGCAGCACGTCTGAGGTGAGGAGCCGAGGCCCCCACTGAAGCCCGCTGAGCCAGTGCGCCCCCACCCACGCCTCCTGAGGTTGACAGCAACATGGCTTCCAGGTTCCTCTGCTGTCCAGACTAGTGACAGCGGCCATCTGGACACGCCCTGAATGTGAACAGTCGAGAACAAAAGCGTCTTAAATGAACAACAGAATTCTAAAGGTAAAAAAAAGGACTTACTTCGCACTTGCCTGATGATGGGTTTCGTGGGTTCGAGCCAAATCTGAAGAGGATGTCAGAGAACAAATCTGTTAATTTCTCTATTTAATTAGTATGTTACAAAACACAAAAACAGTTGTCAATAAGAGAGACGAAGGGACATTTCTACCCGCCCTGCTCTTAGGCCCACGTCAAACCCCGATGGAACAGGGACAGCGACACCGGCCCTGGGGGCGAGGAGACGCCGTGGTGCTGCCAGGCCCAGGGGCCCCAGCGAGCATCGGGGCACCGTGGGGCCGGACCCGGGGGTGGCCACACAGCCGGCCAGAGCCCCACGACACTTTGTAAAGTGTGGGCTGGTGGTGGTTTCTGGAAAACAGTTCCCCAGTAAAGCTCAAAACTTTGCAGAGTCGTCTGTGGACCGTAAGGAAGCCTGCCCGCGTGGGGCGTCGGCTCCAGACCCGCTTCAGCGACGGCCGCCCCGCGGGCCGTGCCCCCCGCGCAGGCAGACGACAGTGTGCGGGGTGCGAGTCGGGCCGGATAGAAGGCAAGTGCGTCCCCTCCGGCCACGCGTGAGACGTTTCGCAGTGCGGCTTTGATGGCGGTAGCGGCTTTGGTGGCGGTGGCGCGCCAGTCACCGAGCATCTCGCGTCAGCAGACAGGTCCTCGCGGGCTGCCGGGGCCCTGCCCGTCGCACGCCCGTGGCCACACCCGGAGCCCGTTTCTACACGCGAGTGAGCGCGAGGCGCGTACCCAGCAGGCCGGGGCGTTCTGGAACTCCAGCCCGAAGTAGTCGCACTCGGTCAGGTTCAAGCGCTTCCACACCTGCGTCAGCAGTACCTGGCCGTCGCATTTGGGCTGTGGTGACGGGAGAGAAAAAGCACAAAGAGGGTTAAGGGACTTCGAACGACCACGGTCCTCAGCACGCGCATGGAGCCGCTTCCTGCACACGGAGCTCGATGCCGGCGGCTCTGGCGTCCGTGCCTCCGCGGAGGCCGCGCGCCACCGAAGCCAGGCCGGTCTGGGCTCCGTGCCCGGACACGGCTCCAGCCCCACACACCCCGTCTCTGTCACATGTAGCTGTAGGCCACAGAACCCATTTTTAACCTCAGTAAACCTTCCACCCGATCCTGATATTTATGAGCGGGGGGCCTCACAGCCGTGTGTGCAGGACCCGTGTGTGCGCAGGACGCGTGTGTGCACAGGATGCGTGTGTGCAGGACCCGTGTGTATGCAGGACGCGTGTGCACAGGCCCCGTGTGTGTGCAGGTCCTGTGTGTGCAGGACGCGTGTGTGCACAGGACGTGTGTGCAGATGGCGTCCGGGGCGGCAGGCGTCGCGGGGGGACCGGTGGGCCACCCTCAAGCCAGGCACGGCCGCCCTCTCCGTCAGGAGGAAGGAGGCTAGACGGCTGGCTGCACGGCTCGCAGACTGCCCAGCGGCCTGAGGGAAGGAAAGCGGGGATGCCTTGGTGGCCTCGGGGTGAGGCTGGTCGTCCTGAGTGCAGCAAGGGAGACGAAATAAATGACGAAATAAAAATGGAAAACTTCTAAACAGAAAGACACGGAACAAAGCCACAGTGCAGATCACACAGAAAAATCACGGCTGCTCTCACCGCTCTCACGAGTCGGGGGCAGAAACACGACTGGCTAGTGACAGCAGAAGAGCGAGATGCCACTTTCCACCCCTCAGGGAGGACGGGAAGGGTGCTGACGCCGACAGCGGGGTGGCCACGGGGAGACAGCCACACGCGTGCAGCGCTGGGGGGTGGCACTTGACCTCCTGGGTCGTCTGAAAACACCTCCGAATTTTAAGTGTATGAAATACCTTTGCTTCAGCAACTTCTAGAACCTTCTACAAATTCGTACTCAATTAGACAGAGCTCGATGTGCAAGGACGAACTCAGTAAAGAACAGGTCACGTAAACAACGGTACGTCCATAACAGAACATTCTGTAACCCTTAAAGAACAGAACCCTGCGTGCGCTGTCACGGAATCAAGTCCAAAGCTGCGGTTTCGTTAAGAAAAAAGTGGCCACGTCTACACAGTGCGCATAACGTGACTCCGCTTAATGACACACGTGTACGTGCAGCAGAAAGAGCTGGGAGCTGTTGGGGGCGTGGAGAGGAGGGGGATAGGGACAGGGCCACCTCCTCCAGGGCCCCGCATGCCAGTGCTGTCAGACCCAAGTCACCCAGATCCCCCAGGAGCCACGAAACCGGGCTGTGCTGCCAGCAAGTCCTCCTGGACCTGGGCGCCCGTGGTGACAGGACCAGCGCCCGAAAGCTCTCCCAGAGCCACGCTCTCCCCCGGCCTGCGCCCGTCTGCCAGGACAAGCACAGCAGTCCCGCCACACGGGCTCCCTGATGCTCATGACGCAGAAGTGCAGTGGGGGGGTTGGAGGGGAAGGCTCCAAGTCCCTCGGCTGGATGCGCACGGCCTCCCCGCACTGCCTGGCTTCACCCACCCAGGAGCCACCTGCGCACCAGGCGAGTCCCTCCAGGAAACTCCCTCTCGCTGCCCCGTCAGCCGTCAGCCACCAGGTCCTTGAGAAGCTGCTCGGTCACCTGACCCGTCAGTCCCGGCCAGTCCCACCTGACGGCCACATCGCGTGGCGCTCACCTCCTGCACCGTGCGTCCTGCGTCTCCTACATCTGTTTCATGCAGAAGAACCCCTGAACTCCACATCTACACACACACGCGCACACCCTACAGAAAAACGTCCGTTTACGCACGTCGATCAAAATATTCCAAGTAAAATATCAGCAAACATAATCCAGCAACAACTGAAAGAGTACTACGGCATAATCAAGTAAAACCATTTCCTAGATAGAGGATAATTCAATATAATGCTAAAACATTCATCACTACATCTTATTAATAGACCTGTAGAAAAAAAAAATCCTCTAAGCAGTTCCAGATTCCGAGACACTGAGAAAGCATCTCAGAAAATTCAATTTCCATTCTTGGTATAAATCCTTAAGACAGGAAAGAGATATGGGACTTTTACTCCATCGCTGCTGTGTACGCTGACATCAAAACGAATGAACGAGGTAAAAAGTTAGAAGAGGAAGCAAAACTGCCATTATTTGCAGATACGATAATTACCTTTGAAAATCCAAGAACATCAACTAGAAAACTATTCTGAAAAAGATGGAATTCAGTTAGGCGGTGGGGGAAAAATTATAGCGATATCAACAGCCTTCGCATACACAATCAACCACTACTTTGGGGTTAGAAAGGAAGAAACCACCACATCTGTAACAGCGACAAAAATGCTGAAGTCTCCTGGAATGACGTTAACAATGAAAGAAAGCTGGATGGAGATTTTACAAACATCATGAGCGAGAAAAGCGGGGGGCAGGGAAGAGGCGTGAGGAGGTGGAGGGCGTTCCGTGCTCTTGGACAGACATAGCCCACAGAGGTGACGGTGGCTCCTGGGTCACCACGGATTCCACACGGTTCTGATCAAAGTAGCAGAAGGATTCTTGGATTCTACACTCGATATACATTTTTTAGATCCAAAAACAGCCAAAAAAAAATCTGGATAAGAGAAATCGGGGAGGACTAGCCTTACCAGGCACTCACGTTGTTGAAAACCCACAGGAATTGAAGTGTTTGGCAGCGGAGCACGTCTACAAACACAGATCAATGGAACAGAGTGGGTGGTGGAGAAATGTTAGTGCCTGATAAAAGTGATATTTCAAATCAACCCGTGGGAAGGAAACAGATTTCTCAAAAAATACGACTGGGCACCTGTCTGGGAAAAATAAGGTTGTCCCTTTACCTCACATCACCATCTCGAGGTGGGTAAGACATCTATTCGGCAAAGTGCACCCCAACGAGAGAACTTTGTTTTATGCTGGGTGGGAAGAGGGCATTTCGGGGCTCTCCGGAAGCTAAAGCCGTAACGGGAGGCCTGAGAGACTGAAAACACAAAAACAGAAACGTCTGCCAAGAAAGAAACACTGGAGTCAGAAGCCTTCTTCAAAGACAAACAGGAAAAAAAAAAGAAGAAAACACAGCTCTTATTATAGACAAGAGACTCATTTCTCTAAAACACAGATAATCGCAAAGATCAGTGATTATGAACTGAATAGGAAAATGGTCAAAAGAACAGGCTGTCCACGAAACAGAAAACGAAATATGTCTAAACTCAGAAAAGGAGGCTCCCTGCCCTCCTAACGAGAGATGCAAATCAGAATTAAACTGAGACTGCTGGGCCTTCAGAACTCCAAGTCTGATGGCAGGTGTCAGGGACTGTGGGGGAGGGTGGGGAGCAGGTGTTCCCACGCTGGGGCGCTAGGGCGGTGGGAGCAAACCCCACCACCTGTGTGGGGCGGGGCTGAATTACCTACCGCACCGTAAACGTCCAAACCCTTCTCTTAAAGACCTGGCTTCTAGGAAGTATTTCGCAGGTGCAAAACCAGGTGTGTAGAGATCAGAATCTGTCACGGCGGGGCTTCCAACGGTGATCGGCTGAGCACGCCTGTCCCCAGGACAGGACCAGCTGCCGCGATGACACATGCCACGCCCTCCAGGCAGTTAGCTAAGGCACTCGGTGCACGGAAACAGATGCAAGTACACTAGAGGAAAGCAGCAAGGCGCAGACAGCGCCCGTGACACTGCTGACACCGCCTGTGACACCACCCATACGGGGACAGAACCCAGGCTGCAGCTCTGTGACAGCCTGTGACACCGCCTGTGACACCGCTGTGACACCGCCCGTACGGGGACAGAACCCAGGCTGTGGCTCTGCGCGGGGTCAACGTGGACTCGCAGGAAAGGTGGCTTCAGAGCGCTGAACCGTGCGACTGCGCAGCCCGCTCTGTGTTTTGAAATCTGGATCGTATGTGCTAACCTACTTTTTTAAAAGTTCATATATATTTTTTTAAATAAAAAAGCGGGGGTCCGGTCAAGACAGTGGAGCCGGTAAACGCTGTGCTCGCCTCCCCCGTGACTGCATCAAAACTGCCACTAAATGACACAGCAGTCCACCTGGAGAACCCGCTGAGGACACGCTGAACCCAGTCCCGTCGTCCCCAAAGGAAGAAGAAGAAGCAGCCACGTCGAGACGGACGGGGGCTAAAATCTCCCTGCTCCCCAAAAAGAGCTCCCCGAAAGCGCAGGCTGAGCACGGGTGGGGGAGGGGCCAGCGCAGGACGCTGGAATGCGGGTGGGGTGAGGGAGCCCCTGAGAGGGGCGGCGGGAGTGGCAGGATCAGTGGGGACAGCGGCCCGGAGCGGGAGGGGCGTTGGAGTGGCAGTTGGGCCCGTCTCCGTGGGAGGGGGGCCTGCAGACAGCGCCACAGCCCTGGCCGTCCCCGAGAGGTCCCGCGATCAGCGAGACTCGGAGAGTGAGGCGTGTACCCCGCACACGCGCCCTCCTCGGAGGACGGGCTGACGCCAGGCTGGTGAGGAGGCGGCCGGTGAATCCAGAACAGTCTGCACCAGGAAGTGCTCACGGAACGATGGCGATGTGTCAGAGGGACACGGATCAGTCCCCGCCGGCCGATCCAGGGCACACGGGGCACCAGAGGACAGCGACACGACGGGCGGAAACCCACCGGACAGGACGCTGACAGAATCACACGAGACGTTTACGCGTGTCAAAGACCCTCCCACCAAGCACTTACTAATTACAGAGGGAAGAGTCACCTCACCGTGGAGGAGCCGCCAGGTGCCACCTTAAACCAGCGGTCAAAGTGAACGTCACCGCACAGAACTACGTCACGCGACAGGACGTGGGGGGAACCCGGCACCCCTCTGTGCCATGCTGTGTCCTCGTTTGTCTGGGCGGCTACGCCACATTCCGTGTCTAGTGAGGGCCACCTCTGGGTCCCAGGCGGCCGTCTCCCCTCGGCCCTCACATGGTCCCGTCCAGAAGGGCTCCGCCATCACGACCCAGTCACCCCCAAGGCGCCCCCTCCTAAACCTTCACGCTAGGGGTGACATTTCCACATACGAATTCTGGGGGGACACAAACATCCAGTCCATAACACCCTGTCAAAGACGCACGACCTAAATCCAGTCACGAGGAAACAGCCAGGTCAAAAAGACACGCCTCCAAAATAACTGCTGTCACCTCCAAAAATGCCAGGTCGTGACGGTCACAGGCTGGGGACCAGAGGCGTGACTGTGGCCTGGGCCGCTGGTGGTGAAGGCACCAGTGGGACCCGCGGGGACGGGACGGGCTCAGGGCCCTGACAGCAGGAGGGTCCGTGTCGATGTTCTAAAGCACGCTGACGAAGCACCCCGAGTCTGCTGGGAACGCCCCCGAGGCGGGGCGGTGCGGCGACTCACGGCCAAACACGCAGGAAAAAATCTTTTGTACTATTTTCGCATTTTTTCTGTAAGTGTGAGATTGCTTCAGAATAGGTAACAAAAAAATAAAAATATAGAACCTTAGCAGCTGAAAACAAAGGAATCTACATATAAACTATAAGAATTAACATGAATGTAGCAAGACCATAAAATATAAAGTTACTACACAAAAAGCAACTGTTTCTATGATCTAGTAACTCGAAAGTGAAATCTAAACAACGCTTTTTACATGATCAAAGAAAATCAAATGCCTAGGAATAAACGGAAATAAATGGAATAAATGGGAAGATCTAGAAGTCTGCTATCCTGCAAATTACGAAGCACAGCTGAAAACAGCCCTGGAAGGGTGTCACAGAGATGGCTTGGGGTGACGCTGTCCGCACACAGCATCGGACTCCGCACATGCGTCTGCCTGCTGTGCGCAGAGGCCCGCACCCCCGGAGTCCCTCCACCCGGGATGGTGTGGCCCCCCAGGGCCCACAAGAAGGGGAGCGGCGAGACGGGACCCTACTCCGATCGGCCCGCGACGGCTCCCTTCTCCTGCCGACACCGCCTCATCCGAGGGCGTCCGAGGCGCCACGCGGCAAGGCTGCTTGTCGGCACCGCCTGCCAGTCGCTTTGTCACAGGTTCGTCCCCCTTAACTTCTACAGGGGGCCCCATGGCCAGGGCTGAGGCTCACGAAAGGTCGCCATCGACTCTGTTCTCCGTGTCCTTTGTTCTGTCACGTGTCCATTTCTATCCACTCACATCTTCTGCCCTTAAAACTCATGACGTCTGTTCCGAACAATGCAGAACTTCACCAGCAGTTGGACTGCGACACCCACTGTACGTTCCCAAAGCAGCACATGCTGGGTGACACGCGCCTCGCCCTGAACGACCGTGGAGGGGTGTCATCCGCAGACACCCGCCGCCCACGAGGCACCACGCAGCCACCCGCACGGGGCCGTGTTCCAGACGGGGCTGGGGCAGGAGCGGCGCTAGGCACGGAACGCGCTGCGCAGAGCGCAGGCGAGAGCCTGGCTCCTGCTCGGCGTCCCATTTTCCCGGCCGGCCCGGCGTTGAGGCCGCCCAGCCGAGACTCCGGCGTGCCGCGGAAACGGCGCCTCGGCACGGGAGCCACTGACGCGTCTGTCTGGGCGGACGCGGGCCACCAGGGCTCGGCCCACAAAGCGCTTCTTTATTCTCTGTCCCGAGCAGCGTGGGAACATTCCTCTCGAGAAAGCTCGATTCTTCCTTGGGCTTGTTTGTTTCATGCGCCCATCTGGTTCACTTGCCAAGTTACCACGTGTCCACGTATCCAGAGGCCTGGCCGGTCACGGCGTTCATCGCCACCGCGCGTCCCACTGCGGCAGACTCTCCTTGTCCATGAGGAAATCCGCCAGATCTCTCAGAACGTTACGCGGTGCGGTGAACGTGACCACGAGGGCGCACGGGGACTGCAGCTACATTCATGCTGGACTCTTGAAAGGGCGCTGGCATTTCGGTGGCATTTCATTCTCTCTCTGGCACACTTTCAAGTCTCCAGTTCCCACACAGCCCTGACGTACTGGACACCCTTCAAGGACCCGCTCCGAGCCGCAGTGGAAGCCACAAGGCACGTGTTCCCTTGGGGTGCACACGGGTGCAGCTGCCGCTTCTGCTGAGCAGGGACGGCTCCGTGCCACGGCGGGGGACGGCGCTGCCACACGCTCAGCTACTAGACTGGAGGGTCCCTGCGTACACAATCATCCCTGCCACAAGACGGGGCAGGAAGTGAGCTTCTGGACGGCCAGGGCACCCTGGCTCTTCCTACAGGGTCCTCTTCCGCGACGCGGCGACCCAGGGCAGCCGGACACCCCCACGTCTGCGCTGAGGGGCCGGGCGGGAGCCTGTGGACGCTCCTCTAGAAGCCGGCGCCCTCAGTGCAGGGCCCTGGGGTCCCCAGGAACCAGGGGCTCTGAGCCGGCGGGCAGCTGCTGGGCCAACTGTGCACAGGACGCCCAGTGGCTCCCGCCTGAGACCCTCCCTGACTTGAGGGTGTCACTGCTGGGCAGCTTCCGCCTGCCCGACAGGTCCCGCGGCCCCTTAGTGACCGTCCTGCTGGCGCCCTCCTCGAGCCCCCGCACCCTCGTGCGACTCTCCCGGCCGGCACGGCTGCTCACGTCTCAGCCAAAGGGCGGCCGCCGCATGCACGAGGCCCAGCCCCGCTGCAGACGGGCCGTGTCCCCGCTCGTCACACACGGTGCAGGCCACGTATCTGCGGTCCAGCGAGCGACCCGCTACTTCTGACAGGGGTCAGGAGCTCGGAAATCAACCCGCTGTTTTTCGATTCCTCGTCTGTAACTCAGTCAGCACCAGGGGAAAAGCAGAACAGACGGTCTCCCGGCTCAGCCGCCTCGCGGGTCCTTCTCCCTCCCCCGCATCCACGGAGAGGTCTGGCCGGCCGGCCTGTCCTTACCTGTGTGTGCTTGAGAAAGCCACAAACCAGAAGGAAACCCGTTTGTCAGGCGCCCGACCTGCTCTCCCAGCCTGGCCCCGGGGGCGGGCAGCTGTGTTCCCAGAAGGGGCGCTGGCCTGGGAACACCGGACTTTGAGAAGGGTCAGTGAAACCAGTACCAGTCCGTCCGGAACCTCGTTTGCAAAAGTACACGAACCACCGAACGACCGAGAACCACCAGACACTTAAAACCAGACTCGTGAGACAGAGACGTAGACCCAAAGAGCAGGAGAATGAATCCCCAGCAACAGCGCACGTGGGACACAGCACAGAAAACTTAACTTAAAACTGGGGTCCTCAGAAGGTCACTGTTGTCATAAGATGAGAAGATGGGGCGGGGTGGGGGGGACTAAGGAATAAAAACAAGAAGTAAAAAGGCACCTCCAGGAATTAAACCTCAACGGCGGCCTGAAGAACAGGATGGGTGAGATGGAGGGAGATGGAAACTGGAATCGGTGGTGTGGAGAGAAAATAGAAGCTTCTAGAAATGGACGTAACGAAAGGAAAATCCAAACCCAGGACGTGCCTAAGAGGAACGGCAAGTGTCTGGGAGGGGGCTGGGAGAGGGGACAAAGGGCAGTGCAGAGAGCGTGCGGGGACCTTCCCCTGCACTCCAAGTTGTCGTCCCGCCGCCTCTCGGGGAATCATTCCAAATCAAAACAGAAAATTAGAAACAAAACACGGAAACCCCATTTTCAGTGACACTAGACACTGCTCAATCCTGCAGCACAGGCTCGGCAGGAAGGGCGCCAAAGGCAACAGCGCCAGCGCCAGAGGGTGCTGGCGGGCACGGGGGGGTGAGGGGGACGCAGCCGAGACGCCAGGCCAAACGGCAACGTCAAAGGGCACGGCTGGCACGCTGCCACCTGCACCCTCCGTCCGCAGGGACGAGGAGAGGGCGCCTCGGCAGCAGAGTCCCAGCTCGGATCTGTCTGGCTTGGCGGAGCACAGGCGAAGGGACCAAACCAGGAGCTACGAGCCAGCCACGCAGGCGGCTCGGCTGGAGCCCGGGCTGGGACTGCCCCTCGCCGAGAAGAAACAAAGGCGGGACTGACTCACGCACAAAGCTCAAGTCGTTAGTCGTCAAGTTTCAACTCATCTGTAGCCAGCCACTCACGCAAGACCTCCTACAGACAGCCAGCACAAAGCCATCGAGGCAAATACTCAGACATTCAAAGTAAGAGGAGGAAAGAAACAGAAAAAAAAATGTCAGATGAACACTCAGTGGAAAACCGTGGCCTCTTAGCAGGTGAGCCTGTGACCAACGTTTCATCAGGAAATTAGAGGCGACTGCCTCGGAGACACAGGAGCACAGGTGAAGATGTGAGAGCTCTCAGAGAGGACAACGCCGAGAGAGAGGTCGGCTGCGTGAGCTCCTGCGCCCCGCTTTCTAGCCACGTGACCTGCGGGGACACTTTAAACCGGGCTACTTGTCTCTTTATTATCGAGGTGTCACTTCTTTTTAAAAATATATTCTAGATATAAATTCCTTATCAGACATGTAATTTGCAAATATTTTCTTGTCTTCACTTTCTCAATAGTATTTCTAGAACAAATTTTTTATTTTACTAAAGTCCAAATTTTATTTTTTTGTCATTCGTCATTTTCGTGTTGTATCTGAGAAACCTGAGGTCGTGAAAATTTACTCCTGGGTTTTCTTCTAGGGGCCTTCGCTTCGACCCTGGCCTTGACTTAGCTGTGTGTGTGCGTGTGAGCAGGGTCCAAGGTCACGCTCCGTGTGGGGAGACCTGGCCGTCCCTGCGCCGCCTGTCGCAGACCGCCCGCTCTGGACTCGCCCACCCCCCAGGCCCGCACGGCGGCCACGCACTGCCTGCGGCACGTTTCGACTTGGGGACTCTCTTCTTTTCCAGGACTGTTTTTTGGCCACTCTAGGTCCTCTGCATTTCCCCCAGATTTTAAAATCAGCTTGTCAACTTCTGCAAAACGGCCCCCTGATATTTTGTTAGGGTCATGCAGGGGTCACGTGGGGGAAGTGCTGCTGTCGATCAGGGGTGTCTTTCGCTTACTTAGATATTTAATTTTGGGGCACTTTTATAGTTTTTAGTATAAAATGTTTTTAAAATTTTTTTGTTAATGGTTTTATTGGAGCTCAGAGCACCTGTCTGGGACTCGGCTGAGCCACCTGTGGTGAGCGCTGGGATGCCGGCTGCCCGGACGGGGTGTGGGGAAGTGGAGTGAGGAACGCAAACCAGGGGTGCGCTGCATGTCACCACCTTCTCCTAGAAGCACTAGGGACAGCTGCTAATGCGTACGATGTTTTGGTAACTACCCCAAAATGCAAGTGAGTAATATATGTTCTCTGAGCCAAATATTTTTCTTTAATCTTTGAGTATTTATTCAAGGGCAAAAAAAAAAAAAAATCAGTTACTTTTGACGCTTAGCTCTGGCATTTAAATTTTCCCCTTAGCGATCACGTTTTTCAGAAAACACGGAGATTTATTGAATTTGTTTTTAGTAGCATGTAGGCATTCCCCCATTCCCCAATTAAGAGAGCTTTTTAGAGAAAACACACCATCTGATTCTGTCACACAGCAGTACATCCAGGGGACAGTCTAAATGTTAATGCACAATGCAACAGACCTTCAATCATTTAGGATTTCACATATATCATTGTGTTTAGTTTTTAGGAAAAAATTGCAATGTAAAAAATAGTACGTGTTTTGTAGCTGGATTCAACAGAAAATACAACTATAATTAAAATTTTAATATACAGGAAAATGGATGGACAATGCAAAAGGGAAGGTAATTTGACCCTATAAACATACACATCAGTGGGTTGTATTTTAATTAAAATTTTATTGTGCTTGGAAATTTGCAATTATTTTTATAATTATACTGGGAAAGAAAAAAGTCCTCTCTGGGTTATTCCCTTTGGAATTATTTTCTATAAATAAAAAGTTTAGTTCAAAATCTTCAGAGGATTAATTGGGTTTTCAAAACTCTTATGGTTTATAACTATCGATCTCCCCTTCAAGAAATTAGTAGCTGACTACCAGGGAGTGTACAGTTTTGAGGTTCTTTCGTTAAATTTACCCCAAGTATTTCATCATTTTTTGATGCCATTGTAGATAGAGTTCTCTTACCTTTATTTTGAGATTGTTTACTGTTAGTATATAAAAATAGAACTGATGTTTTTATATTGAGCTTGTATCCTGAAACCTTGCCGAATTTATTAGTTCTAAAAGGTCTTTTTTTAGGGGGTAGATTCCTCAGGATTATCCATATACACGATAATGTCATCTATAGAGATAATTTCACTTCTTTTCCAATCTGGATGCCCCTGACTCTACTTTTCTTCCTTCTTTTCTCGTGTTTACTAACTGTCCTTGCTGGAACTTCCAGCACTGCATACGTCTTTAAAACTCTGTATCTCGATGTTCTCCAGTATGAATAAAACTGACAACAATGCTGAGAGAGGAGATGCGGGGAATGACCCGAGCTCGTGCTTCAGAGCAGCATTGGGACGAGGCGAGCACTCAGCGCTGGCCACTGGGCGTACCTCAGAAACGCAGCTCAAGCAAATGATCCCGAAAAGATAACATGGGCGCACCAGGCATATTGCAAACAAACGAACAAAAGCATCAGAACCGGAACTTCATGGAATACAGGGCTGTATTTAGGCCCAAAAGGCACTGAGCCAAAATTTTAAAAAGAGTATTTGATAAGAGGAAAACAGTGCTATATTCATCAAAATGTAACAATGAATAGAGCTCTACCGATGAACACAGGGTCGACATTCATAAAACGGGAGCCAAAAAGAGGAACGAGAGAAATACACCAGCCACAGGAGCTCATGCACGTTCTCCGCCTTAATGGGTCAGATGGCCAAGAGCGGGGCGCGGACGGGGTGCGGGCACAGCACACGGCAGCCCTGGAGGTCCCGGAGGGCTGCAGACGTGACGTAGCCAAAATGCCAGAGGCTATTTCTGGGTGTAGGAGAATAGCCCATTTTAATTTTTTCCCTCTGTACTCTCTTACACTGATTGATTTTTTTTAACTATAAGTATGCATTAATTCTATAACTTAAAAATACATTATAAACACTTTATAGGATGGAAAATAGAACCCCTCCCACACAACATTATTATTTCATAAAATCAGCTGATGTGAATCATTAAAAAACAACATCAATTTCTAAACTGCTAAAAATTTATAGCAATAAAAACTTTGGTTTTTAGAATGTATAATAACGATTTCTAAAACAAGTTTGCCTTCCTTTTATGCTTAGTTCTCTCCAAATTAGATTCCGCTAATTAAGAAACTGAAGCCCCATCGTAAAAGCCCGAGTTCTCAGCGAGAGTGTACACCAAGAGTGTCTCAGGATGTCTACTTGCATTCTTTATGTTAACGTGCTAACAAGGTCAATTCCACATGATGTTAGTCCTCATGTATAATTTATAATTTCATTTCATGATACAATCTGCATTCTAAGGAAGTTTCTATTATTTTACATGGTTTTAAAAGGTGTAAGACTGACGTAAGTTAAAGCCAGCAGCAAATAGCTATAAAGCTGGATATCTCTCACTTAATGTAAGTTTGATTTAAAAGAGCTCACTACGTGTTTTTAACATGTACGTTTCAACATATTTTCTAGGACAGCAATGTCTACGGCCTTAGAGTCATTCTGAGTTCTCTTAACTGAAAATTAATTAATTGAAAAAAAAAGGGCTTTTATTCTCCTACAAAAATCTGACTTTACCAGTTTCAAATATCGACACATGCAAAAAAGCATAGAGCCACATAATAGGAAGGACCAAAGAAAAAATACGTGTAATTATGAGGAAACGTTACGAATATCTGAAAACAGAACACTAAGAATATATTTTCCATCATCAGAAACATTAGATTTCAGGAAAATGTTTTTTAGATTTCTCGAATTATGACAGGAGTCTAGGCTGAAGCTTTTGACGTCGCCAGCTCCAGGCAGATGTGTGACAGTGTCTGACCCAGGAGAAAAATATTTCTTTCTGATTTTCACCGTGAGCAGGAAAAAAGCCCATAAGCAGGGGCTGGGGTCCCCTCTGCCGCTGTGCGGAACGTGGTACAAAAGCCACAAGAGACACGCAGAAGAACCACCGCGGGTGCACGGAACACCCTGGCACCAGTCTGGAGACCAGCAGATGTTCTGGGGTTCCAGTCAGCATCCCTCTAAAAGCGAAAGCCCATGATCATGTGATCATGACCCACGATCATGTGACCCGGAGCCCAGGGGACAGCGACGTCGCTGACGCCCGCACTTCACTTCAGCAGGAACCAGAGTGGACGTCCCAGGTCTGGAAGGTCCCGGCGGTGGCCACGCCCGCCCTTGTGTACGAGGACAGGGCAAGGAGCCTCTGCTTACACGCCGAGGGGCACCTCAAACCCTATGTGGCCCTCGACTGCTCTCGAACTTTCCCGGGCACTGGCCAGGCCCCCGGAGCCCACACCTTGCGCAGCAACCCCGCAGGCCACCCTCGGTCCACGGGTCCCGGGCGGGCTGGGCCCCAGATGCCGCAGGCCCCGGGTGCTGTCTGCGTCTGTATCTGCGCACCTCTACCTCGTCCCGCCCCGTCCCGAGGGACCCCGACCCCCGCCGGCTCTGTTTCACCGTGTCCGGAGCTCCACTCAAGAAGGGCGCCACGAGTCCCCTCCACCCCGCTGGCCTCTGCGCCCCGTTTCTAAAACAGTGTTGGCGCCGCGGCCGGTGGAGAGGCCCGACCGCAAGTGCCATCTGTCCCGCCCGCACGGCCCAGGATGGGCTGGTGGCTCTGCATCGCACGACACCAGTGGCAGCAGGGCTGACCGGCGTGGGGAGCCACAGCGCGACTCCCCCTTCTCCTGCGGGGGCCGCCCCCCTCCTCACGACCGCGCAGGTGTGGGCCCGTGCGTGGGGCTGGGGACCATGGGCACTGGGGCTTCCACCACAGCTGGGCGACTAAGAATAAAACCGTCCACGTCTCTGCCTTGCCCCGCCCTGCACATTCCCGGCATCAAGGTCAGAGAAACAGCCCAACTTTCCAAGACGAAATAATAGGTTTCGGACGCTCGAGCAGAGTCACATAATAGCCGCGTGTACCAGAAACACAGAAGAACTGCGTAAAGCCGACATTATCCCCGGATGTCAGACGCCGAATGACTAACTTTTACTTATGAGATGGCCCAAAATAAGTTCTAAGGCGGTTTATTTGCCATATTTAGGATTCCCATGGGGAAGCAATGACCAACATCTGGCTATGATACTTTCTGGAATTCTGACAATTTTTCCTGGCCAGAAAGAAAACATTAAGTTTCTACTGGAACAGCAACCTACAGACTTCGAGCGCGGAACTTCAGGACTGAGAATGCGCCCTCCCACTTGTCACATACTTAAGCAAAAGCTTTTGTCATTCTTAAAGAAAGCCTACTCTAAAAATGCTGAGTATTTTAAGGAAAAGGGGAATGTGAGCAAACAGAACGAAAACCTCTTGTTTGTTAGCGCTCGGCCCCCCCAGGCACAGGGCGCTCACCCCAGGGGGAGGTGCACACACCCCAAATATGCCCCAGGCCGTTCTTTTAATCACCAAATATCACTTTCCCACAGTACCTACATCCAGATAATAAACGGTGTATGACTTGCATTGGCTAATCAACCACGGGAGGTGACACCGCGTGGACACCGCACCCTGTGATGCCTAGCGGGAGGCCGCCGCAGGCAGGACCACACTCACCCCGGCCTCCCCATCTACAGCGCGCAGGGAGCGAGTCTGGACACCGCACTCCGCTCCGCGGGGAGCGGAGAGCATTCCTGCACCACGGCTGTGCACACGGGACGAGGCAGGCTGACACCTGGCTGCCAGGTGGTGTCTTCCATGGATTGGGAAACAGAAATTCAGTGAACCAACTGAAAACAAATCAAGATTTTACTAGATCAAAAAACTGGCCACTGACTGACCTTCAGATAGCTTAAAGTCCCATCAGTAAACATTAGCCGTCACTTAAAACAGGACACAGCTGAAGCCTCCACGGGCCTCCCCCTGCACCACGCCGCAGGTGCTCACGCTGCACGTGCCCTGACGCAGGTGCTCACGCTACAGGTGCTCACGCCGCAGGTGCTCTGACGCAGGTGCCTTGCGAGTGCATTTTAACTTAATGAGCAGCCGGCACAAAGCCCCGAGGTGCACCCCCTGCGCCCCCTCCAAGTGGCAGCGGACGAATGCAATGCCGAGGGCGGTGCTAGCCGTGGGCAGCCGTTCCTCACGAATGAGATGAACTGGACTTAGAGACACTGTGACTCGAGGTTCCCGGTTCTCTAAGTCTGCATGACAACGCTCGAGGAAACTCTGAGATGGTTTTAACACATCACAAGCAAGCGGCTGCTCTGTCAGCTTCCCCAGGGCTCACCGCGGCCTGCCTTCCGCCGGGCCGTCCCCGTGGCCCTCACGGCTCTGGGGGCCGAAACGGCCACTCCACATGCGGCAACCGCGTCAGCAAGGCCAGACTTCACTGCCATTCAATCTGCCCGAGGACCACCCCGGAGACAACTTTGTAAGGGCGCAGTTCTCATGTTTCTGCTCAAAACCTTCCTCCGATAGTCATTAAACAGTCACTTCCGAAATGTCATCTCAAACCACAGAGAGACACCATTCCACAGCCCCTGACGGCTGGGCTCAGAAGGTCGGTGAGGGCAGGTGAGGGTGCGGGGAGGCTCAGCCCGTGGCCCTGCTGGAGGGACGAACACCATACGGCCTCTGGGGAAGAGTCTGTCAGCTCCAAGTGAGGGGCTGGCCACCCGCCCTGCAGCCCCGAGGCCCGTCCTCCCAGGGGCTCCCCCCACCCCCTGGCTCCCCCGCACCCCAGGCAACGCAGTCTGGACGGGGTCTAAGGGAGGACCCCGTCCACGGCTGGCCCACGGCTCAATCATCTTTTTATTTCCCACGTGGCACCTTAACGTCTTGACAGAAAAACCCAAGCCCCAGCAAGCCTCCTGCGACAGTGCATTCTCTTGTCCTTGCTTTTGTGACACTAAGAACTGGAAAAGCTTCTAATGATAGTATGTAAGTCAATACATAAATATTTTTAAAAGAGAATATATTTATGCATGACATGACATGTGAAAAGGATAATTTTTAAGAATATTCATTCTGATGTCTTTTAGGAAATCAGAAACAGTATTTTCTAATGTATTATGTGGGTCTAAAAGCTATTATTTAAAAATATACACACATACACACACACACACCACACATGTACAACACACCACACATGTACAACTGTTTCTGTCACCGTTACCAGTGCCATCTGCTATCTGGAAGTTTCCAAATGACCGTGTTATCAGTGCTGACCTAGACACACAGGCACGTGCTGACACTGGGCGACAACCCCCGGCCCGGGCCTCTGCCTAGTTAGTGCTCAACCCTCGCCCCAGCCACCCCGAGAAGGGGGACTGCGATCACCCCACATTTCAGACAAGGAAGCTGACGCCTAGTGAGGCTAAACGACACCCCCTCACCGAGGCAGCCAGTGGCCGACCCAGGAAGACGGGGCAGCGGCCACGTGGTTCCGGTTTGCAGCCTACAGCCTGAGCCGGCCCCTCAAAAGCAAAGAAGGGAGAGCCCATGGTGTCAGAATGTCAAAGGAAAGACAGGAGAACACCACTCTCCCAACTAAGAGCAGACACTGGGACACGCCGTTTCCAAGGGCTTCATTGTGTGCCACCAAAGCCACTCTTGGTCAACTTCATAAGTAAGCAAAACCTAACTAGCAAATGGAATCTGGGACATGACACTTGACTATCAGAAAATTAAGGAAATATGCCTCCAAAAACCATGCTTCCTACCTCAACGTCAAACATTTCCACGGTGCTGTCCAGCAGCTTCACTCTCAGGTGGAGGTGCTTCTCCTGCATCCTGGCCGATGTCCCTGTCACCGCCTTGAGCGTCTGCCGAGGCTCGAGGGTGCTCACGCCCCCAGCGGGCTGGGCGCCCAGACGCGTCCCTGGGGTCTGCAGGACTCTGTATGTCCCTTCGATCTCCCCCATCCGTCACCAGCCAAGAGCGAGGAATAGCTAAAACGAGACGAAACCCAAAGAATCATCACTAGTTATTTAGACATTAAAACAATGTAAAAAAGTGATCAGGTACAAAGGAATTATTTGCAAATTTTTGCAACTCCTATGAGTCTTAATTGCATAATGATAGTTAAAAGGAGGTTATCTTCCACGCATACGTGGGTCAGTGGGACACAAAACATTGACAGGTGACATCCCCAATCACAGCACCTCCTCTGTGCTTCTGTGAACCAGGCAGCAAGTAGCTCGCTGAGCCCCCCGAAATCTCACACGTGAGCCCCTCATCACTACCCACCTGGTGGGGAGGGGGCGAGAGGCAGCCGCAGCCCGCACCGCCCTGGGCTGCGGACAGGCCTGGCACACCTCCCTCCTCCTGCTGGCCCAGAGTGGCACCCGTGCCACGAGGTCTCTGGTTTGAAGCTTAACATGGCTGATCACGCCATCATTTTCGGCAAAGAAAGAACCGGCTAAGCATCGGCTAGAATCCAGCGATGCTGCCTGGCTTTTAATGATCACGAATAGAGTTAGGTACCTTCTATCCGTGGCAGATTTCTTTCTTACATGTATGTATGTTTGAAAGTCAGAGAGAAACACTTCCCAGTGAAGGAGCATGGCGAACACGAATGCCAGATGCTCAATCAGGAAAGAATGTGGCTGCTGCAGAAGTATTTTTATTTCACTTAATCATTTTCAAAAAGTCTTTTACTGGTTTGCAGTAAATTTTTTAGAAAACGAATCCGCTAAATTCCCGGCCCAGTCCCTTGCGTGCCAACATAACCGCTCTGAGTCCTCTGGCCCTTTTTTCTTTGTCATGTTTGTTACCGAGACAAACTCACGAACTTTTTATCTCTTGAATTAAGTTCAGAAGCGTCTCGGTGACCAGCTGCCAAGCACCCCTGCCGTCCACCCCTGAGGGCTTCCACGCACATCTGATCCACCAGACACAGCGGAACGAGAGGAGGCGAGGGCCGCAGGCGACGGAGGGGACGTGTCACTTTGCCAAACCTGTCTCCGTCCGATTCCTGCACAGAGGAGCCGGCCGGGCCCACGTCCCCCAAGCCCCGCGTTCGGTCCAGGTTGGCTGTTACCTGTCACCCTCAGAGCTCTCTCCAGGCTGTGTGCCCTCTGAGAGCAGGGACTAAATTCTTTCTGTGAATGTTTGCTAAGCATTTACCTAATTAACGTCACTGGCACCAGAAAACATCACAGAACTTCAGGAGTGAGTGCCATAGCGCGGGGACGTGACCAGAGACCTGCCGAGAAGCCGTCTGCAGCGTGAGGACGACGCTCACCTCACTGAACGCTCCTCTGAAACAGGCCATGGCGTCCCACTTCGGGCACCGAAGCCACCCTCCGCCTTAAGCGACAGTTCTGGAAACGTATACAGCCTGTGTTTTTAGAAGCCACTTTCCTTATTTATTCCACTGCATAATTCTCATTTATATTTTTTCTTAATAATTTGAGAGGGAAAAAAATTCTTCAGGCTCCTTCTTGTCTACTCATTATAAGAAAGTCAATTCTAGACACACAACTCTGAGAAAGCTCAGGACAGCCAGTGTCCAGGGGTGCCCCTTCGGGTGAGAACACTGGGTGACAAGTCGGGGTGCTGGCCCTCTCAGAGCGGGGGAGGGCTGCCCGGAGCGCCCGGTGCAGGGGGCTGTCCCTCTATGACTCGTTAAGCCATGCATTTGATTCACGCCATTTTTCTATAGCTGTTCATTTTATAATAAAAATATATTTAAGACTATATACTTTTAATTTAACGTGGTTTCATCTGTCATAAGAACAAAAGGCAGAAGAGACAAATGAGAAACACTTTCCTTAGTTCAAGAAACACTAAGACACAGCCCCCTAGATGAAGCCCCTCCTGGCTGTTCTCACCCAGCCCACGGCAAACATCAACACAGCTGACGCTGCGGCTCAAGCCGCGAGACACCCCCACCCAGGAAGACAGACCCCGCGAGGGCCTTCAGTGACAGTCTAGAGGAGAATCTGTTTGCTACCACATCACAGCAGCACGTCGCAAACTACCCATGGACTAATTACTCAGCCTTATTAGAGAACTTGGAGGAAACTGGTCTGTCACACCAATGCTGTGGATGTCACTTAACCTTGGTCTCAAAGACTTGATCTGTTTTAGAAGCAGCAGCATAAGTGGACACGTCCTGCAGAAACATGAGTGTGCTCATCTGACAGCCACTTTCTACGGCCTGACAATGGGAGAAATGAGAGGAAAAACGTACGAACCGAATCTTTCTACTAAGCGTGACCAGCAACTAAGTGATTCAATCACTGTAAGGAACCGGGGGAAGAACAGTCAGAGTTTGTGCTGCGAGGCAAAGCCCAGAGGAGCCATGGGAAACGGCTGGCAGCGAGCGGGAGGGTGGGCACCGCACACCGCCCACGGGAGGGGGCCCGCTGCACAGACGCCGCCCTTGCCAGGGCGCGGCCTCCCTGTCTGCTGGAAGCTGGCATGGCTGGGCACGGCAGAAGCCTTTGGCGCTGGAAACCGGAGGAAGGCGCTGCAACCCACCTGCACACGCGCAGCCCAGACCCCGGGCCGTGCTGTCCCCCCGGCACCAGGAAGGGTGGTCGCAGTCCACCTCAAAACCGCTGCTGCCAGGAGGGGACCCCCCACAAAGAGAAGGGTGTCTATCACGGCGCACCAAAAAGGGCCAAATAAAAAGGCAGGCCCTGCGGGAACCGAGGAAGGGCACAGCAGCAGCCCAGGTCTTGGGGGGCGGGGGAGCCTGGAGGCAGCACACCTGGGATCCACTCCCAGCCCTGCCATCTATACCCTCACTCCCGTCCACCACGCCCAGCCCGGCAGGCTTTTCCTCTGGCAGATGGGGGGGGGGGGCGGGGAGGGCTCCCCCTTGGAGCTGAGATCCTTTTCAACTCCAAGAATCCATGATTCTGTGCTAACCCAGCTCAGTGTGAAAATCAGATGAAAGGTGTTCTTGACTCCAATTAATTTACCGTAGTCAGGAGCCCAAACCAAACTAAACCTCATGGAACCATGGCCCTCGCACTGTGCGAACAGTGGCTGAAGCTCGCAGCGCCACGGAGCAGGCACCGATCACTGGTCCAGAGATGACTCTGGACATGACAAGCCTTACAACTTACTTTTCAGGTGTTATGAGAACTGCCTGAACACTAACCGGATGTCAATGCTTTTGACCTTCGACCATCAGATATTCTGATTTTATGTTAAACAAAATTCTATTAACTGAAAAAAAAAAAATCTTAAGAGCCAACATGAACCTAGATAACTGACTAAATCTCAACTTTTTTTCTGGTACAAAGCTGCCCAATTTTTGTCAAAGTCTTCATGAAAGTAGGAAGATGTCTATATGTTGCTTTGGTGTGAAAGAGTAAAAGCTAGGCACAAACGCAGGTGTGTGGCGCACTAACTTGTGTTAAGAGAGGAGGAATATAAGCACACACATTTGCTTATATTCACACAACAGGATAAACGCAGAACTAAGGAGCGTGGTCACCTGTGGGGAAAAGGTGTAGGGGAGACAGTGCTGGAAACTCTGCCGCTTCTAACAGCGTTTCATCGTGTCGACTCGAGAACCTTGTCAATGCTTTTACATGATTAAATCAGTATTTTGGAAAAGCAAGCCCCCAAAACTCAAAACAAAACAGATCATCCTAAGCGAACCTTAAAACAGTGGCTAAACTTTGGGGAGAATTGGTTCACGTGACTTTAAGACTCAGCAACTTCACTACACACTCATGAAATGTAGCCTCCGCACTAAGACCACAGCTGAAACCAGCACGTGCATATTCCACGGGAAAAATGGTCTTACTTCAATAAATGGCCGAAAAAAGCGGGTGGAGGCAAAAGATACCATTACGTTTAACATTTAAAAACTGTTACCTGCCAAATGCTATCTATGTGTGCCCTTACTTGAATCATGAGTCAAACACTCGTGGGACAGTCCGGGAGAGTGAGCGCCAGCCCTGGGCGGGTCTGGCGGACAGTAAGCAGCAGAGCTGACGCCCCAGCCAGTCCTGCGCACACACGAAGGCAAAGAAGCCTCTTCAAGACGTGCCCTGAAGTGTTTATGGATAAAACGGAGCCATGTCCAGGGCTTACTGAAATAATCCCGGGAGGCAGAGATCAGTGGAGGGGACCACAGACTAAACAAACAGACAAAAGCCCCTATACTACTGCCCCGTGTGCTGTGGGTTACTGAAGCTGGGTTTGATATATTGTTTTCTCTGCTTTTGTGAATGTTCGAATTTTTCCATACGTTAAAACAAACACACACACACACACACACACACAAAACAGATATAGCAACAACAATTTTCAACGTATATGAGGGTTCCAGGAAGTCCTGGAATAGGGCGTCGCTGAGAGGGAGTGAGTGAGTCCTAGATGACAAAACACTGGCCCTGCCCATTGCTGTCCTGTGGGAAATCGAGCCGGAGAAGGAAGCCACAGACCCAGTCTGTGAAGAGGTGAGGCCAGCGACCAGTGTCCTGGCTCCCAGGCCAATATAACATACTGCAAAATTTTCAAGATTAAAAAAATGAAACAAACAAACCTGACTTAAACTGTACATCCACGCACTGGAAAGTCACTCTTCGCCACCTCCACTTTGTCATTATTGTATTTTTCACTTCTAAAATCCCCATTTGTTTATCTTTACATCTTCTATTTTTCTCCAAGACTCTCTCTCTTTCCATGTGCTTTGAGAGTACCCTGAGTCCTCAGAACATTTTAATCGCTGCTGTAAAGTGTATTTTAGTTTTTATTGCAACCTTAACTTGCCACAAACTTAGCAACTTAAAATAACAGCCTTTTACCATCTCGGTCTCCACGGGCTGGCAGTGTGGGTGCGGTGTGGACCAGCAGCGTCCTCTGCCCAGGGTCTCACGAGGTCTAACTCAAGGTGTCCTCTGGCGTGGGGTCCCGCGTGGTATGCTGGCGGAGAACACACTCCCAGGCTTGTTCGGTTCCGTCTGCGAACCGGACACAGGCCCCCGGTCCACGCCGGCCACGCTCAGCGTCCAGAGGCCGCCTGCTCTCCCCGGCTCCCTCCACTTTCGCGGGCAGCCTGCTGGGCCCTTTGAGTGCTTCACTCTCTGTGGTCCCCTCCCGCTGTGAGCCGGAGAAAGAGCTACCTGGGGAATTCAGGACACCCTCACGCAGTTACGATTAGCTGATCAGTACCCCAAGTTACATCTGCAAACGCTCCCTCAACGCGGGGGAACACATTCGCTAGTATGTCATGCTAGTGGACGAAGGTCGTGAGGGCCGCACTCTGCCTGCCACGTGGTTCTGTCCGGTGACTCCGGCGCCGGCAGCTTCTCGGCCTCAGCCCGTCGCTTCTCTCGTGAGGTGTATTTCCTGGTTCTGGACATGCTGGGTAATTTGAGGACGTGTTAAGCATCGTGTGGTTACGAGGCTCTGGGTCTTGCTGAGACCCATGCACGATGCTGGTGTTTTGCTGTGGCAGGCGCTGGCTGGCCGGGTTCGGGCTGCAAGTCCCGACTGGCCTTCTGTGGTCTGTGGCCTTGGCATCAGCACCAGTGTCACGGGCTGTCCTCCCGTGCACCACGACCTCGTGGCCTGCGTGGTTTCCTCTGTAGAGTTCCCAAAGTTTCCGGCAAGCTGCTGGGGGTTCAGACCCATAAATGGCAGCTCTGCATTGAGCCCCCAGATTCATAAGCCACTTCGGGGACCACTTTTCAAGCTCCTCCCTCTCTGCGAAGTCCCTGCGTCTGCTCCAGCAGCCTGGGGCTCCCCTTCTCAGTCCTCCAGCCAGGAACCGAGGGCTTTGCCTCCCCTGCTCTGCCACTCGCCTGCTGTGACTGCACCCCGGCCTGGGACCAAGCCGCAGGAGGAGAGGAAAAAGCAGCAGGGGACCCCCACTCCGTCTGAGTGCTGCCGCAGGACCAAGGGGAGGACAGGGAGAGAGAGGAGAAAGAGTGGGGCTTCTGGAGGCCAGACGAGGAGCCTCCTCCCACGCTCTCTGGCCCACGCCCGGGGCCCACCGCTGGGCTTCCAACCCCGGAGACCAGGCGGGGGATGCTGGGGGAGAACCGAGTCCCTGCTGAAGCAGCGCACTCAAATCGTGGCCTTTGTCCCCAACTCGCCTGTCACCATTTACTTGTCAGTCCTCAACTAGCTCCATGCAGCTGTCCGGGCTTCACAGCCACAGTCGGGGAGAGACGGGGAGACTGCGCCCATCCCGCCCTCCTGGAGCTGGAGCCGACGTCCACCACTCAGACACGCTGGCAGTGGTTGCCCTGGGCACAGGGAGGAGGGCTGCTTTTTTTACCTCCTTCTTCCAGTGTTCTGTAGTTTTCAAATTGCTAGAGGTGATGAGTATCCATTAGCGTCGCTCCAGAAGTGTAACTGGTGGTCACGGTGGCATGCCACTGCCCTCTCTCTGTCTGAGGGAAGGCGGGACAACCACCCTGTCTCTCCAGGCCCTGTGCCTGCTCCCTTCCTAGTTCAAATAAAAATCAGCGCTTTCAAACACCCTGGGACTGATTTCCTGTTCAGATGCAGGCTCGTACCACCTAACGACGGGGGGGCTTGGTCCAAGAGGGGCTTCGCCAGGCGATTGAATTGTCACACAAATGCCACAGTGGCTCACCATGCCAAGACGGCACGGCCGCTGCGCACCTGGGCAGGGGGCCCGCACAGCGGCTGAGATACCGGACAGGACGACACAAGAGGTGTGGGCAGTGAGAAAGGTGGAGAAACAAGGTGGAGAAACAAGGTGGAGAGAGCTGCCACGCTCGCCTGTCAGAAAACCTGATAAGGTAGTAGAATTATAAATGTACCGTAGATTTTTTTTTACTTTTTGGAATGGAATTGTGCAAAATAGAACTTAAAAGAACTCCTGCTTTTCTAAGACGCAAACTGGTTGCTGTACTAGCAAGAAGAAATGCATCTATATATGAAAGGTTTTATGTATCCAATCAGCGATAAAAATTTTTTATCAATTATGCTAAAGGAACAACTAAATTCTTTCTATTCTCTGTCAGACGAAGAGGTAATTAAAAAGTACACAGCCAAAAAGAAAGTACCATAGAGCGAATCAGGTATTAACGAATATGCTACTTTCCTGGATTTAGTGATGTTTGTATTACTGGTCACTTCTAAATCTGTAACTTATTTGCCTTTTCTCATTCTAAGTAAATATGTACTTTCAAAGTTAATCTTTATTTGTAACACTGTATCCTTTTCATAAGGAGCCCTCCTTTCCGGGTTGTACATGCTCAGGCATCTGCCCTTGCTCAGGTGAAATCTGATTAATTTACGCAATCATTTACTCAGCACCTAGTATCAAGCAAGCGTAAGTACTTAAGGACACGGGACTTCTTAGCAGAGAGAAAACCCCTCCCATTACGGGGGAGGAAGACGAAGGAGAGAGCCTGTTAAATGGCCGTAAGCGCCACGAGGAAGCCAAGCGGGACAGCAGACAGGGTCTGATGGGGGTGCGGGCGGGCCTCGACAGGAAGAGGGCGTTGGCGGCAGGCCTGGGAAGGCCCTGACACACCACAGAGCCACCGCGTCCTGGGCGAGTGCCACCACACGGAGGCCACGCCACGCCCTGTCCACATCGGCTCACTTAACCCTCACCATCGCCACTACACAGATCAAGGAACTCAGGCTCAGAAAGGCCAGTGACTTGCTGGTGGTCACTCAGCTCTGCGAGTGGCCTTAATGCCACCGATTCCATGCTGCGCTGTCTGCTTTCTGCTCTAAGAGGCGCTGGATGCTTACTTAGCACAGGGCGCACAGACATTCAGAAGGGGAGACAAGTACGTAAGGGGCCAGAACTTCCTCCCCGCTACAGGAACAGAAGGTACGAGGTAACCTGGAGTACGGGGTGCTGCGGGCCTCGCAGGGGTCAGGAGACCAGCTGGACACACAGCAGTGTGTGCACAGGATGCCCACGGGGGCTGGCGGTGAGCAAACTGTGGCTGTCACACCTACCTCCTCCTGCAGCTAGGGAGCAATGAGGAATTGCTGGGGACATGGATGAAGGAAGGTCCATCGTGGCGTCCTGCAGCATTACAGTGCCTTTTGCGTTTGAATTTTAAAATGGCTGGGAACTAAAACATCAGTTTAGGGAAACAATCCATGACTCTAAAATAAAACTACTTATGGCAGGCTCACTTCCGTCCTGTCCTTCGTCCATGTCCTCACATACTCTGACAACAGTGTGGTGCTGGCCGGAACTGCCTGGCCATTCCGGGTAAGGCATGCTTCTGAGCACATCGCCCTGGATGAAACTGGTTCAAATTTTGTTTGAAGGAAGAGACAGGGACGGGGCTGCCAGAACAGGCTTCCCAGCTGCGGAGTGCTGCTCCATTCTGACACACAGGGTCTACACGTCAGAGTTTGTTTTAAAAACTGGATTCCAAACTCAGAGTCTACACACACTCCGCTAGCTGCTCTCCAGAAAGATTAAACCAATTCACAACGTCACTGCCAATGTAACCGCTCCTCACAAACGCCCCAATGCTGTTACGTTAGTGGAACCCTCACCTTTTTGACTCCCTGCTGTCGAGGTAAAACCTGGAGTGACCTCGGCTCGACACCCGATTCTACGTTGAGGGTTCCTGCACACCTACACTGTGCTGTGTGTAGGAAGCTCACGACCCACTGAGCTCAAACTGATAGGAAAGTGGGTGAAGGGAGATGCAGCAATGAGAGACACCGTTCATGGATGAGCGTAGAGGAGGTGGTGACGGGACTGCCAGCAGGAGCATTCGGAAGAGGAAGGGGACACAAGTCGGCATAGCAGAGGTTTAAAGGGGCTTGCGAGGAGCTGCCCACACATAAGTGTGTGCTGGGCCGACCAGTTCGCAGTCCCTCGAGCAGGATGGCGGCTTTAACCCCGCCCGCTTCCCTCTGCTGTCCACTCGCATGGATCTTCCACCCGACGACAGAACGGGTGACATCTATCAAGTGCTTCCTGCTACCACTGAGTCCTCACAGAAGCCCCGGGAGGCAGGTAAACTCTGACTCCATGGTATCGATGAGGAACCCGAGGCACAGCTACATTAATATCATATAATAAATGTCATTGAATCATACAAACTTCCTCTTGGGAAAAGGAATCAGTGCAGCAGGAACCCGGAGTCTACTCCAGACAATGTCCGTGCGTGCAAACGAGCCCGCGGACTGGGCGGTTCGGGAGGCTGCACGGCGACGTCAGGCCCAGAGGGGAATCAGCAATAAAGCCCGGGTACGAGAGAGGATGGCCTCGGGTGACCGGCCACGGGTCACCCACCACGGCCTCTACTTCCAAACGGGCCATGACACTTGGCTACATCTCCTCTGCGATTTTTAAAGAACCGAACGAGATGACAGGCACGGAGTCCTTCGTGACCCCTGACACAGAATGAAGTCTGCTGGTGTGCAGGAACTTGGAAAAACGTTTCCAAACACAGCAGATACAGAAAATTAAAGTTACACTTGGCCCACAAGTCAAGGTTACTCCATGCCTGTCTACCTCAAACGTCTCCTTCCGCCTCAGCCAGTGAGAAAAATCTGTGTCCTGTGAGGAAATGTTGTCTACACAGAGCCAACACTCTACTACTCCGACATGGCCCCCGTGGTCCAGCCAAGGCCACCTCATGGAACCAAAACAGACGCAGAGAGAAAAACCGGCCCGTAAAGATTTAGCCCTGGGTTTGAAATCCTTCCATCCTTTCTCCACACTGTGAGGTGCCTTTTTCCCTTGGGCGCACCCAGCTTGCATTTCGGGTTTCCACAGCCACCGCTGAGGGGCCCGTGGAAGCATCGGACGTGGCTGCCACCGGGGTAAGCGGGAAGGGCGCCTGCGTGACGCGCTGGGCTGTACTGTGGTGCCAGTTTGCACGGCTTTCCCTCAGAAGGCGCCCCCACGGCCTCAGGAGGAGTGAAACCATCCCGCCTTTAAGACACAGCGACGGAAGGGGCTCGGAGGGCGTGGCGCGCGCCGGCGGGGCTGCCACCTGTGGCTCCCGCAGGCCTGCGCCGCGCGCCGGCCTCCACGCGGGCCCTCCCTGGCGCCCCTCGCCGCGCCCGGGCCTCCAGGCCGGGCCCCCCCGGCGGCTCCCCGAGCCTCCAGCCGTGAGCTCCCACGCACGGGCCCGCCGTCCCACAGGGCCTGCCGCGCCCGGCGTGGGTCGCGCTGGCGGACCGCCCGTCAGGGGCGTCCCGGCCGCCGCGGGCCTCAGCGCCCGCCCCGTCCAAAGCCTCGGCCCGAGGCCTCCGCCGTCCGCCCCGCGGCCCTGCCCGACCGCCCACGGCCGCGCATCCTCGCGGCCCCGCGTCCTCACCGGCGGCCCGGCCCGCGCCGTCGCCCGCTGCGGCCTCCGGCCCGGCGCCTGCTCCGCCCGCTCCCGACTGCCCGCGGGCCGCCCCGCTCCGCGCGCCACGCCCGGGGCCCCGCCCCCGCCCCCGCGGACGCGCTGCCGATTGGCTGGCCTGGGACGCGACGCCGAGCTCTGATTGGTGAAGGAGCGGGGCGGGGGCGGTGAGAGGGGCACCCGCGGAGTCGAATGCAAATCCGCGAAGACTCGGCTCGCCGGGCGGGTCGCTGCCCTGGGCGGGGCCTCGGCCTGCGGGGGCGGGACTGGGCGCTGGGCGGGGCGCGGCCTTGGGCGGGGCCTTTGCTAGGTGGGCGGGGCTTAGACTCCGGGGTCGGGATTCGAGGTTTGGGGGCGGGGCCTCGACTTTGGAGACGCGACTCGGGCGGGCGCGGTTCACTCCTGTCCGCTCTTCGCCCAGCCTTCCTCTTAACCTCTGCTCGTTGTATTCCTGGGGCCACCGAGTCCGTAGCCTAAGAGTACCGAGGGCCAAGCGAGGATGTGCTGCGGCGTAGACTGGTCGCTCTGGAGAGACCCACGGCCCTCCAGCCTTCGCTGTCCTCTCTAGCTTCGCGACCCCTACCTGGGAACGGAAACGTGACACGGCTTCCCAGGCCCGACTCGCCGGAGCACACGCCCCTTCTCCTTCGAGGGGTTCAGTGAACTACTACGCATCCTTCTCCAAGACCCCCGCCCAACGTACCTGCAGGGGTGGGTGTGGTTCCGGCACCTGCGGGCGTTCCCGCCAAACTGCTGGGATAAATCCAGGACCCACTGGGCTAGTCCTCGAGGGGACTTCCTCCTACAGTGCTCCCTCCTGACCGAAGCGAGATCCCTCCCAAAAGCGGGATGGGAGTACATGCCAATCCCAGCACGTCCGTCTCAGGGGCCGTATGGATCCCACCTCCAGGATCTCAGCCCTTTAGGGCGACCTCTTCCTCCTTCTGTCCCCTGAATCCTCTACCACTCTCTCCCAGCTCTTCCTCTTACCCCCCACCCCAGGACACCATCGTCCGGAAGTCAGAACCCAACAGACTGTCTTCGCTGCCCCAGGGTAGCACAAAGCCGGAATTGAACCCCACCCTCGCCAACAGGTGCACACTGCCAGTGGAGGCTGCGACCGGAAAAGCCTGGTTAGAGGGGCAGGTGACCCCAGGAGGCTGCGGGGTGTGCCCTGGCTATTGGAGGAAAGGAGCGAGGTAGGAGTGTGCAAGGCACGGGGGACTGGAAGGAACTAGAGGCAGCAGGAGTTTCACTACCAAGGGGCCGAGGTGGTGGCTCAGAAGTGCTGACACCATGGACGGAAAAGGTCCAGAGGGTCCTGGGTGACAGCGAGGGCCACTCAGCCACCTGGATCATCTTCATAGTCCAGGTTTTGAAAATGTCTGAGAAATTGTAGAGGAATGTTCTTACCTCTCTTAGAAATATTTAGAAAAATTACTTCTTAGATGTAGTTCAGTCATTCATTGTATTTCCAGGTATTTAGTAGCTGTTGCCACAGAGAATGAGATCCTTCTTTTCTCACTAAATGCTCTAACTCGTGAGTAGACATCGCTGAGCTCTTACTAGTGCTAATATTTATCATTGTTTCTCTTTAGGTAAACAGATCATCCATAAATCATTCATTCCTTTCTAGTCTTTGATGGCTTGTTCCTTTGGGCTGGGATCCCCAATACAAAATTGCTGGGTGCCGGTGCTATTTGGTGCAAATAATTCTACTTGATTTTATATACAGATGTCTGAAGGTGGCTTTGCACCTTTACACTTTTCCCTCGTAAAGAACCAATAATGAGGACTACTCAGTTAATGTCTAAACAATAGTGCTTTATTGATAAAAGGTTAGTTTCAATGGATACAAAACTGCTGTGTAAAATAGTTTTTAAAATACATTTCTATAGATAAAGATGACCTCTTAGTTAAAGAGCAATGATCTATTAGCAAAAGTATTTATTTAGGTTTGGCCAACAAAAAAAAAAAAAAAGGGATTTAAGAGTGTAGATATATAGGACAACCCACCCAGCTTAACCCTAACCATCACCGGGGGGCAGTTAGCACTAGGTAGTAGTTTTAAATGCACATGGGCTTACACTGACCACCTGCAAACGTCCCCCTGCCTCCCTTTAAACAAAAAGCTTTTACTGGCGGAGTTAATCAATGCTAAAAGAACCCGAATCACTGGTCTTGAATGGAGGTGTTCTAGAGTCATACCCCTTTTCCTGGTGGAAACTTTGCATAATGTGCTAAACTAAAGCTTCTGACCAGTCACGATTACGCAACAGGGAAGGGCCGAGTGGGCAAGAACGCAGTATACTCTCGTACCACACTAATGTATTCTGACCCAAATGGAAAAACATAATCCTCAGATTGAGCCTTTTCTCCATCTCAACCCCTCTTGTTACAGCAAAATGAAAACATCAAATAAACCAATACCTTCACGTCTCCTTACACCTGTTAACTTCCGGGGACCCATTTGCCAACGTCAGAAACACTGGAAAAAAGCCAGCCTGGGAGCATCAGCACCCTCAGTCACAACAGGGAGGCTGGCTTGGGAGATGGGGGTTGGGGGGAGCCAAGGCCACAGAACACAGAAAATACCAGGTGTGGCTCGGACTGGCGGCACCTGCCAACCAGCCCAGATCTGAAATGTCTTTCTTTCTTCCATGACACATGGAGAATCTGTCTCACATATAAATGAAGGAAATGGCAGTAGCTGAAATAAACAAGACAATCTGCTCGTTAAAAAAAACGATCACTGCTATTCGCCACCTTTCAGAAAACCACTGAAAAAAGGAAGAGTTAAAGCCGAATCAGGGAAACATGGTTGGCATTTTGGGGGTCATGGGGCTGAGGCCTCAGGGCCTGTGACGGGTCTGGGTCCACGGGCGCCCACTCCCCAAAGGACCCTCATTTCTACCACTGAGGCACTGAGGCAGATGTCCCACACCTGCAGTTACAGAAGATATTAAAGTGCAGCGTAAAAATACAAAAATGTTAGTTTCTGAGCGGATCAGTTGTTGATTTTCCTTAAAAAGTTGTTTTTTAATTTAGTTGAGTAAAGATAGCTTACGGACTCTCACTGTCCGTGTGAATCTCAGTTGCGAGAGGAAACCGGGGGCCCACAGTGCTATTTCGCAGCAGAAATAACCAGTCTCACTGAACCGTACGAAAAGTGGCTTGTGACAAGTTCTCTGCCTAGTGGTTTAAAAAATGACCCAATCTAAGAATCCAGGGACTTCTCAAAATTGATCCCTAAAAGCCTGTTTGTTTTTTTTTAAAGATATGTAAATATCAATGTGTATCTCACTGGACAGTCCCGTGTCGTCTGGTCCACAGGTGAGTGTGTAGATGAATGAGTGGGACTGAGCTGTAGCAGCAAAACCCGCGTCAGGAGTGGCACCCAGGCAGAGGCAGGCAGGGCGGAGTCCCCGCACGGCACGTGCGCCCTGGTGACTGAGTGGCCTTGCGCCTCGCCTGTCACCACGTCCACGTCTCTACCACTCGGGAACATTCTGGGTAAATCTACACGTCTCAGGAACACGAGTGCTCCTCCACGATTAGTTGGTTAGGCCGGCTGAATCACAGCAACTACACATGCTCACGGATCCCGGGACTCCATCCCGACGTTAGTGGTTAGTTCAGGTGAAAGGAAAGGAAAATGCGAAGTTCGCTCACAAAAAATAAAGTATACCCTAGTAATGAATACAAATGTGTAAAGTAGTTCATACAAAAGAATATGGCGAAGTTTAAAAAACTTAAAACCCTGGGCCACAGGCACTGAGTCACGTGGTCCGGCACCCCTCCAGCAATCTCTTGAAAACACAGAGCCGTATTACTCATCCGGAATGTTTTCTTTATCTTGCAAGGAGTTTTCTGGAAAAACAAAGCACAACACGTTGAAATGCTTCGATCCGTAACAGCATCATTTTTTGTGACAAGAGCACAAATTGGCCCTAGGACCGCAGTGGGAACCAAGGCAAACGTCATTTATAAGGCTCTGGGAACAAAGCACTGCAAAACTAAGAAGTGCACAAAAATTTGATCGATTTTCTGGACCTAAAGTCCAATTTTCATCATTAAACCTTTAAAAGCAACAGCAGCAAGGTCAGAGTAAGAGGGATGCCTATCAGCCGACCAGCCACGCAGCCTGGCAGAGCCCGCCCCTGCACCCCCGCTTCTTTCCGCTTCCCCCGTCTGCCCCCAACCCGCTTTCGCTGTCGGCCGCTGGAGTCACTAGCTACGTGACCACAGGCAAATCATTTTCCAGCCCGGCCCAGCCCCGGTGCCCTTACTGGTGAAGTGTGAACTCAGCGCGCACCCCTGCGACTGTTCCAAGGTCTCCGTGATGATGAGAGTACAGCAGCCGCCTCTGACCCATGGTGGGGCTGCATGGACGGTCCCTTTCTGGTAGCTGCTTACACTGGACGTGTGCCCCTGTGCCTTTCTGTGCGTGTATTTTACTACTAAAACCTCCCAATAAGCCACGCGAGGCAGAGGCTGTTTTGGTGACCAATGCCCAGTGTGCTCCTCTAGGTCCTCCCTCTGTCGTGGAGGACTTATGACAAGTGTCCAGGCCTCTGGGCTCCTTGCCGTCTATCTCATCCATCCTGCCATGTGTCAGCTAAACCTTGGGGGACTCACGTCACTTCCTTGGTTCTCACCAGCACTCTCGTGCCCCTGCGACTAGATCCCTGACTGACTTGCAGTGACAGTCCCCCACGTGGACCTGAGCCGGCTCACGTCGTCCAGCCCACGGCCTGTCTGCCCCACCCAGCCCCGTGGAACTGCTGCTCCCGCCTTCCTCTTGGAGACGTTGACAGCAGCCACCAGAACAGCCCAGCGCCCACCTGTCCAGAGGACGCAAGGGAGCTCTGTCTAGTGCTGGGTCCCTGCTGTCCGCAGACACCCTTGAGTCAGGGCCGGACTCACCACGTGACCCGCCAATGGCCAGGGCCCGGGGCAGAGCTGTGGTGACAAGCGCGAGGTCAGCAACTGCATCGGGGAACCCTGCCCTATCTCTCGCCAGCTTTGTTCTGGTCTCCACCAGCCGAGTAATGACACTCAGAGATGGGTCCAGCTTTAATGAACGTCTACTTGTGTAGCTAGCACAGGCTCCTTCAACACGGTCCTCTTCCCACCGCCCATCACAGGCACAGCTCAGGAGACAGTGAGGCCATTCACTAGGCCGGAGCAGTGGAGATGCATCCATGTTCAGGAGCAGCTGCTTCCCTCCAGCCCAGTGACGCCGAGACAGACTTCAAAATGCCAAGCACGAGTGACGAGGGCCCGTCGGCCAGGCGTCCTTACCAGCTCACACGTGGTGCCCGTGCACCCCGCCGTCGCCATCCCCGCCCTGCCTCTGCAGCTGCATCTGCGCCTGCATCCTGGCGATCATCTCCTGCATGCGGCGGAGCTGCGAGCACAAGACGTGGGCGCCCGTTACCGGCGGTCAGGGCCTGCTGCCCCTCGTGGACAGGTGTCCCAGGAGCCCCACGATCTCAACGTCTACGCTTTCCCGAAACATGACGGAGTTAACGTACAAAACACTCTCACAAACCAGTAAAAATCAACGACAACAAAAAATGGAGTAAAAACACGCAATTCAAGTACAAAACAGAAATTATCAATAGACAGAAGTAAAGAAGGACAAGATACAGACAGACATTTTTCCGTCTAAAGGGCCGGCAGAAACTGCAGTGCCCCGGGATGATGTGCGGCCAGGGGGCAAGGGGCTGCTCCCAGCCCCTCCCACGGCCAACGTCCATTCGTCAACCCTGCCAAGTTTCATCCTTGTGGTCTGTGTGTGTTTAGAGACCTCCAGGCAGCTGTTACAAAACAGTCACCTAACCTTTTTTCAGTTAACTTAGCAGGTTTTAAAATTTTAAACAGTTGGTTTAAACTGAATTAATTTGGCCGAAGAAGCAAGTCCTGTTCTACACCACAGTTCCCCACGTCTGGATCCCACAGCTCCACAGGCCTCCGGGCCGGCTTCCCCACGGGCCCCGGGCCACACCCTCTGGGTGAGCCCCGTGCTCCCACATTTCTGTGGCCAGTAAAGCCACCTCCTCTCATTAACCCACTCCTACAATGTCCCGTTTCCCATGCTTAGTCTTCCAAACACACGTTACGGTCATTTTGTAACACTCTCCCCGGAAGAAAACACTCAGCACACACATGACTCCGCTAGAACTGCGTTAAATTTAGAGATTAACTTAGAACTAGGAGCTGGGGTTGAAGCATCCTAACAAATTGTGTGTATGTTGAAATTCTGAAAATTCTGTCACTAGGTTTTTAGTTTCTCTCCCATGTCAAGTCCTATGCATTTCTTAAATTTCTGTTAGTAGTTGTGAATGGGTTTCTTTCGTTAAATTTTCTAATTGGTTATAATCTAGGCGTAGAAAAACTGATTTTCGAACGTTACAAAATCAGTCATGTTACTGCAGTCTGTTTCCATGCTTTCCATTGGAGAGAAGACATATGCGAAGCAACGTGCATACTAAGCATGGACGTCTGTATAAAATCCATTAGTTACACGAACTATTTTCCTTCTCAAAAAATAAGCTAACTACAAAGAACACTTTTTGATGTAAACTAAACAGCTTTAGACTTTAAAATAGTCCTTCTCTACTTACTTCAGCTTCCTTTTCCAGCAAAATCTGGTCTTTATTCATGTCCTCATTTTCCACTTTTCTAGGAGTTGAAAGAAATTACAATTATAATGTTGCAACAAATGTAAGTTGGTTATTTCTGATGACAAAATAACACTTCACTCTGCATATCTGAGAAATGTTATCTATTTAAAATTACACAGATTTTTTCACTTTTCTGATTGACATAAAAAAAGAATGCGGAGAAAAGAACAACATGAAATGGAAAATTCCAGAGATTCTCTAAACTGAGTTGATAACATTTTCATCTTTACCTACATAAAAAATAGCTGTGACCTGGCGAAGACCCTTTTCAAAGTTATTCTTCACGCACACACACTAGAATCATCACGCGGGATCTGGCATCTCAGGAGAGGCGGCCCGCAGCGGCCCTCAGCACTCTCGAGGACACACCTCATAACCAATGGCCTGGGTTATGAGGCCAGCTGCTCCTCAGAGTGGGACCTCCTTGCCTCTGACACCCTTCTTTAATGTCTGGTCCCCACGTTAATATTAACGTACATCTCATAATCTCATACATAGCACAAATCCACCACATTTTAAAATAATGTGAATATTTTCATGAACTACAATGCAGAAAATTCTTCCATGACGTGTATCACTTATTTGTTAAACTCTAAGCAGAGATGTGGTTTTATCAGATACAAATCAGGTGTCAAACGAAAATCTATTAGGACTGTGAAAAAGAAAAGCCATGAGTGGGTGGCCTTGTGAGTTTCGGGAGGGCTGGGCTGGGCTGGGGTTGGGGGACTGCTGCCCTCCCCTGACCCAAAGCTAGTGTCCGGCCCTCCCGTCTGAAGCTTTCTTTACGTGCAGGTGAATGAAGACCACCTGTATCCACGGTGCACTAAAGAACAGGCTAAACCATCACAAAACTCGTGTCTGTTAACAAGAAACCAAATCATGTTGCTTAGAGGTCAAGAAGGCCGAGCCAGACCCATCCAGGAGGGGGACACCCTATCACAGAGTGGGACCGCATGACTCGAGCACCGACCTGCCGCCTCGTTTGAGCCTCTCGGAACGGAAGTTCTCGTAGTGTAGGTCCTGGGTCACCTCCTGGAGGTCCTGCATGTGAGTGCTGAGAGAGGAGGGAACGGGCTGGAGACCGCCAGCCGAGGACGTGGAAGAACCCCGAGACGAAACCCCCTTCACTCGGTAAACCACGCGCAGTTCCTGTGGTTTCAGGGTGAGGGGGCAAGGCTACGGAGACATCTACAGAGGTGACTCTCCGTGCCACCCAGTCAGTGACACGCAGACACTCCTGCCCGACAGGGCCGGGTGAAGAGCCCCTTCTGCAGGGGACTCTGCCACAAGCACTGCCGAACTCGGCATGAGGCCACCACCGCTGGACAGAGGGGTGACCAACGTCTGAAACAGGACACAGGTTTCTGAACATAACTACAGGAACGGCACCTGACTCTCCAACCCAGGGGCGCTCAGCCCCTGGCTGCAGACTGGTGCCGGGCCGGGCCTGGCCAGGACCGGGCCACACAGGAGAAGGTGTGTCACCGCCTCCGCTCCTCATGGGCGCACCGTCCCTGGTGCCGGAGAAGTTGGGGACCGCTGGTCTAATCACCACAGGAAACACTGATTTTTGGCCCAGCTTCTCCAAACATGGTGGCGCTCGTAAATGAGTGAAGGTGTCACTTCCTGTCACCCAGAATCCAGGGCTGCTCCCCCTCTTTCTGAGAAACACACAACTGACCCCGGAGCTGTCTTCGTCCTCCACGTCGCCCGTGACGGGCCCCTGCCAGCCACGGGCCCACCCTGGGGAGCTGGGTTCCCCGTAACTGCCTCACGCAGGGGCTGGATTCCGCTCACCGTCAGCTTGAACGGTGACTCTAATGGAACTTTTAGTGGGTTCAGTTCACTTGTGTGCCGGTGTGGCACCCGAGCAAGCTCCAGTTCGCGTTGGCCCGGGTCCGCCCCCCAGCTCCGCTGACCGCGGAGGCCGCGGACTTTAGCCGGGCTCCGGCCTCTTTACTCGAGCAGCACTGCACGCTGTCTCTGGACGCGACAGCTGCTTTCAGGGGAAAGCAGCCTGTTCTCACCATGGGGTGCCCCGCCTGCTAAGAGCCCATCAAGCCCATCAAGCGTCGCGGGCTGGCTGGGGCGTCCCGGGAGCCGCCGCCCGTGCCGCAGAGCCCGCCGGTCCTCAGGGAGCAGGGGCTGGCCGGGCTGGTTCGGGTGGTTTGCTTTAGCCTCAAAGGAGACCTGAGAGACCATCGGGGAGTGGACGAAGCCCCCGGCCTCGGGTAAAGGGGCCGGTGGGTGTATCGCTAAGGGGGGCCCCAGCGAGGGGAAGCCGGAAGCGGCCTCTGGCCACCGGCCACTGCCCCCGGGAAGCGCGCTGCACGGCCGGGGCGTCTCACATGAGCATCGTCCTCAGCTTCAGAAAGTCGTTGTGCTCCGGGTTCTCCACCTCCACGACGCCCCACGGGTACAGGCGGCCTCTGACCTTCTTGCCCTTGGCTTCAATCAGCTGGTTGGATCCGACCACAGAGAATGGGATGCTGGCCTAGAGGACGACAGCCGGGCCTGACGAGTCCACGCAGGGACCCCAGGGCACGCACAGGGCACGTGGCTGCTCGCTACCACGTTCACTGGGAAAGCTACTGCTACGCACGCGACGTCTGACTTCAGAGTGGCAGTTACCGCCCCCGTGGGACCAACTGCAGCGGGATTTCTGACCCCCACGGTGACCATGAGGTCCCATATTTAAAGCAGAGATACTGTGAGCAAACCTACCCGGACGCTGAGTCGTGCCTTCCAGGATTCGGCCACGTGCCAACTCCTTCCGATTTGAAGGCAGGGGACAGAAAATGGGCCTTGGCGACCCTGTGCACCCGAAGACAGAGCTCTCACCTTGAGGAGCCTCGTCTGCTCCTTAAAGTCTTCATCTTCGTCCGATTCTGCGTCAGGCAAGTGATAGATCTTGATGTTATGTTCCTCAATTTCATCCAGAATCTGAAAGAACGAGACCAGCAACAACTTTAGCAAACGGCACGAAGACTCGTCAAGTCCTACGGAACCTGTTTGAAAATGCGTCAAATCACCCAAACTCCAGCAAGAATCAAACGGGTCACGACGGTCACTTTCCAACGACTTCACGCAGGGCCGCGGCGTTTCCACGCTGGGCCCTGTCCACAGCGGCAGTGATGCCACCGTCACGTCAACGTGCACAGTGGCCACGATGAAAGCACATCATGACAGGCCCTGAGATCGCCGCGCGCCACCGCAGGAGACGCCGCAGCACGACAGGAGCCACACGCTGTCGCCAAGGGTCCTTGAGGATAGCAGGAGCCTGACGGCAGGAGGAGGGGGCAGTGCCCGGGGAGGGCCTCGTCAGAGCCACTGAGGGAGGCCACGGGGGGCAGGTCTTGGGAGTGACAGGAAATCTGGGAAGGCTGGAGTGCAGGACACTGAGTCGGGGGGACCAAGTGGAGAGTCCCCCGAACACCAGAATGGGGCTCTGGGAATCCGGGTTTTAACAGGCAGAAAGTGGCCAGTGGTGGCGCCTCATACTCTATGCTGTCACCAGGCTGCAGAGCAGCAGGGTTGAGGCCAGCCGTCCCTTGTTAGTCACTAAGCTGATACCCAGCTCCCGATGTCCCACACGCTGGGCACTGCACCGCCTACAAGGTGGGCAGCTGTGCCCACCCCCACGCCAGGGCCAGGGCCAGGGCCTTGTGCACGGAGAGAAGGGGCTCTGCGACAAGGCACCTCGCAGGGTGGTCTGACCGTGAGCCCCCAAATGGCCAGGTCACGTCCCACGCACGTCCATCTTTCCTGAAAGGCTCCCCTGCCCTCCCCGGCCAAGCTGCGGCTTGTGCCTCTGGGTCACGCAGCTTTGTGCCGTCCGCTAAGACACTGCTCCTCAAGCCTCCATCTTAACCATCCTGTAGTCCGCCCCGCCTCGCTCCCCCACCTGTTACCGTCCTCACGGTCCCTCCTTAACCTCAGATGCGTCACAGCAGCAGCGAAACTGTCACCCCCCAGAGCAGCTAAGATCCCCCCCCTCCCCACCACCACATAGATCGCCAGCTTGGCTCAAACTCTTACAAAAGTTCTCCACAGGTTTGGACGTTTCTTAGTCAACGGCCCTCACGGGAAGGGAGGACATACACCAAGGCAGCGGGCAACACCCCACCTCAAGCCCTCCTCACCGGTCTGTTCCGGTGTGACCCTCTGGCCTCGAATATCAAATCTCAGACTTAAGACACAGCTGCATCCACTCGGGCCTGATGAAGGCCCTCCGCCCCGCCCCGCCCCAACTCCTGCACCTCTGCCTGGCTGGTGTCCCTTCCTGTCCTTTCCTGGCTCCTGGTTCCTGGAGGAGACGGGGGGGGGGGGAGCAGCGGCCAGCAGGAGTCCGGGCCCTGCTTGTCTGCCTGCTCCTGCCCCGCCCTCTCTCTCTGCCGGCCCCAGAGAGAGGGCGCGCACTGCGGACGCGGGACGCGACTCGACTTGGGAAAGTCACTAAGAAGGCGATTCAGAATTGCAAGAGGGGAGCGAGACGTGCACGATCAAGGTGAGCACACGTCTCTCAGGGCGGGTGACCGCGAGGACTGTGGGACCATCCATGGCGCCAGGGCAGCTGGGAGACAAGCTCGTGAGGGCAAGAGGGCTCCTGTTCACACCCGTGGGACACGTGAGAAGTGGGGTTCTCAGACAGGAAAAGGAGAAGCCACGGGGGATGGCGTGACAGAATAACAGTAAGCAACGCCGGCACCCGGGACCAGGAGTCAGGAAGGTGGTAAAGAAGCAGCAGGTGAGTCTCGGGGCACAGCAAACCCTGCGGGTGAGGATGAAGGCCGGGGATGGCCCTGCCGGCCAGGCCCAATACAGGACACCGGCAGTGGGACCGCGGGCCAGCGCGGAAGAGCCCGCAAGTGAAGCAGCAGCGGCGGAGGCCTGCAGGAGGCTCCCGGGGACCAGGGACGAAGCCCTGGCAGGCACGGGGAGCGCACATCGGGGGAAGAACTACAAAGGCCTGAGAGGCGCACACAAGGTCCCCATGCACGGCAGGACTGCAGTCGGAGCCTGCGCGTTTCGGATACGGGATCGGACACGGACACAGAGCGTGCTGTGATGTGCCCCTTCCTCTGCGTCTCCGTAGCTGACCCTAACGCCCTGTAAAAGATGAAGCTCCCGCTTAAAACACTTATGTGAGACGCAAAAACGCCCCCAAGCTTTCAGGGGCTCTTCCAAGGGCCTGAATGTTTCTTAGAAGACCGGCAGTCACATGACACAGGAAGGAAATGGCTGAGAAATGAGTCCACACGATTTAATAACCGCTATGGAAAAGGTGTGCAGAAGAACGTGAAGACACCAAAGTCAAATGGTGACAGATCTGCAACGTGACAGCCACGTCTAGGAAAGACAGCAGGAAACGAGAGACGGGGCCTCACACCTGGGGAATGCACATGCACGGCCAGCAGCGGGGAGACAGCTCACAGCAGCGGCGGGGTGGGGCTCCCGCTGGAACGGGACACCACTCCCCCACTCCGGTGGGAAGCCCTTGGCATCGGACCCAGGGCTGTCCCTAAGGCGAACCATGAAGGACCGTAAAGGCTCGACACCTCTTTGTGAAAGCAAAACACTAAAAACCCACAAGGACCACATACCGCTTGACCACCCCCACCGAACCCCCCCCCGCACCCCACATCTCGCGCCCCCCACGCCCGGAGGCGCTCACCCTCTTCTTCAGGCGCTCGCGCTCCTTCAGCGTGAGCGTGTCGGCTTTCGCGATGACGGGCACGATGTTGACCTTGTTGTGGATCGCCTTCATGAACGCGACGTCTAAGGGCTTCAGCCTACGAGGGGTGTGACGAGATCACGCACGACTTTCTCTCTCAGACTGACTTCAACGCCTACGCCGGACCGCGACGCGCGGGGCAGGCCGCACGCCATGCAGGGCCCGGACCCACGTCGCCCCGGCAGGGCGCGCGGCCACTCACCCGTGTCCGAAGGGCGAGATGAAGTAGAAGCAGCAGTGCACCCTGTTGTCTACGATGTGCCGCCGGTTCAGGCCGCTCTCGTCGTGCAGGTAGCGTTCGAACTGCTCGTCCACGTAGGAGATGATCGTCTTAAAACTGGAGGGACACGGATGCAAAGTCACGGACAGCAAGGCAGGCGGGCCCTGACGTCAGAGACGGAGGGTCTCCCTAGCCCCCGACCCCTGCTGAGCACAAGCTGAGGACGCATCTGCAGGGGAGGGGAACCGAGCCCTGCACGTGCGAGACGGGGATGTCTGCCAACTGCCGGGCGTGATGACCTCTAAGTGCCGGGCTCGAAAGCCTGAGAGAAACAGTCACGGGGAGCCAGAGATGACCGAGTAGAGACCCAGGGTCGCCACCGCTTTTCAAGGGGTGTCTGTGGCGGGGACGAGGGGCTCAGTGGCAGCGGAGAACACGGGCATGAGAACAGGTGTAAACTGTGCAGCCGCGCGGCACATCTGCGTGACACGAGGACGACCGGCAGAAGGACAAGTGCCTGGCGGAGGAGAAGGGAGGCTCCCCGCCTCCGTCCGCTCGTCCGGGCAGGAGAGGCGATGCCCGTCCCGCCCGCGGCGAGCGGGGCCGGGGCCCCCTCCATGCGGTCAAGAACGCGGGGCCCTCAGCGCGGCCCCGGCCCAGACCGCTCCCTCTCCCTGTCCCTGTCTGTGCAAACGCCGCCGGTGGGCGGCCCCGCAGAGGCACCGCGTCTTGAGTGCGTGATAGACTCCGCGTCCTCGCACACGGCAGGGGGACGATGGTGCCCCGGCGTCGAGGCCACGCCGCGGCTCCAGGTGGGCGGCTGCACTCACGCCAGCGCTGGCTGGCTGGTGCTCTCAGACCTTGCTAGGATGCTTTTCGAGAGAAATGCCCATTCCCCATGGAACTCCTTATTCAAAACGACATTGGCGTGCTTTAAATCATCTTGTTTTAGGACATAGTTACTCCAAACCGCAAAACCCCTCACTGACACTATAAACCGGAATACGTCAGGACAAACGTAGATGGGAGCCGTGTCCCCGGGGCGGGCGTACCAATCCCTGCAGTTGATGGCGTCGCCGTAGCCGGGGGTGTCCACCACCGTCAGGCGCAGCTTGACCCCTCGCTCCTCAATCTCAACGGTCGAGGCCTCAATCTGGACAGTCCTTTCGATTTTCTCTAGAAAAGAAACAAACTTAATAAGAGAACGTGCCTTAGCGACGAGCTGCTTTGCGAAGAGAAGAAAGGACCTGTTATTTTCTTACTGAACAAACAATTTGGAAATCACCACCTCTCCGAGGAAGGTTTTCAGGAGGTGACATGAGGACTGTGTGAAAGCGACCCCAGAGTGAAGGGACACGCTGAGCAAAGATGAAAGGGCGGCCTGGGAAGGCGGGAACGCCAGCATCGAAAATTATAACGTCTTTTCCCAGGACAAAGAAAATCACGCACGACTTCCTCTCAAGACTGAATCCCACACCACTCGTGAAAGGGCGGCCTGGCCTCGTGCAGCGCCCCCGGGCCCAGGCGGGGACCCCACGTGCCTAATCCACGCCGACACCCACTCCCAGTCACCTCCTGCTCACACACGCTTCCACAACAGCACTGTCACTGGATCCTCCTGTCAGACACAGCGTAGACAGGAACTACTTATCACACTTTACAAAGAAAACCTTGAGAGGACAGACCCATGGATCGGGGACAGTCTGCAGTGCGAGCGCAGCACGCCCTGCCCCCCACCCCCGAACGCCGCCCTCCTCGTGTTTAAACTGAACAGAAGCAAACGAAACACGAGGCTGACGTGTCGAAGGCCACCACGGTCCCTTCGCAGGCGTCACGCAGAAGTACGCCGAGGACGGTGCGGGACGTCTCTACCTGCAGCTCCGGGTATGATTCTTTCCGGGTAGAGATCGGTCAGGAACAGGCTGTTGATGAGAGTCGACTTCCCCAGACCCGATTCACCTGCACGACAGGAAGAGAAGACGTCACGACGTCAGCGCGACACAGGCCATCTGCAGAGCGCCATGTGAGGCCTGGCGGGGGCCAGGCACCTCACGAGCAGCCTTCCCTCGACTCCACACGACCATGGAACGGGTCTGCTCCGCTCCGTTCTAGCGACGGGACGCGGTGCTCGCGGGCAGGCCCTCCGTCTGCATCCAGGCCTGGGGGACACCACGCTTCGTGCACAGGATCAGAAACGTGACCTCGCCTCTTCACGCGCGGAGGAGTTGAGAGGCGGGTCTTTATTTTTTGAAACCGGGGGTGGGGGGAAGGCATTTCCCTCTTCCTGTTTTGACACCCCCCGCCCCCCACCTCTGGGGGTCCCAACTCTGCCAACTGCCTGAGGTCAGGCAACGTCCCCGCTCACTGCTGACCGCAGCGTGACCATTTAGCGCATTAAGAATCTCTCTTCAACCAGTGTAACTACACATTCTGAACGTCTGAGATGTAACTTCGAAAAAGATGCAAAAAGTTCCATCTTATACTCGAAGGAGCAAGAACAAGAACAGACTGCACCGCGTCGTTGCTGGCCGTCCCAGGGATCCCTCTGGGACACAGATCAGGCCCTGCTCCCGGGGCAGTCACTCTCCACCAGCCGAGTGGTGACAGGTGGACAACAAAGCTGGAGAGACCAGCTGCAGGACCGGGGCGGGGGTACCCGAGCCTCCTCCCAAAGAGCAGCAGTCACAGCCCGGCGGCCGATTCTAGGTCCTAACACCGCGTGTGTACGTGTCCCCGTCGTCTGAAACAGCTCCGGTGTGACACCTACAGGCGAGGCTCGTTCTCGCAGGGCACGCCGCCCCGGCTCTGCTCTTTCCGCTGCCAGCAACCTCTGCCCCAGCGAGCTTTGCTCACAGGTGCCTTCAAAAGGGTAAGACAAGACACGGGATTTGGACCAGTGTAAATCCATCGCTGTCCAAGAATGCATCACGAAGCATGCGGGGGCCAGGCACCCTCTGAGAGCGGCGACAGCAAACAGTGACTGTGATGGGAGGCCTTCATTCAGTCTGAGAATGGTCCCTGGTGTCACCCAGGAAGACACAGCGTCAGGCACCAGGGGGCGCCACGACATGAGAAATACGCGCAGGAGAAAAAGTTGAGCTCCCTTTCACAATAACCACTCTGAGATCCTATGAGGCAAACTCACACAAGCTTCAGATTTTCATCTGACTTTAAGCATCACAAGAACCTCAAACAAGGGTACAAGGGCCTTTCCTGAAGGCCCGTGAAGGGCGGTATTCTAAGTGATCAGCTTTTCCGCCCATTCGAATTCTGTCACGAGCCACAGAGAAGGCCGGACGGAGCTCCGAGGAGGATGTCCCACAGGCCCCAGTGCAAAGGGCCACCCGCTCCAGGCTCACGGGCCCGCAGGAAGGAAGACCCGCAGCCCGCGAGTGTTCTCGGAACGCAGGAACCCAGTTACGCAGGCGTATTTCCATTTCCGAAGCTTAGTCCCGAAGTTCTCAGTGCTCACTCTAACCCTCTGGGGACCTGGGTCACACTGGCCATCGTGCTGACTCTCGAGCAGGTAACATCGGGCAGTGCGCTTTATAATTTTAATCTGGCTTTTCCTGAAACCGAGTGGCCACCCCACGGTTTGCAGATTGCTGCCCAAACATTTGTAGTCTCTCATTTGCATGTGGTGGGCCATTTTGGGAATTTCTTATTTTAGAAGTCTGCCATAATTTTAAGAACTATGTCTTTTCTCTTGACAGTTCCTGGCTTACAAGCTGGGTATATTGGGGTTTTCTGACATGCCTCAAGCTACTACCAGTTACGATTTAAAAACTGAGGGTTCTGTGGTCAGCTTTCTCCTTGTTGTTCAGTGCCTGTCTTACCCTCAATCCCCTACCTACCTGCCTCTATTTATTATGTTCTTTTACACCCACAGCACCTGGTCTTCTAGGTGGTCTCCCATCCAAGTACTGACCAGGCCCGACCCTGCTTTGCTTCTGAGATCAGACGGGACCAGGCGTGTTCAGGGTGGCGTGGCCGCAGACTGCTTTCTTCTAAATCAACTTCACCGAGGTGTGGTCACCGGTACCTGGACCAGCTAAGGGCACTCATTTGAACTGTACGGTCGGGTTAGTTTCGACAGCAGCCTTCAGATGACCTCCGCTCGATGCTCTCTCTACCCGCTCCAGCCCCCAGCTCGTGCACGTGTCAATCTGCTTGTCACTGCGGCCTGGCTCTGATTGTCCAGGAACTTCCCGAGCGTGGGCGCACACAGCATGCCCTCTTTGTGCCTGGCTGCTCCTGCTCGCCGTAATTAACCAGAGCGTAATTAACCATGCCGCTGCAGCCACTAGGAGTCCGTGTCTCAACACGCTGAGTGGCACAGCGCACGTCACCGCAGTCTGCCAACCCACCCTCCTGCTGCTGCGACCGTCGTCCCTTTCACTCTGCCTTGTCCATCGGCACGTAACTGACATGGCTGCATTCGAATCTGTCTTCTGCTACTCTTTTTCTACCTGTCCATTTTTTTTTTCCTTTCCTGCTTTCTTTTCACTTGAGTACTTTTTAATACATTCCATTTTACTGAAGCTATTGGCTTTTCAGCAAATGTTTATTTTTCTAGTGACCGCCGTGGAGTTTAAACGTGCGCTATGAACTTTGCAGTCTTCGCTCAAATAACATTCTCAGGCGTCACATAACCTAAGCAGCTTAAACAAGGATGCTCATTGACCCTCCTGTCCTATGCTAACCCTGTTCATTTCATTCCTCCATAGTCTACATCACTTGTTTAAAAGCCAGTTACCTCTGAAAAAATGAAAAAGCAACAAGTCTCACGTTTACCAACCATCTGCACGTCCAGTGCTCTCCGCTCTCGTCACCTGCAGAGCCTTTTAGAATTTCCGACGTGCCGGTCTACCAGGGCTGAAGTCTCAGCTTATTTATCTGAAAATGCATTACAACTTTTTCAACCTTCATTTTAAAGCGTTTTTTTTTTTTTTTGATAATCAGAATTCTAGGCTGATGATTTTGTTCCTTTAGTACTTTAAGCTGTCATTCCACACGGCTCACGTCGCTCCTCCTGAGAAGTCAGCGGTCTTACCTTTGATCGCCGTAGGCATCTTTTTTTCCCCCTAGCTACTTCTGATTTTTTTTCTGTCCACCCTTGGTTCTCACCGACCTCCTTCTTATGCACCCTGGTGTGCTTCTCTCTGAACTACTGTTTGGTGTTTCTTTCAGTCTGGATTCTTGCGGCCTTTTCTTTGAAGTGCGTAATTTCCTGTTAGACCAATCAGAAACCTTTTCACCTCAGATGTTGTATTTTTTTAATCTCTGGTTCTTTCTTGTTTTCTTCTATTTATCTCATTAGACTCATGCTTTTCTCTCAGTGCAGGTACACACTTAAACACTTCAAGTTCTCATCTGTCCATTCTAGCACCTGCCATTTCTGAATCTACTACCCAATCTCTCTCATGTGCCAATTTTTTGGCTTCTTATCATACCCAATAACTTCCTCCTGGATGCTAGGTATCGTGAATGCTACACTGTAAAGGCCTGGACTCGATGTCCCCTGCGTGATGTGATGGGCCTTGTCCTGTAAAGTAACTTGCTTATCAGCCGGATCCTTTCAGGTCTTGCTTCGGGCTTTGTCGAGGAGGGTTTAAGCAGCCTTCACGTCTGCGCCGGCCCTGCTCTCAAGCTGGGGTTTCTTGGGGTTTCCTCTGGAGACCTCGCTCTGGCTAACTCCGCGCAATCTCCTGTTTGGCTCGGTCCCCTGGTTACATGCTGCCCAGCCTCTGAAATTTAACCCCACCCACGTGCATGGCCGTGTTCGGCCGCAGTGTCCGAGGGACCCCAATGCGGACCTCTGGAGCTCTTCTCTGGAACTCTGCCATGCTATCTCAGGCTCCAGTCACCTCAGCTTCTCCGGACTGTGAGCCGTCCTGCGGCTCTGAGACCCTGTGCCCTGACTTCTCCCTGGAGCACAGCAGCTAAATGGCAGAAAGCGGGAACGACCTTACAGTGAGTCAGCTTTTCCTTCTCTCGAGGATGAAGTCCCGCACTGCCTGATGTAGGATGTCTTAAGAGAACTGTTTGCTGCACTATTTGATCAGCCTTTTAGTTCTTCATGCCAGGACGACTACTAGTCTGGTAGCAGTGATTTCAAAGATCAGTAAACTACAGCCCGCAGATCAAGTCTAGTCTGCTCCTTGTAAATGCGGCTTCCTGGAACACTACTGGCCTATTCGTTGATTTTGTGAGTGGCTGCTTCCCATGACCACAATAGAGTTGAATGGTTGCACCGAGAAACGTATGGTTCACAAAACCTTAAAAATTTACCACCTGACCCTTTAAGGAAAGACAGAATAAAGAAATTACTCTACCATGGCCAGAAGCAAAAATTGTCCATTTTTGAATGCATTAAAATTAAGTAACTGTGACAGATTACACTGGACTTCTCTCTTGTATTAGAAACCTGAATTTGCATGATCGTTATCACATACTTGTGATCCTAAAACGTCACTATTCAGTTCTCTGGACCAAGGGTCCCAGAAATTTCTTTCATTTCAGATTTATGAGATATTTAACCCAGGAGACAATTATCTGTCCTACTCATACATGACCATCACCGGCCTGCCTCCGCATGTCTTGGAGAATTCTGCAATAACCGAGAAGGAAATAAAATGCAACATGGTTAGCAGAGTTTACAGCTCCTCGGCTGGTAACCAACTCATCATGTTAGGCTTGCTAATGGACACGCTCCAGCCCATGGTAAAATATAACTGATACAACAGAAAAAAATTTCAAGTAACCCTCAACGTCAAAACACTTTCATCCGTTTTTAAAACTTGTAAAGATTGTTTAAAATACGTCCACCATAGGTACATGATTCCATAGTGTAGCGGTTCGCACATCTGCTTCACACGCAGAAGGTCCTGGGTTTGTGCCCTGGTGGAGCCACAGTCCATGGTCTACGGCCACGCCACCCTGAACTAGCCCGATGTCTGATCTCAGAAGCTAAGCAGGGTCAGGCCTGGTTAGTACTTGGATGGGAGGCCACTTAGGAAGACTAGGTGCTGTAGGCGTAAATAATAAAAAAAATAAAAACATGTCCACCATAAAAATTTAAGGAGCTATTTTTCTGAGTATTAAACATACATCTGATTAAATGTGTATTAGTTATCTATTAATATGTAAATTACTGTCAACTCAGAGCCCTAAAACACCAATAAACATTTGTTATTATTTCATACATTTTTCGGGTCAGGAATTTGGGAGTGTCCTATGGTGGGTGGTTATGGCTTGGGGTGGGGAGGGGGGTGGTCTCTCATGCATAACAGCCAATGTCAGCCAAGATGGCTGTCACAACAGGCTTAACTGGGGCTGGAGGGTGTTTCTGAGCCATCCTTTACATGGCTTCTGGCAAGCTTCAACTTCTTGCCCTGAGGGGCTTCACCATAAAGCTGCTGGAGTCTTTCCAACACAGTGGCCCAGAAGAGTGACTGGAGAGAAGGCAGGGCACAAGCCACACGTCTTTTATGACCCAGTCTAGAAGCCATACACCTTCATTTCTGCAGTGAACTAACTACTGGCTACACAGGTGAGCCCTATTCAAAGTGGGAGGGCACAGGAAAGCTGCACGAATATCAGCAGGTAAGGATTGGTGGGAGACATTTTGGAAGCTTGTTGCCACAGTGAGTAAAACGTTCGCTACATATAAATAAATGACAGAAAAATTATAATTTTACTCAAGCAAAATTTCCTAAAAATTCCCTGTCCCCAAATTCCCAAGTTATTTGATTCTGCTATCAAGGCATTTTCCCTGTGACGTTAGGGGTCATGCTATCATTATACCCCAGGCTGGGATGGGGACACCTAATAAGCTCGAGAGTATAAGTTACTTACCGACCACCATCAGTGTGAACTCGAAACCTTTTTTCACTGACTTTCGGTGAACTTGGTTGGGAAGATTTGCAAATCCAACATAGCCAGGAGTTTCTGGATTTATAAACTGAGCTGGTTGTTGCTAAAAGAAGATTTTACAAAAAAAAAAAAAAGAGCAAATAAACACCTTAGTAGTTGCTTTTAAGATATAATCAAGCTGTGACACATATATCACTAGTTCTTGCAAATATATATAATACCAGAATGTCGCTTCTGTCGGAAAACTGATGGGACTCACTTAAGAACACTCAAAAAAAAAACCAATGCAGTATTACTCCATGCCAACACGCTGACCTAAAATTACATTTCTGGTAAGCGATTAAACAATCCATAAAAGAAAATACTTCCAGGTGGCAGGTGCGATGTATTCGTGAAGAGTATTCAAGACACATCATGTCTCTGGCTACATACCTAGCTCTACGGACCAGAGCCTCATCAAGGGGAGGCAGGCAACTTAGGGGTGAAGCTAGCTTCAAAGACTAAGAGAGAGAAGACTGAGAATGAGAACGTGATCACAGCTGACAATGCCAAGATGTCGCTATTCCATGACAGACGGACACCTGATGTGAGGAATGACAGATGGACATGTGACAAAGCAAGTACAGTAAAGCTGTAGAACTGGACAGTGGCGTACTATAGACAGGAGGAGATCAAAGACATAGCAATCGACACATCAGATGGACTATTTTCTAAATGCATATTCACACATGCACACGATAAAAAGAACATTCCCAAAATGTTATTCACAAAAGTGGTTATTTCTGGGGGATGGAATTACGGTTAATTTTGATTTCCCTTTCACCTTTTATTTGTGTTCCACACTAATACTTGTATAAAAAGCAAAAGTCAGTGTGAAGCTTATGCATCAGACAATAAGGAACACCCAGAGATTCAAAAACAAAAGGCAAAACGAAATGATAATCTTGTCATTTTAACCTCAAGTTCTGCTTTTCTCGGCATGTCTTTTAGAACTAATTTACTTCAAGGTTCTGGGCTAATTTGCATGCGCTAATGCAAGCCAATTTATCAAGTTTAAGAAACCCAACAATTTCATCATGATAATTAGTAGAATTTTAAATGAGTTTTTGATTAGTCTTCTGGAAATGATCTGAAGACGCTAAATGGATTGTTATTAATGTGTTTAGAAACAAGAAATCAGAAATGTGAAATAAAAAAGCTCAAAGCTTTTAGGACAATTAAATTAGAAATGTTTTAATGAATCAAATATATCAACTATATTAAACAATGAATAATAACTCTTGACTATAAATAGTTTGAAAAATAACAGTCTCTCTTCATACCGTAGATGTATGAAGTGTGAGCTCTTACCTTAGACATCTTTAGTGAAGTTCTGTCAATCTGCAAAAAAAAAAATATATGTAAATATGTTATACATTTAACTTTACAGGAATTGATATAAAAGACTTACACTAAGGCATCAATAGCTTCTCAATCACATCAAATACCCAGAAATGATAAAATTCTCTCATTATAAAATTATACAATTAGGCCGATGAAAGCACATACATACCTACTTATCTACATTCCAGTTTTGACAATCCTCAAGCTTTTTTAGTACTGATTATGTGTTAAGCGCTACAAACACAGGAGAGAAGACGAGCTCCTAGAACTGTCATCGCCTTTCTCTCTTTGAACCTTTTTAACAAAAGGCCCTGGTGAGCGCAGTTTGCCACTTGTTGTCGACTCCTTGAGCTCCTGAGAACTAGGCTGAGGGCTCTGGAGTGCTTGAGAAGTGTGACAGTCTCAGAGATGCCTAGAATTTTAATACAAGTTTCAGAAGCCTTGAAGCTCTGGAAAATGTGTGGCCTGTGGGCGAACCTCTGTAACAGAGATGAACGCAGCCAGATGTGATTCCCTTCGAGCTTAGAAAGATTTACAAAGCCTCTTCCAGCTTCCGGCCTGCCCGTTTCCACCAAGCCTCACCCTTCCTGAGTGCTACACACGCGGTCTCCCTTTGGAATGGAAATGGTCCCCACCAGGTCCAAAGAAATGAGGCCCCTACACCCCCAGGTACGGCTTGGTTAACCACCGCAGAGGCAGGACTTGTAAGCCTTTAACTCTAGGGTGTGTGACAGAAGGGTCATTCGTCTCCGATCTCAGTAGCGGCCCCCTGAAAGGCTGACCTTTCCTTGCGTCTGGCAGGAATTGGGGGTGGGGGGAGAAGGGCGAGGTGAATACTCACCCGCAGTCTGTGAGCTGCTTCCTGCTATGACAGATCGTTACTAATGAAGGGGGGGATTAGCAGGTGAAGCCTAGGGCTCAAAGGACTACCAAGAAGGTGAAGCCGGATCTAGAGTAATCAGAATGCTTTCAGCCTAGGGAGGAAAATTAAGGAAAGCTTACGGAAAGCAGAGCTGCTAGGCGAGAGAAGCACATGAATCAGAACATCTGCCATTGGTTCGCGGAAACATCCCGAATTGTAATAAGGCAGTTTAGTGTTTTCGCTAGACTTGGTTGCTGGATTTTATGGACGTTTCCTCAGCCTCTATTCATTTGATTTCATCCTTTATCTTGCTGGAATCCAGTTGTCAGCAAATGTTCACTGAGAACTTTTGCGTTTATACTGATGAGCGAGACAGACCTATGGCTGGCTAGCTAGCTTTCTTAGGTCTCCACTGGGGTTTGTCACTGAAGTAGTGCTGTCTTCACTAAAAAAACTGAAGCGCTTTCCATTTGTATGTAGTGGCTTGGCTGACACTGATGCTGTGTGTTCTGGGCTGGATGGAGTTCGGATCCAATTCCAGCTAGTGTTGGTCTCTCTTCATTGGTAGATCTTACTTGGCTGTTCAGTGGCATTTGTTCTGGACGGGTTTTCCAGTACCCGGTTCCCTTCTGGTAACTCGTCTAGGAATCATTTTCTTCCAGATTTCCGAATTTGTGGCTATCTTGATACATGTAGTCTCCTGTGTCTGTGATTTTACCTCCTATACCGTCTTTTCTAGATGTATTTGCTTTTTCCCTTAAAGGGACTTCTGAGAGTTTGTTTCGAAGAACCAATTTTTTGGATTTATTTACCTTTCTATTAAGACTGTCTGTTTCTTAAAATCATCAGAACCAAATTTCATTGTTTTCAGTGTTCCCTCAAATGAAAATACAAAAAACGTAAATTCTCATCTGAGTCTACGAGGCTTTCGCTGTGTCTTAGATTTTTCTTGTCTTCTTTCCAGTGCTTTCTAGACAGCACGTGGTTCTGCTTTTGTTACCCTCCTTGATTCAATGGTTATCGAGGAATGTTCCAAACTGGCAGTTATTTCTGTCATTTTAACAGACCATGATTTGTGAACACCTACTGTAAAAATCTCTTAAAACTTGGTGCAATTTCTTTATACCAGTTACATAATTTTTGACATTTTCAGTTGCTTTTTCTTTATGCCACCCACCGAACTGCCTGGTTTTTAATGAAACAGCCTTGACCAGAACACAGAATGCCAAAAGCTGTGATTAATTTAAACCATGGTTCAGACCAGCTGGACCTCCAAACCTCAGAAATGTGGTCACGTGAAAATTTTATTTTCTGGTTGTGCTCATTCTAGATGCTAAAAAAGTTTTATTTTTTTTTCTCTTTGACCCATGGCTTCCTTCTTCCACAGAACAATACCCTCATCCCAATTCACATAGAAGAAACCAACTTCTCCAAAACAAAAGATGAAAAACAAATAGATAAAACTGCATCCTTGGTAGTTTAAACATATTTTGCTGGTGGCGTTTATACTGACGGACTATCCATAACCACCATTCACTGACACGTTACTCTTATATTTGTGTATATCACCCCAGTCCAAAAAATGACCCTGCAGTGTAGGACCCAGAAGGTCTGTAACCCCCTATGCAGAGCCCTTGGAATGTTCTGGCACTCAGATTCTTTGGATTTGAGGAAGGCGCACGTATGGCACACCACATTAACACCCTTGACCGCATCTGGGGCAGCGCCCTGCAATCGAATGTGTTTTCTGTAGAGACCGGTGGGGCCATTAGCACAAAGTGGGATAAACAGGCTACATAAACGGCTTCGACACAGTTCTAATAGATGATTTTGGGGGTCCCCTCTCTGGGAAAAGTAGCAACAACTCTTCTTGTTTCAGCAGTTTGCCTTTGGAGTTAGGTGTGAAGAGATCTGAATCGCATTTATGAATAGGTATAGGTGGAGGCTGCCCCCACCCCTCCCCCTTTCCCTAGGTCTGCCTGCTAGTTGATAAGCAAACGTGATTTGATTGAAAATCCCTGTTCTTTACCCTGGGCTGTTGAGCTGGGGTGGCAATTAAGGTTGAAAGTAGAATACCAGGATATCCCTTCTAGCTAAGGTCACTGCCCAGATCTGACAGAGCAGTACACTCTGCAGGGTAGGGTGCTGGGTGGCGCAGAGACAGCCTGAGTAGGAACTATCAAAAGTGAAAATAACGAACCTGGATTTACAAACGTAAGGAAACAACTTTCATAAGCCCTCACACCGTCACACACCTCCCTGTATGATGGCGAGCTGCTTCAGAAAATTAAATTTAGGCATTGTAAGGACTGGGGTCGTTCAACCAATACTGGAGAGCCTATATGTGGGGGTCACTGTGCTAGGTCATGGGTAAAGGTGACAAAATGCACACATCCCCTAGGCAAGCAAAGGCGGCGGTAACTGGGGTCCAGGCAAAAGAAAGGGCTTGGGCCAAGGAAGGCCAATGGTGACAAAGACCACAGCAGCTTCAGCAAGTGCAATGTGGTTGGGTCATGTGATTGGGGTGGGGGGTGATACCGACAAAAATTGTGGCCGAAAAAATAAAAGGTGGCCAGGTCTTGGGGTCCTGTGGGCCTCGTGAGAGTTGGGGCTTTACTGAAAGCACCTGTGGCCTCCGCGCGAATGGCGGCCGGTCCCCACCTGTGGCCCTCCGGGTTTGGCCCTGCACATGGCGGGGGACGCTGCCTCCTCTCGCCGCCCCGTCTCTGCGGCCAGGCCAGGGACTGGGAGTTAACAAGGCCACAAGGACTTCTCGAGACACTCTCTGCTAGAGGCTGACGGGAAGGACTGGCCCATATCAGGGCGACAAAAGGATGGCCGTACGACGAAAGCGTCCAATGGGCCACAACCTGCACTTTCGCTCCCATATCGGGACCACCACGACCACCACCCGCGCGTCCGGCACCCTGGGCCCATGACTGAGACCTCCCCACGTCCTTCACAAAGGGTGAGCAAGGGGCCAGGCGGTGCTCCCGGGACACTCCTGGCGCTTCCGCCCGAGCCAGGGCTCCGGGGGGGCGGGGATCCGGGGGGAGGGGAAGCCCGCGGGCCGGCCGCCCCTCCCCCACACCACGCGACCAGCCCCGCGCGCCCCGAGCGCGCCCCCTGCCCTCTCTGCGTCGGCCCACGGCTCGCACCCCGGCGGCGACGGGGACCCCCGGCGAGACACTCACCGCCGAGGAGACGAAGAAGCCAAGCCGAGCCGACCGACCGCGCCGCGGACCCGCCCAGCGCCTGCCGCTCGCTCGCGCCCGCCCCGCCCCGCGCGCACGCGGACGGCGTCAGCACGTCGCCACGCCCCTTTGCCCACGCTGGCCGCCCCACCCCCCCGGCCCGGCTCCCGAGTGCGCAGGCGCCGGCGCGTCCGCGTCCCCGCCTCTGCGCAGGCGCCGTGCCCCTCCCACGGCGGTTGGCCATATAGAGGCTGGGGGTGGGGGGAGGTCAAGCGTAGCCTCTTCTCCTTTACCAAGATGGCGGCTCGTCCCTGTTTCGCCACAGTTCCTACCTTATGAGCTTGGGTTCCTTGCGCTGATAAGAGTGGAACAGGTAATGTGATTCTTCGCTCTGTGGGTAACTAGGGCGGGGGAAGCGCGTTTCTGTCGCAGGAGCTGAGTGACCGCTGAGAAGACCGGCGGTCGGGCTGGGGGGAACGGGCGGCGGTATGAGTGCGGAGCGACCGCAGGGAGGAGGGCCTTCGCCTCTGGCCTTCTCCTCCAGGAAGATGGCGGCAGCACCGAGCTGGGAGCGCTGGAGCGGGGCCGGGGAGGGGATGGCGAGCGGCCGGCGGGGCAGCTCTAGCCCCGGGCCGCCGCCGTCTCGATGGTCGGGGGCCTCGCCTCGATTGGCTGCCGCGAGTCACGTGGGTCGTCGGGCCTGCGCGCGGACCATAGAGTTGGGCCGCTGTCCCCGGGGACGTGGCCTTCGTGCGCCCGGTCTTGGGCCTGCGTCTGAGGGGGCGGGCGGGGCGCGCGCGGCCCCTCGCCTACTCCTTGGGTCTGGGTTGCGAGCTGATACCTGGGGGGCGCCTCCCAGCCTAGCCCACTGAGGCGACCGGGCTTGGGGACGGACGGGACGGCAACACGCCCGGCCCGGGGTGTCCTTTCTCGCTCCCGGCAGCCTGCAGGCCCAGCGCTGTCCCATATTCTCTTCAAGACTCGGCGCCAATGCTGTGGTGCCGGAAACCCTTGTAGATTTCCCCCGAGCGAAAGTAAACACGTCTTTTGAGCCTCCGATGGGCGGGCGACGGCGTAGTGTCAGGAGCCCGAAGCTGTTTCTGACAGTAGGGGATACTGAGGGCAGTTCTGAAAAGCGGGTAGGAACTCAGCCAGCTGCCAAATATCCTTTCCCATTCAACTTCGAAAATGAGAAGGTTAGACTTTGCATGGACACCGTGTCACACCAAAGGAGAGATCGAGCTGTGTGTTGTTTAATCAAACAGGAATATAGAAGTGGCGAAGTTTCCAGTGACAAGGATGACTAGCCATTCAGTCCCGTGGCTATCTGAAGCCCTCAGGCGGTGACTTCCGGTGTTTGATGTCTGCTTAAGGATAGTCGGTAGGTCTCTTGGCAGGTGATTTTGTTAAGGCCTCATTCAGGTAGGGTGTTACGGTTAGGATTTTGTCTGAGGCAGATGTTGGATGTTCATTTTTGCAAGGAAACCTGGGATAGTGAAACACTGAGCACTCTAGGTGGCCCCAAGCTCAGCTCTTTACCATTAATGCTAGGATGTTGCAGAATGTGTAAAGCAGTGGAGAAGGATTGCTTTCTTCATGTGCATTCCCCATTCTCTGGGTCTGAAACAGCACCTGTCATAAGATTTTTATGCTCAGAGAAAGCTGAACAGAGCCCTTCAAGCCTTGAGGGACAACATTTGAAAGCCAGTTAAATAATTTACAGTGAGGATTACACTTTCCTGTAGCTGCCGTTTGTTTAATTAACGTGTTGAGCACCATTTGGGGGCTTACCTCATCTCCAAAGTTCACATCACCAGGATAAGTCGCCCCTCGCATGAGGCGAGAGGACTCCTACGGCCAGCCACCTTCCTCAGCACCGCCCGGCCCAGCTCGGCCTGTCACAGTGGGCCGAGCCAACTTCCCAGCGGCCTGGAGGGAGAGTTTCTGCTTGGATCATCAAGTAGTTTTTCCTTTGGTTTTGTCATTTGGGGCTTTTGATTGACTTCAGCCTCATAACTTCACTTCTTCATCAGAAAACTTTTATTGGACATGGCTGTGTGCCGGGCACTGTTAAGGGTTCTGAGAATGCAAAGGTAAAGAGAATGTAGACCTTTCTTTTCCTCGAGCAGTGTATGGTCTAGTTTAGAATATTCACTTGTACAAGAATTAGATGACTGCGAGTAAGAGAAACGCGCAGCACATTTGGATCCAGGGAGGAGGAGGCAGTAATTACCTATTAGAAAGTCTTCACAAAGAATGTGGTTCTTGAACTAGGATTTAGAGGATGAAATAGAGTTTTTGTAGGTGGAGTCAGCAGTCAGGTGTTTCAGACAGGAATACTAGCCTATGCACAGGGGAGACGTGACAGTTGGAGCTGGGCACATAGGGGCAAGAGGTTGCAAATTTGGTGCACTGCTGGTCCCTCAGAGGGTGGAGGGCTTGCGGAGATCCTGTTGCAAAGGACTCCGTGCCCTTCAGTCAGTCTTATCTGAGACTCTGACTGGGACAGGGATTCAGGTGATTACCCTGTCTACCAGGATGGCTTGTGACCTTTAGTCACAAGAGGGTCAGATAGAGTCTCCATTAATGCTTCTCAGCTGAAATGCACTCCTTTACCAAAGGGCTTGAGCAGAAGTGCTGAGTGGTTACTTCTGTTTGGTATGGCCCCGTCGGTATGCGTGCCTCCCACAGGGCTGGTGATCGTGAGAAGGCTCCTTCCTTCTCTGTTAAGAGATAACTAAGCTCCTGGGAGAAATAGCACACAGCTGAGTTCTCAGTTGCTGAGTTATGGCTGCAGAAAGTCCAGGATGCATGTCGTGAAAGTTTTTGCCCAAATAGAAAAGCAGCCAGAGGATCTCAGCGTGTCAGAATGCCTTTCCCCTTGCATCGTGTAAGCACCACAACATTCAACATTTGAAAACCAAGACAAGCATTCAACGTTTTCGTGTCTGTAACATTTTGCAAATTGATTACACGGATTATTTTGGGCTTGCTTTATTTCCTTTTTAATTTCTAAAATCAGACATTTTGGAAGTGACATCTCAAGTAGGCTGTTGTTTTTCCAGGCCGAAGTTCCTCGAATCCTGTTAAAGATGAGCCAGACGTGTCATCCCAGACACGTCTGGGCATCACGTGGGGTTAGTCATCCTGATGCCGTTCATTTGGTGACACTACACTGTGCATAGTCTTCCTTCATGCTTATTGCCATATGAGTTTTTAAATTAAAAATTTTATTTCAGATCAGGGTTGTATCTTCATGTTTTTAAAAGGTCAAGCAAATCTAGAAAGAAAAAATGGACTCTCCTTTCCCCAGCCACGTTTCCTTCCCTGCGGAGCACCCACGTGTGCGCTCTGCGATCGCTCTGGTCTTCGCCTCCACCTTTGAAAACGTCCATGCTTGACTCTTTCCTCCCTTTCGCACACTGACTCTGCAAGTAGCCCGCTCACTCTCACCCCTTTCTCTGTGCAGATACCTGGCTGGCTGCCCAAAGCAGGTGCCTTTCATTTGGTCAGTGCAGTCCGTTAGGTGTTTGTATTCTGACTGCGTGGTGTCACGGCTATGCCAGTGGTGCGGGGCACTTACTTTTCCGTTCTTTGATAAGTTTCTGTTGCGTGAAGTTTTTAGGAGTCGTGTTTGGTTTTTGTTTGCTTAGTTTTCTGTGTATTTGTCACTAAACTTGACCGCAGATTCACCAGTTGTCTCCATCTCTTTTCAAGAAATTCAGTCATTCATTTTATCTGATGAAATTCAGTTTTTTATTAATCCCACCTTGAATAAATCTCCCCCAGGCCTCCGACCTGCTGGGTGGGATCTCCCTGGAGCTCTCCCTCCTCGCACCTTCTGCCTTGGGGCCTCCGCTTCCTGGTCTTGGGGCCTCCACTTCCTGGAATTAACGTTTTTTTTTCCCTCTCAACGTTTTTTGCCCTCTCGTTTTGATGGAGCACTTCCTCAAGGAGGTCCCAGGAAGAGACGCATGGGGGTGAAGCGCTGTGCTCTGCCCTCGTGCCGGAGCGAGAGTTTGGCACCGTTACGTCCTTCCCACCTCCCAGGGCTGTTGTTGAAGGCTTTTGATGTGACTGTGTTTTCTCCTTTGAAACTTGGAGGATTTTCTGTGAAATTCAGAACACCCAGTCCAGCGATGTCCTCCGAGTTTGTTTTTATCTGATGTCTTACCCGCACTTTGGGCTCCTTTTTGTGGAAATTCTCGTTTTTCAATGCTGGGCATTTTCCTTGATTTATTGCTTTGCTTTCTTCCCATGCACTTTTTCTCTTTAGACTTAAACTATCGGACCTTCTGGTGGAACACTCTGGCCTTCTTAGGGCCTCCGTTTTCTCGCTGGGAGACATTCTCAATTTCGTCTTCTAGCCCTTCGGTTGAGCTTTTCATTTTCTTTCGAAGAGCTTTCTCTTGTTCTCTCCCTGTTTTATAACCTGTTTTTGTTTCGTGGATGTAGCACTTCCTTTTACGTGAGGACAATAGTGAGCTGTAAAGTTTTCTTTTCCTGAAGTCTCTGTTTGCTTCGGGCTGCTTTTCTGTTTGCTTTGGGGTTTTGCCTTTTATATCAGAAACTTTTCTGGGCTCTGTGGGGATGTTTTTGTACCTGCTCCATTGTCAGAGGTGCCGCTGAGCCTGTGGTCCAGCTTGTCGACTGTGGCATTCACTGTACAGGCGTCTGGCAGGGCCTTTTCCTTACAACCCCGGCCAACGTCTTTGGGTCTCTTCAGATTATCCAGAAACGTGTCTTCTGGTCTCTACTTGCCTGGCTGCGTGTGTTCAGGGAGCCGAGGGAGGGAGAAGGCTGCATTCTCGGAAGTAGCTGCCTTCACAGCGGCTTCTGCCCTGCACGGGGACTGGTGTCCCCAGTACAAAGACTGTTTCCCTTCCGGAGGTGAGTCCACGGCCTTTGGCCCGGGCGCGAGAGGCGGAGCGTGCCCTTTTTAATGGCATTTTCTTACCGCTTTTGCCGGGGCGCCCTCCAGCAGTGCCCTCTTCAGCTTACAACCCGCGTTTCGCTGAAAGTCGCGGTTCCTTCCGTTCCTTGCTTTTCTCTCGCGGCCCGGCTGTGGATTGCACTTCGCTCGAAGCACCTGGGCAGGGGAGTGGACGGCGGCTGTGAATAGCTTGGTCTTCGCAGCCGAGACATTCAAATGGCCAGTAAGCAAACCAAGATCAAAGAATTGATATTAAAATCCCATTTCCCTACGGAGTGGGAAGGATAAAGATGATGGGACAAGGTGTGGGGATGTCATGGGGTGTTGTACATTTTAGCTTCCTTGGCAGCGCCTGTCCTGCATCCGCTGTCTGTGATTGTCATTTCTAGAAATTTGCCCTGTGGAGCCACAGGCTCTGCGGTGCTCTTGGGCAGTGTTCCTAACAGGAAGGCAAGAAAAGGCAGCATCAGCAGGGGTCATGTTCATTTCATTCAGATGCCTTTGTTACCAAATGAGGTGCATTTGTACGTAAAACTGGAAGGACAGCCATGATGCGTTGTCAGTGGAAATGAGGGTAGCAAGTGGCAAAACAATGCGTATAATGCGATTCTGTTTTTATTTAAACCGTGTATTAACATATCCAGGGAAAAAAGGTGAAACAATAATTTTGGAGATGGTTCTTGGGGAGGAATCAGGAAGGATCGCCAGTTTTTGCATTGTTTTGTCGTGGTTGCATTTCACAGTATTTTTAGGCTGAGACGTCCATTCCTGAGTAGACCAGGGCCACGAGCTTGCTGCGGTCTCCCTGTGCCAGTACATGTGGCATCACGACAGCCAGCGTTAAGGGGGCCCACAGCCGCCGCCCATCCTGCCCCCAGCTCTGCGGGGGGCGGAGGGTCCTCAGGAGGCTCAGCTGTGCCCCGAGACCCCACCCCTGGGACGGCCGCCTTCTCCGGGGCAGGGAGAGGCAGGCAGCCGCTGATGCAGAAGCCAGTGGTTGGTGAGCAAGCACTGTTGAGCAGTCAGCGTGAATTCTGTTCAGATACCTGTTTTCTGCAAACTCTCAGGTTTGCTTGCGTTGGTGTGAGTGGGTGCCCTCGTCCGGAGCTGGACCTCCTGAGGCATGCCGCAGCGCTGCGTCCTGGGTGTCGACTGCGGGGTGCTTCCCCACCAGACGGACAGGGCTTGGGGGTGTCCCGCGGGTGGCGAGGGTAGCGCTGCACCTCAGTCTGGGGCCAGCTCTGCTTCAGCCCTGTCGCTGCGGGTGCTTCTGATCCCTTGGACCTTGGCTCCCACTTCGTTTTAAAGATAAGGACGTGGAATCCGTGGTCTCCCCGCACCCACCGCACCCCGCGCCGCTGATAGCACTGAACCCTTGGCCGGGTCCGTTTATCAGAAACTTGGTTCTAAAGTTCGGAAGGGTGACATCGGAGCTGCACTCAGCCCGCGTCTCGTTCGGTGGGTGCCCGAGCGACGCAGAGCTCTGCCTTCGTCCGGGGTTCCCCACGCACACGTGACAGGTGTGCTGTCCTGCCTCGGGAGTGCTGCCCCGTCCACTGGTCGAGGCCGGAGGCGCACGGCGTGGAAGAGCCGTCCCGTCCGCAAGGCCAGCAGCGCTGCGGTGGGGCCGCCCTGCGTTACAGGGTCCTCAGAAGGGCTCTGGGATGTCACCGCAGGGACCCGTTTCTCAGTTGAGAGAGGAGATTGGTGGGTGAGGCCACTTGCAGAAGCAGCTGCGTCGGGGCTGCGTCTCCTGCGCTGTTGGAGCCATGAGGTGACATGTCGACGAGGGCGACGGTAATAGAAGATCCTCACTGAGCTTCCTGTCCTGTGTCCCTTGGAATCGGACCAGTGTTCCCATCAGCCTGTCGCAGCAGCCCAGTTCCACCATCGAGGGAGGGCGCAGGTTACATGGAGCAGTGCCATCGTGGTTTCGCCTGCCCCTCCCGGGTGGGACGCCATGGCTCAGCGCAGTAACTCGGTCGTGGCACGTGCCTTGTGCTTTCGGGGCGACGAACCGACGGAGGAGTGCTGATTGCTGAGAACGAAACGTTCCGAACGCTCGTCCGGTGCTGACGTTCGATGAATTACCGAGGGTGCTGGTTCCAGAGCAGCTTTCCAGGCTCCGAGGCAGACGCTGGGCATAGGAACGAGGCGGTGCAGGGGCCCGGCCCGCCTGTGGCGCTGGTGCTCCCCCAGCACTGTGACGCTGTGGCCCCGACGACTGGCTTCACGGGGCGGCTTTCTCTGGAGGGTCGGGCGTGCCCGGGCCGGCAGACGGCTGCGATGCCGACGGGCCGGGCGTCCCCTCTTAGGAGGGCCCACCGAAAGCCATCTGCTCGCGTTGCCGCCCGCGGGGCCGTGCCGCGTGACCCCCTTGACCAGCTGGCCTCCTGTGTGGGGGGCGCAGGTTGCGTGAGGGACCAAATTTCTGAAGCGGAGCGCCAGTTCTGAGCCTCGCTCTGCTAAGTGAGGGGACCCTGCGTAGCATGGCCACTGCTCAGCTCTCTCCACTAATGGGCATGTGTCTCCCGGCCACGCGGCCAGTGACAGCACCGAAGCTTCCAGACGGTGCAGGCTGTCCCTGCTGTTCCGGGTCCCTTCCTGGAGGGCGTTAACGTCGCCGGGCATGCTCAGTGCACACCGCAGTCTGGCCCTGCAGGAGGCCCCGCACTGCGACCTCGGTGGCCGTGTGTGGGACACCGTAAGCCAGAGTCTCAGACTCTGCCCAGGGCCCGACACAGGCGGGCCTGAGCCGCCTGCAGACCTGGGGGTGGCTCGCGGGGGAAGAAAGGCGGCCTCCCCTCCCGCAGGTCCCTCCGTGGAGAGCAGCCGGCCGCATGGCAACTGCTCCTCACCCCTCGGAGGTGCACATCTGGGGGCTCTGGAGAGAGCTGCACTTGTACGAGGTTGCCACAACAGATGGCCTTCGGGGACATGGTGGAGCTAGAGAAAAACGCCCTCATCCCGAAAGACCAGGCGCCTCACACAAAGAGGTCAGAGGGAGAGCAGACGACAGACGTGTGGCGTGGACGGAAGTCACGTTTGAGGGGAGTCAGGCACTCGACTCTTGGTGCTGTCTGTGAGTGGGGTTCAGGTGAGTGACGTGCCGGGGCGGTTCGGCCCTCAGGCTCCCTCGCGTAACACATCCGGTTTCCGATGCCTCGTGTAGGGCTGAGAACTTTTGCTCTCTCTCAAAACTCCTTCTCGTCTGATCTCGGGAGCTAAGCAGGGTCGGGCCTGGTCAGTACTTGGATGGGAGACCACCTAGGAACACCGGGTGCTGTAGGTGTAAAAACAATAACAACAATAAAAACCAAACACTTTTTTAGAAATTAAAAAATAAAAGAGGAACCGATAATCCTACATGGTGTCTGCCTTTCTGCTATGCCTTCCCGGCGGTCGGGAGCCGTGTGACTCGATGGTGTCGGTAACTCATAAACAGGGCCCCGGGCGCGTCCGAGTGGGCCTGCCCCCTGCACACGGGCTCCGGGTGCGGCAGGTGACAGTGGGAGCCACCTCCCAGCGTTCGCTCCTGGAGCGAACAGAATCAGGTTGTTCACTTGCGTTACCCTTAAGGTTTTACTTCGTAGTAAACGCGTGTGCTGCTCTTCACTTCTCACGCAGTGTGTTTCTAATGTCACGAACACGTAGCTCGTCTGTAAACGTCTCTCAGACGGACGTACTGGATCACAGCTACTGATGTTCCGTTAGGTTAGGGGGGCGGTCCTGTGAGATCAATTAGGAGAATACATTTTTTTTTTTCTTTTGAAACAAGGCTTCTATTTTGGTACATTTGCCTGTGCTTGGAGCTGACTCGCCAGCCCCGGAGACCAAAGTTGTGTGTGGCCTTTGTCGCTGTGCAGTGATCTCAGCAGGGCTGCCGGGCTGCCTGTGCCCGGGGCCCCTTGGCTCCCAGGCTGAGCCCTGTGGTCTCGGTGACATCCGGACAAGAGCCAGCTGCAGCCAGGGCGACCCGTGCGTCTCAGTGCCGTCGGGGTCCGTCCTTCGTTTACACAGGTGCCGAGGACCGCCATGACCCCTTGAGACCGGTACGCGCAGCTCCGTTCCGAGAGATTGGGTAAACAGAAGGGGACGTGGCGAGCTGTCCGGTGAGCTGTGCAAGCCCCCTTTGCTCTTGGAGCGCTGTGGCGGGGCAGCCTCCTCGTCCGCGGCTGGTTGGGGCTTCCAGAATCCTTCACCGCCGGGGATGCTGCCCAGCTGGAGAGGGTGCGGGCTGCGGGTGGGCCTCCAGCCCTTGACCACCCCTGCTTTCAGCCTGAGCTGGAGCTTTGAGGACCAGCTCTTCGAGAAGGACGGGGCCTGGGAAGGACTGGGGGGTGGTGATCTGTGCTGTCCCCTTCATCTAGTCTCGCTGCCGTTGTCTCGGATAGTAATTCGGGTTTTTGCCAAATGTTCTCTTTCCGTTTCAGCCTATTTAGAACTTTTAATGAACGTGTTAGGAAGCCTCATGTAAGAGTATTTTATTCTGCAGTGTATTGTGGTTCGTCTTATCTCCTTGCCCCGATCCCGAAGCAGTGGTACGCGCGTGTGTGGGGAGTGCTTTTCTCTCCCACGCCCTTCGGGTGGACGTGGGCGTGCTGCCCTCCCAGCGCACGTCTGGCTTCCCCTCCGGGGTCCGTGCTGCTCCTCCGGCCCCGGCCAGCCCCCTCTGCCCTTGTCTCTGAGCTGGCCTCTTGCTTGGAGAGGGGTCTGGGGCCGGGGCGCAGTCGTGCCTGCGGCTGGCTCGGGTGGGCGCCTTGTGCTTTCCCTTCCGAATGTCACGTCACGTCAGCGAAGCCCACGGAGCACAGAGGGCTCTGACAGGCTTCCCACCTCCTTCTGGCGTCCCCAAGTGGACCTTGAAGTTGTCTGGGGTGTGCGGCTGTGCGGGTCCAGATTGTGCCGTCCCCAGCCTCCTTGACACTTTCTAATGGCTTAGAATCTACTTTCACGCTTTGGAAAAGTGGTGTGTAATAGACTCGTATCGTAACAGTCTCCTGAAATGGCGGTAAAACTTTATTCTATTTAAAACGTCGGGGAAGTGTCCGTTGATCTTGATAGTTGCGTTCATAGTTAGGCACGTGTAATCCAAACTGGGGTTTGACTTTGCACTTCAGCGGTCAACATCGTTGCCACCCCTGTCCTGTGTCGATGCATTCATATCCAGAGTGAGGCATTTATTTTAATTACAAAATAGTAGTATCCGTCGTTTAAATTTTTTTCTTTTTAACTACCTTATATTTTCAGTGGAGTTGCAGGTATTGTACAAAATGCTCTTTTTGAACCAGCCGAGAGTCAGTTGGGGACACGAAGCCTCATCAGCTGGGGTGTTTTGGGTGTTTCCCACAAACGAGACACGCTTCTGGACCACAGCGCAGCCATCAGCACCGGGAAATGGCGCGCATGCCTGTCGCCGGAGGGACCCCGGGCAGAGCCACGCGTTGGCGTTCCCTTGCCAGGCCCGTGCAGTCTCCTCCAGGCTGGAACATTTAAGCCATCTCACCCCGGCTTTCCTAATGGCGATGCTCTTCTGGGTCACAGACGGTGCTCCTGGAGAACATCCCTCCGTGTGCATTCGGTGCTTCCTTTTGATTAGACTCAGGTTTTGCATCTTGGCCTGGAACAGCACGGAAGGGAAATGGGGTTCTCCCCTCTCCCTTCTGTCAGATTTCCGTTTGTCTCCTTACCCGTGACACTCCCCTCTATCGCCTGAGGAGGGGGTTCTGCCCGACTCCTGTACTGCGGGGGGTACTTCTGAAACTAAATGTCTATTCCCATCACACTGTTCAGTCTGTTCATTCAGTTATATCAGCGTAGGCTACCCGTGGCCCATTTTATTCCGTAATTATCATCCTATATTATCATTACTTATTTTGATGCTCATGTTGTCCCAGGTTTGGCCAGTGGGAACCTACCTCACAAGACTAACTCCCGTGTCTTTCTGTTAAATCCCCATCGTGGGGTGGCGCTTCTTGCTTTCTGGTACAGGAGGTGCTGGGCTCTTCGTGTGCTTTCCTGCCCCAGACCTGGGATCAGCCTCTTCTAGGAAATCTGGTTCCTTCTTAAGACAGTCGGTTCTCAGAAGCGGGGTCTGGGCACCCAGCCCCTCTGAGTGGACGGAGCTGCAGCGTGCGTGTGCGTGTGCGTACAGGTGCACACGTATGCACTTACACGTACATGTATGCAGATGGCTGTGTGTAACATACTCGAGTTTATATCTATAGATTGAAAACCATGAGTTTATTTCAGTACCTCCAGCTTCAGTGTCATACCCTTTCCCGCAGTGACAGCCCTGGATGCTGGTGTCCCTGATGTCGTCACTGGTTAGTCACGCTGTATGTTACCGGTCTCCTGCACAGACGCCCTCTGCCCTCTTCATCCCGCTCGGCCTCTGCTAACCCAGCAATGTGGACACCCTCTTAGGAGGGAGCTCGAGTCCCAGTTTTTAAAAACCAAGTCCCGTGTGCTGTCTCGCCCTCTCCAGGCCGCTACCTGAGCCATCGCGTCACTGTTGGTGGCCGCGCACTGCTATGTGGTGTCAGAGTTCCCACTCTCTTCCTCGTGCACTTGTGTTTCTTGCAGGCCTTTGCCTGTGCACGGTGCTGCCATGAGCCCCCTCGTTGCTGTGCTCGTGGCTCTGCGTTCTGCAGGTGCTCGGGGGAGCAGCTTCTCCGAAGAGGGATTGCTGAGTTGGGTTGTGTGCGCAGGTGTCTGTTATGTGTTTTCAGGTGCCTTCTGATTGCATATGTCCTCCGTGGTCAGAGAGCCTGTTTTTCCTCACCGTTTCAAACCCTTTGTGGATCTTTGTTGATCTCAGTAAGGGCTTCGTGAGGATAAACGTGTATTCACATGTTTATGTGCAGTGTGTGTTAATTTTCTGTGAACGGTGTGTGGATACGTCTTACCCTATTGAGATGTTTTCCAAACAAAAAACTCTATTCACATTCTAACTTCTATGTTATTAGATAGTCTTTGCTATATAAAATTCTTAAGCTCTACTAGGATCAGATGAGCTGGGATCTTCTTTGGTGGTGTCTACAGCCTGTAAGGAGCAGGCTCCTGCTCCGCCCACCCCCAAGTCACAGGTTTGCCTCAGTGTTCTGGCTCCTCGGGGCTTACTGTCTTGGTCTCTCATCTGGATCTCTAACCTCTGATCCAGCTGGAACGTTTTGGAGTATGGCGTGAGGTAGGGATAAACCTTTACATTTTTTTCCAAGTGGATAGCACATGGACCTAATTCTGTTGTTGCTTGGTCCGTCCTTCCTTGTGAATTTGAAATGACATTGGATCAAATGATAAACTCATAGGTGCACAAAGATCTGTGTCCTTCATCATTTGTTTGCTTTCCTTAGCCAGTACCACTAAGCACTATTTCAGTATGCTTTACGGATTGTGGGTGAATCCTAACCTTTTTTTTTTTTTTTTTTTTTGGCCAAATCTAGGCTGGTTTTATTTTTAGGTGAATTTGGGAATCTTTTTGACAGTGAAAAATCCCACCGGGATGTTGCATTGGTTTCCTGGGGCTGCCGTAATACATCACTGCAAGTGCCGTGGCCTCGAACAGCGGCAGTCGGTTCCCTCACAGCCCTGAGGGCTGGACAATGAAATCTCGTGAGGCCACACTCCCTCCGGAGCCCTGGCCTGTTCCGGCTTCTGCTGGCCGCCCCTAAGTCCTTGGCTTGTGGCCGCATCACTCCAGCCCCTGCTTCTCTTCCTGTAGCTTTCTCCTCCACGCTATGTTTCTTGGACCCTTTTTTATAAGGTCACTTGTGGTGGCATGTGGGACCCACCCAGATTATCCAGGGAAATCTCCTTGAGATCTTCAGTTTTTTCCCAAAATAAGGTAACATTCACATTCCAAATCCGACATAACTTTGGGGGGCCATTGTTCAGCCTGCCACAGATAATTTTTGGCGTTTCTTCGAGGATATAGATGAACTTGGAGAGGACAGAAATCTGTGTGGTAAGTCTCACGGGCTGAGCCTTGGTGACATCGGCCCATTGGGGACGGAGAGAGGAGGAGCCAGGAGGAGGGGAGACAGTCGCATTTTGCCGACTTACGGAACCCTGCTTCGGTTTTCCTGGCCTTCCACCGCAGAGGGGTCCTCTAGATCGATGGTCATCTGCAGAACAGTGGCATTGTGTCCTTGCTCAGCTACGTCTCCTTAGGGGACATACTTCACAGTCTTGCACAGTAGTAGACATCTTTGCCGTTTTGTCACTTATTTCAAATGGATCATTTTTAGCTTTTCACTAAATATGACATATCTGGACAATACTTTTATAACCATTTACATCTCCCCAATGTTAAATTCCATAGGAAGCAGGGGATGGATGCTGAATTTCTTCCATCTTCTGGGCACTTTTTAATGGCCATTTATCAGTCGTGTGTATGTGTTTATTTGTCCTCCCCTTAGCTTTATCTGCGAGAGTCACAGACTCCTCATCCTGAGTCCTTCCCGCATCCCCACAGCAGACCCTGCTTCGTCATCGCGCCTCGTTCTCTGACTTCAGTGCGTATTTTCCAGGCCGGTGTTCTGTGTAAAACTCCGTGTTTGTAAGCGCATAGTCTCTCTCCTCCGCAGCACCCGCTCCTTGTTCGGGGGACGCAGACAGGGCCCTGATTTTCCCCTTGAAGCCACCCTTTCCCCCCAGGCCTGAGCCATGTGTTTTGATGAAATGGCTGAGCTGCAGGGGTGGACTCCGCTTGGCTGTGACCAACGGTCATATCCCATCCCCTTGGCCCCTGACTACAGTTATGGGTCCCCTAATGGGCTCAGAACCCAATTAATGCCAGTGAGATGCAAAAATAATTTGTGGGGCCCCCATGGGGCGAAGGAGCTCTAGCTTCCTTGGGATCTACCAGAGATATAATTACTGTTCTTACTGCAAAGCTGGGAATGGATAATGTTATATTATCGTGAGCTTGTGTTCTGTGTGTGCTCTTTCCTTTCCTTTGTGGACTAGAGCAGCGGTCCCCAACCTTTGTGGCACCAGGGACCGGTGCTCCTATGAGAATCTAACACCTGATGATCCGAGGTGGAGCTGAGGCTTTGGTGCTAGCGCTGGGGAGCGGCAGCAAATGCAGATGAAGCTTTTCTCGCTGGCCCGCCACTCACCTCCTGCCGTGCGGCGAGGTCCTGACAGGCCATGGACCGGTAAGGCAGCCCAGAGTTGGGGACCCCTGGACTAGAATGGGTTAATTGCTCTTTAATTGCTTTCATCAGAGGAACATTTTGGTTTTGATTGTCCAACGTGCTTTTTGTTTATGTTCTATTACCCCAGTTCTTTTTATTCCTTCTACTTTGATGCTTCTCTTTCAGTCTTGAATGCTCAGCTTGTTTATCTTCATTCTTCCTTATCCTGAAATTTGCAAGTCTGACTCATCCTCTGAGTGTGGCTTTGGCAGCACCCCTTAGACCTTGAAAAGTAGTATTCTTTGTTAGTTTTCTTTTTTTAAGCCTTTTTATTAGGAAAACTTTCAAATGTATCCCAAAATATTAGAGAAAACTGAAATCTCACATACCTATCACCTGACTTCAACCACTGCCAGCATTTGGCATTTGTTTTATCCTTCCCTGCCTCCCTCCCCCTCTCCATAATTCTTATTTTCAGTTTGAGTATTTTTAAAATAAATCTCAGATTTCATGTCACTTGTTAATACTTAAATATGTATCTTGTGGCTCCTTCTTTCCTGCCGCCCCTCTGGGTGGTGCTGGCGGTGTATTCACCTGCGCGCTCTCGGCAGGTGGGACAGCCGCGTCCCTGCTCTCAGACGCCCGCCAGCACACGGCCAACATGAGCCCAGGACCTGCCCTGAGGCCAGCGTCCCGCTGTCTGACTCAGGACAGGGTGCGGTGCCTCCGCTCGGGTCCGCTCGCTGTGCACGTCCTAGGGCGCCTCCGTGTTGGGTTGGCTCTTTGGGGGACCGCTGTGTCATTAAGGGCTTCCGTGGAGTCTTTACATCCGAAAATAAGATTTATCCCCCAGAGTAGACTGAGCTCCTTCCAGCTCCTGGCGCTGTTCTGTGTCCATTGCAGGAGGAAGAGCACCTCAAGCACACGCTTTGCCCCGGGTCAGACTCGGGGTGGTTTCGTTTCTTACAGTGGGAGGAGTGGGAGGGCTTTACCTGTGGGGCGGAGCGGGGTCCGCCAGAGCCCCTCGGTAGCCCGTCTGTCCGCATCCCGGCCGTGCCGGCCTGCTCTCTCCAGACGCGCCGCGACACTGACGCGGGGGCTTGCTGCGGCCCCTAGCCCGTGCCGAGGCATGCGTGCGCAGGAGCTGGCATTTGGAGACACGAGTGACCCAAGGGTCACGCAGAAGTGCCTTTACCGGGAAGCAGTGGCTGGCTTCCTTCACAAAACAAAGACTAAGAGACGGAGACCCCGAGAAGCCATCTAAGCAGATGGTCACTCAGTAGGCCGCACGTCGGTGGCCAGTGGGACGGGCTGGCCCCGTCCTCCCAGGGTGGGGTGCTCACTCTCAGGGACCTTGTTCCTCACCCCGAGATGCGCCGTGGCCCTGCGGTCCCCGCTGCCTGCGGTCCCCCGCTGTGCGTGCGGCGGCCGGTGAGACCCAGGTGCTGCGGCTTCCCAGGGTCCCCGGAAAGCCTCTCCTTCTCCACGAGCAGCGGTCCCTCAGAAAGTGGGACGACAAGAAGTCAGTTCACGTCAGACTCTCGTCGATGGCGTGGTTTAAGGGAACAGGAGAGGACACGGCTCTGCGCGTGTTGCTCGCCCTCCGCGGCCCGGAGCAGCGGTGCCACGAGGCGCCCGTTCTCCTCGCGGCCTTCCCTGCCCGTGCTTGGGGACGGCTCTAGCGCCGTCAGACTCGGCGTCCGTCCGTCTGTCCACCGTCTCTCTACTCGTGAAAACACTTTTTTTGGCGAGTGGTGTATGAAATCCATGACGTTTGACAGGTGCTCACTTCCCAGCCTCACAGCGCACAACTGAGCAATGCAGTTGGTCTTTTTAAAAAGAATTTTTTTCGTTTGAGGTCCAGGTGGCCTACAGTGCCACGGCAGTTTCAGGGGTCCACCGTGGGGTGCCTCTCTCGGCCAGCCCCTCCTCTCCCCCGGGGCTGGTGCTCCCTCAGCTCCTGGCTGTGCGCCCCCATCCTCAGCAGCTGGAGCGCCCTCCCAGGGACGCTGCCCATGCCTGCCCGCCGCCGACAGCTGGCGCGGGTGGAGCGCGGAGCCGCCCTGTCCCACTGGTGGGCGCGGACGCCGGGGGTGTGGATGAGGGAGGGGTGGCCGTTCACCAGTCGCCCCGTGCGGGGCTCAGGGTCCGGATCGGAGGGTCTGCTGACGCAAGTCCTGCGTGGTCTCTTCTCGCCTCCGCCAGACTCGCAGGAGTCGCCGGGACACGCAGCCGCAAGTCTCTTAAGTGGATCGAGGGTTTGAGACACTTAGAAAGCGGTCGGAATGTGGGGTTCCTGGAGGTTTTTGGGCTCCTTTTCCCCTGACTGAATTTTTAAGACTAACCGGCCCTTGTTGAGAGTCACTGTGCCGGACTTCACGTTCACTGAAACGCTTCTTTGCTCCTGTTTTTTATTTTACATTGTGCGTTCGAAGGCGGGATGACAGGTGTGGGAGCCAGCGTCCCTTGTGGGGAGGGCCGGAGTCCCGGGCACAGTAGGGACAGTCCGTCTTGCGGAGTGGCCTCCGTTCATAGGTTCTCCTGGCTGTGAAGACGTGGTCACTCAGCAGGTCGTTTACAGAGGTCGTTATGGGGCTTCGTGCTCCCCATCGTCCGTTTACCTGGTGCTCTGAGGATAAGGGACAGCACAGCCAGCCCGCCCTGGCCCAGTGCATCTCTCTGTGGAAACGTGGACGAGTACGGGTGAGAGTTCTTAGAAGTGGGACTTGCTGGGTCAGAGGGTATCTGTATTTAAATCACGGCCTGGAATCGAATCAGTAATGACTGTGAGGTTGTCTCAGTAATTACTCCAGCCACACGCTTCCCCACGCCACCTTGGACAGTCCTCGAACGTATTTTTGCCAAACTGGGAGGTAAAAGTCGACCGTCGTGCGCCCTTCAACTCGCATTTCCTTTCGCACAAATGAAACGCTTCTTGCAGTGCTGGGAAAGATGTTCGTATTTTGTGCCTCCCACCCCCTTTTTTCATGGATTGTTGGGGTCCGTGGGAGACATGCTGCAAACGAAACACGGTCTCTTCCTTCCCAGAAGTCGTCGAGGCTGCCCCTCACGCCACACATTCCTCCGTGGACTTTTGGGTCTGGGAGATATTTCCATGCCCGGGACAAGTACCCATTTTGCATTTTTTCCCCTCATCTAAATTTATTCATTGTGAACGAGATTTGGAATAAACGATTGGAGTTTTTTCCTCTTAAGACTGCTACATAAAGTTTATTAATAAAAGCTTTTCGTCGGATTACATTGACGCTTTGGTTTAGGAACCCAACTCTAGGACTGCTGTTCAAGTCAGTTACGTGTATAATGTACAATGTCCTAACGTTCGCCTTGAAACGTAAAAAGAAACACATGAAATTAAGTTTAATATTTTGTTTAACCCAATCCAAAATATTATTTTAACACGTAATCAATGTAAAATAATCAATGTTTTACCTTTTTCTGGGTCTGAGTCTTCCAGCTCCAGTGTGTATTTTTATCATTAAAGCCCATGCCAGCTTGAACCAGCCGCGTCTCGAGTGTCAGTACACGCGTGTCGACGGGACACGTTGGCCAGCACGGATCTGGGAATAGTGTTCCATTTCTTTCTATGGAAATTCATTAGCTCACTTTATGAACCTAATATCTGTCCCCTCTGCTTTTAAAAACTGTTATAAAGTGCATTTATCTGACATGTTCTTGAATTGGGCTCTAAATAAATACTCTTTACTCACCTGTGTAAAGATATTTGCTGATTATTTCGGTATTCATAAAATGATTGCGGTAGAGTGCTGTATTAAATGTTTTATTTAGTGGAATTAAACGCTAACATCCCCAAACAGTGAGATACTCTAGAGCAGATTCTCTTCCTTGATCTTTTGAACAATTTACAGAGGCCCCAGAAGTGTGCAGTGGGAAACGTAAAAGTTGAGAGCTGAGCTAGCCTGGGGACCCGGATGGCGTCTGAGCAGGGCTCGGAGCCTCGTGTCCTGACGGCAGGTCTGGTGCTCTCTGCACAGCCTCGGCTCACTGGGGACGCCGGTAGCACTCAGCCGACACTCGGGTTCAGTGTCTCGTTTGCAAATTACAGAGAAGTCCCTGAACCTGGGACGAGTTACTGTGCCGTTGAAAACGCTAAGTCGCCCTTCCTGTGACTTCCTGAAAAGGAGTGAGGCTGACAGAAACAGTGGGGGAAGAACCAAGCAGAGCGAAAGGGAGCGGGGACTGCAGCCGCTCGCCGCTCAGCTGACCTCGGGCTGCCTCTGGTTTACAGAATCAGCGGCTGCGTTGAACGTGTGCGTGGGAAATAATATCGTCTTCGAGTCAGAGACCGGCTCCGGGTTCCGATGCGTTCAGCATTAGAACGAGTCGGCTTGGGCTGACGCGAGCTTATAGCCACGTCTACATAAGCTTAGTCACAACAGGAGTTAACTAGGAAATTTCAGCCATCGAGGGGCATGGAAACATGCCGTTCTTTGCCCTGACCAGCCACGCGCTCAGTGTGGGAGAGCACCAGACGGGCTGTGCCCCCCCTCCCCTAGCGCCGGCTTCCCACCGGACCGCAGGACCGCGTGGCACCTGTCAGACCTCGTCCCCAGCCCCGCTGCCGTGAGGCCCCGTCAGCAGAGAGGACAAGTAGCGGAAGTGAACCCTGTCTGCACCTTGGCAGTTTTGCTTCTGTCCCAAGCCTCTCGTACCTTGCGTTTTCAAACGTCCGTACTACGCTGGCCAGATCTGCAGTGTGGGCTCGAGCAGATGACGCTGTCACTTGGAGCAGGCTGTCTTCTTCGTGACCCTGCTGTGAATGCTTGCACTGAGGGCTCCGTTGGGCACCAGTGGAGGGAGCGTCTGATTAGGGAAGTGGCTTATATTCCTAGTTTTTATCAAGAAGGGGTACATTTTGTCATATCTCCCCCCTTTTTTTTCTTTGATGTTTTGATGATCAAATCATTTTTGCCCCAGTGCTAATATTGTGGTGAATTATCGTATTATCCTCGTGGTAGACCCCCTTGTATTAATAGAATAAACTTGATTTTAGCATGACATATTTGTGCTTATGTCTCTGGATCAGTTTGCTAGATTTAGATGACTTTAGGCTTTTGCTTTCAAGTACCTACGTGAAATTCACACGTGAAATTCACACGTGAAGTTCACATGTGAAGTTCACACGTGAAGTTCACACATGAAATTCACAGGTTCTTCGCTGTGGTCCTTGCCTGGGAAGTGTTAGTTTCCTGGCGTCTCAGCGAGGTGGGGTCTGTGGGTCATCTCTCAGGGCGTTCTTACAGTGCTGCTTTGTGACAGGGTTGGTTATTTAAAGTTTACATTTCTAAACAGACTCATTTTGGGTAACGTTTCTAGAAATTACCTATCTCATTTGTTTTCAAGTTGTTGATAATACATTTCTCAATAGAATTCTAGTGTTTGACTCCCTTTGAATTCTTAATGTTGCCTATTTATACTTGTTCTCCTTTTTTTTCTTTCATTGATCAATTTTTGCCAGAGCTCTGACTAGTCTTTTTAAAGACTCAACTCTCTGTAGGTCACGTTTATTCTCTCCAGTGCATCTTTTACATGATTAATTTCTTATTTTTATTTCTTTTTACTTTACATTCTATTTTTCTACATTCAGAAGAGGGTGATTAGCTAGTTTTTACTTTTTCACTATAATGTGATGGTTTAAGGTTATAAACTTGTCTTTGAGTGACATTTGTGCTTCGTTCTACAAGTGTGGATATATAACTACTTTATTATAAATATTTTCTAGATTCTAAATATTTTCAGATTTTTTCTTTGACCCATGACCTATTGAGGAGCGAGTTGACCCGTCACTAATTGTGTCGAGGTCAGAGAATGTTATGATATTCTTCACTATTTGTTGGGGGTTTGTTCTTGTTGTTGTTTTTGCCTCAGCTCCTTGCCAATTTTTATAAAAATTCCATTTGAAAATAACATGTCACTTCTCATTATCAGGCAGCAGATATCAAAAATCCGATAAAGTAGGTTTATTAACTACATTGTTTTAATTTTCTGTACATTTTTCATCTCCATAATCGGTTACCAAGAGGCAAGCCAGTCTTCCCCTGCAATCTTGGGTATATCAGTTTCTGGTAACGTTTGGTTTTGACTTTATATATTTTTGTAGCTACGTTACTAGATACACACATAATCAGTCGACTGAATTGTTCATTCCTGACCTTTTTTTTTTTAATAACGCTTCTTACCTTGCAGTCTGTTTTATCTCTCAGTGGTACAGCCAGCCCACGTCTCTTTGGGTAGGACTTGCCTGGAGTGTTTCTTCGTCCCTTTACTTTCAGCCTCTGTGTCCTCTTGTTTCGGACTCTTACATAGCTCATGGCCGGATTTTGTGACGGGCCAGTTTAGTGTATGAAGACTAAACAGTCATTCTAAATTGGATTCTAAATTGGCTTTTAAGTTGCTTCTCTTTAATTTGCTTCTATTGCTTCCTGTTTTGTTTTCTCCTTATTTAATAATTAGTAATAGCAAAAAAAAGTGTCACCGGTAAGTAATAACGCATATTGGGGTGGGTACCTCTGAACCTAACACCTAATCTAAGATAGAGCATCGCCAATAAATTCCATTGGAAAGAGTTTGGGTTTTGGTTTGAAAGTTAAAAAAACTTTGCTGTTACTAGATTATCTTTCAGTTTTTATCATTCATTTAACAAGGGCTAAAATTAATATTTTTAACCTCTCCCCAAAATACTGTAGCTTCGCTTTCCCCCTCCCACCTTATGTTTTATTGCTGTATCATCTTTTTTTCCAGCTCTATTGAAATGTAATGGACAATTAGTGGCTAGTATTTATATTGTACAATTCAGTGAGTTTTTTGAAACTCCTTGAATTATAGTTGGCATTCAGTATACCAGTTTCAGTTGTATAGCATAGTGATCAGAGATCTATATTACTCTCAAAGCGATCACCCCACTAAATCTAGTACCCCTCATCCAGGGGGCATTACATTATTAACCGTCTTCCACATATTACACTCTGCTGCATCTCCGTGTCTATTCTGCAGCTATCCACTCGTACCTCTTAATCCCTTTGCCTTTTTTTGCCGTCTCCCCAATTTCCCTCCCATCCAGTAGCCCTCAAAGTATTTCCTGTATTTATGAGTTTATTTCCGCCTGTGTTGTTGTTTGTTTCATTCTTTAGACTCCACATGTACGTGAAATCATTTGATATTTGTCTTTCTCTATTTGACCCATTTCATTCAGCGAGGCGATATCTTTTTCCATCCCCTTCCTTTTAGTCTGTGTGTGACTTTTAATCTGAAGTGAGTCTCTTGTGCTACCTAGAATCTTAATTCTATCTTATGTTTTAACTTTCTCCAGATTTTATTGTTAGTATGTGATCAATGCTTGAATTCTGGACTTCCAGCCTCTCTGTAGTGCGGGCGGATCTGAGGATGTCCTTGGCAGCCTGGTTTGAGGTTTATTCCCTTCTGAGTGGAACTGTTTTGTTTTGTTAATGTCTGCGTTTAAACTAGGGAATCTTGGGCACGTGGACATGTGGGGGCGTGGGACCTGGAGCCCTAACCTTGCCTGACTGCCCTGCATGGCGGCCAGCACGCAGGAGGCGCTTCCCCTCCACCGTCTGTCGCGCCAGTGGAGTTCTCTTTGTTTTTCCTAGCAGCTGCCTTCTGTTGGGGGTTAGTCCTTTTGGGGACCATGGCTTTATGTGGGAGGCGGGCCTGTTCTAACCTTTGCCCCGAGCCGACCCAAAGCTTCCCAGACCGATGCTAGCCTTTGAGGCGTCCATAGCGGTTGGCAGTGTCTGGTGCGGTTTCGCTGCATGCAGACGTCTCAGAGTTTGTCCTACAGGCTGTTAGCCCGGCTGCACTCAAGCGTGCTGGGAGGGAAAGCAGGCCGCCATCGCCAGCGTGGACACCCCTGGCGTGGCTCGTGGCACAGATTTAACGTGTGGTTTTGTTTCTTTCATCAGGTATGTTTTTAAACCAATTCTTTAAAGGCCTCGTGGGCCCCAGGCACCGTGCGAGCTTCTGCCTGCGCAGCCTCCTGCCTTCGTGGGCAGTTCTTGGACCGCAGGCCTGCCGACTGCTCCCAAATGCCTCCCTCTTCCCCTCCGTCACCCCGTCTCCGCAGCGCTGTGCCTTCAGAAACCAGCCGCAAAGCACACTGTCGGAGTTGCCGGTCCACCTGCCAGTGGCCGTGAGAACACGGGAAGGGGCGCAGAGGAGCCCGTGGTGCTTAGCCAGGCCCTCCCGGGTCCACGGCGCCCTCCCAGGGCCCTGGGCACCGCCCTGGCGATGACTGCCCGGCTCCCAGGGGCGGACTTCACTGCCTCCCATGGTTTCTCTTCCTCCATGATGTCGTGAGGGCCACAGTGTTCCCAGACGCTACTGGGCTTCCCCCCTGACCTCAGCTTGCACATACACCCCCACTCAGCTGTCCAGCGGGCAGCTCACATGGTGCCCAGCGTAACCCGAGTGTCTGCACCCACTCCCCCTGGCCCATCTGGGCTTCCTTCAGGCTCCCTGAAGGCAGCCAGAACCTCCCGCCATCCTTTCCGTCGCGCCTGTGTCCAGTTGAGAAGGACTCCTGGGTGCTCCCCTCCAGATCCGGCCACTTATCCCCCCGCCATGCCAGCCGTAATGGACAGCCATGGTCATCTTCAGGGGCAACGACTGCAGGAGCCTGTCCGCCCACCTCTCCCTCTGGAGACTCGGACAGCGGTCCCCTGAAATACATCCCGGCCTGCCCTGTGCCGGAGCCCCCTCCGCCTCCCATCATCCCAGGCGGCTCCGTGTGGGGACAGCAGGCCACACTGGCCGGACCCTGGGCTTGTCTGACCTGGTCTCCGGTGCCGCCCTGCCTCTCAGGCGTCCCTGGGGTGGCCCCTCCCTCTGCAGGGGTCTCCTGTGCCACCCCCTCACAGGTGCAAAGTGAGACGCTTCGCTAGCCCTGGCGGGTGGATGCCGCCCTGGCTCCCCCCCAGGGCAGAAGCCCCATGAGGGTTCGCTGCTATTCTGTCTGGGTGTCTAGGCCTGGGCACAGGGTGGGACACCCATTCTCAGCCGCGCTCTTTCAAGCACGGGACTGCGCAGTCGGGGGGATTACAGTGTTAGCTGAGGACCAGCCGGGGGCGTTCATAGAAGTGACGGCACCAGGACCCACACGGAGCGGGGCGCGCACACCTGTGCTCCCGACTTTGGAAGCGGGGTGTTCCCAGCGGAGCTCCGTGAGGCTTAGAGCCGGCTTGTCCTCCGCTCCCGAAGGCTGGGGGTGCTTGGGGCAGCCGCCGATTCCCTTTGTGCTGCCCCTCGAGGCTCCTAGTTGCTTTCGGGGGGCGGGAGGCGGAGGCGTCGGGGACCGCTCGGAGAGCGGCCGCCCCGCGAGCGGGCCCCGCGGCGCCCGGAGGGGGCGGGCCTCCGCGGGCCCCTGACCGGAGCCGGGCGGGGGCGGGCCCGGCGCGGGGCGGGGCGGGGCGCCGCGGTCTGACGTGTCTCGGCGGGATTGGAGCCGCCGCCCTATATAGCCGCGGGGGCCCGAGCGCCGGCCTCGGAGCGCAGCGCGGGCAGCCTCGAGCGAGCGGCGGCTTCTCCCGCGGGCGGCGGGCGGGTAGGCGGGTGAGCGGGGAGCGAGCGCCGGGGCCGGCCGGGGTTCCGGGGCTGCGGCGGGGCCGGGTGGCGTGCGGCGGGGAGCGCTGCGGAGAAGTTGGGGCGCCGGGGGCGGGGCCGGGGCGCCGGGCGGGTCTGCCGACGTGGAGCCGTGGCCGGCGGGCAGGGGGAGGGGCCGGGGGCGCCCTCTTCCCCCCCGCACCGCGGCCCGCTGGCCGGTCCCCCCGCCTCCCGCCGGGGCCGCGGCCGCCCCCTGCTCCCCGGCCGGCCCGGCCGCGTGGGGGGGGCCGGCGACGTGTCACCACTGCGCATGGGCCGCGGCGCTGGCGAGGCGAGAGTGAGAAACTTTGCCGAGTCCCGCGCCTGCCGGCCCCTCGCCAGCCCCGCGGCGACAGCGAGGCGACGGGGCCACGGTCACGTCCCCCGCGCACCCCCACCGGCCCCCGCGCGGGGGAGGGGCGGCCGACCTGGGCCCCGGTCGGTGACGTGGGCGGCCTGGCCGTGCCGCCTTCCCTCCCAGGGACCCCCTCCCCGGCTCGCCGCGGGGTGTCACGGGTGTCTGTCCCGCAGGGGAGCCCCGGGACGGGGGCGGGTGGGGTGGGGAGGGGGCTGGCCTGCCGGCCGCACCTCCACCTGCCGCCCGCTCCTGGTCCGGCCTGGGTCCCCCGCCCTCCTCCGGCTGGAGCGCGAGTTGGATGCGCCCCAGGGTCGCGGCCGAAAATCCCATTACGGAAAAATACCGAATTTGGATGGAAGGCGGGAGGCCGAGCGTGCTTCTGCCCCTTTAAGCCTGTCCCCGCCCGCGGGCTCGCGTGGCCTGTGGGAGGGCCGTGCTGAGGTGGCATCTGCGAAAGTTCCTCCCGCTGGATGGTGCCGACTTGCAGGAGCTGGCGAAGCGCACGCAGCCCTCTGCTCGCCGCTCGGCCTTCCTGAGGCTTGGGCCTTGTGAGCTCCCAGCCCATCGGGGTTCCATGGTTTCCCTCCGGAGTTTGGTTTGTGGGTCCTGAGAAGTTACTTTGAAAAAAGTTTCCATTGCGAGTTTGCTCTGGGGTAAAAGTAAGTTCAGTTTTGGAAGCAGAGAGGGCAAAGTCCTGGCCGCTGGCGGGAGGTGTCTGAGGCCCTCGGAACCCGGTCCTGTCCGGAGGGGGAGCGTTGCGAGCGCTGAGGGTCTCGTCAGTGGCAGAGGTGACATTCTTTTGACTGCTGTTCATGGATTCTCTTTTGGCAAAGACTTTTCCTTTTAAATACACAGTGGGCAGAACGTCACAGGGGAGTCATCTCAGTGGTTCGTTCAGAAGCGACGAGGGACAGCTTTCATGTAAAGACTGTCGTGCATTTCTGAGGACCCAGTTTCAGATGTGATCCCCATATGTGGTGACGCCACATCCCCAACATGGCGAGTGCACGGTGCTTGGCAGCGCCCTGGGGCGGAGGAGAACCTGGCTTTTATCTACTCTACTCTCTTCTGGTTCTGTCTGCCGTGTACTTCTAATTTGAGATGTGGCTCTTTTGGCTGTGGACATTTATGCTCTATAAACAGTGTCCAGCTTGAGAAGAGGTCGAGGTCTGTCTTGGGTGGACTTGACTGTCGTGCAGGGGGAGTCGAGAGCAGTGAACGTGAAGGAGGGCCTGGGCCGTCCGGGAGTGACTGAGGAAGCGGGAGGAAGGACCTCGGCACCGGACCGGGTCTGGTGGGAGGGCGCAGGCTGGTCCTCTGTGTCCAGAGACGGGGAGAAGTCGGTTTCGGCACACCGTGGCGGCTGCACGGAGGAGGCAGAGGTGGGGCGTGGGCCCCCCCGGAATCCCTGCCATGCACAATGCACAGACTGCGGGACGGTGCCGTCTGAGGTCCCTCTCCATCCTGACGGGAGCAGCGTTGTTAGCTCCGGCGAGGGCCTGGTCGCCGATGGGTGCTTTCTGGGAAGGTTGAGCCAGAGCCATTGGGCAGGGGTGGGTGCTGGCTGCCATCGGACCCGACCCGAGCCTCAGGTGGGGCTGAGGTCTGCGTTTCCACGTGGGTCATCGGAGGCACGTTGGAGATGGCTTCTTTAAGTTTTGAGAAGTTTCTAAGAGAAACAGCCATCTTATCTGATGACAGCAGAACCCTAGATGTTGGAAGCTGTGGCTCCACTGAATCCATTCAGCTGTGACGTTTCAGAGTCACACTGCCATTCGAAATCTGGAGACGGGAGACCCGGTGTACCCTGTCAAACCAGTCTGCGGTTTCTGGAGGTCCCGCTGTCCCTCTTCAGCCCCCCGGGGGCCGTGCTCACGTGGGGCGCCAGAGGGTCCGACACGCTCGCCCTCCCCTGCGTGAGCTCTGGCTGTGGCGGCGCCTCTTGCTTGAGCCACTCGCGCCGAGGGCTCGGTGGAAGGGCTGGCTGGCCGCGACTTCCAAGAGATGTGTGCGCAGTGTCAGGGAGCCCGCGGGAGTCGTCCCACCTGCACGTGACAGCAAGTGCAGATGGGATTGGCTTGTCACAGATCCCGGCTGGAGCAGACGTGGGCAGTTTCTGTACACAGGCTGCGGTGTGCCTGTCCCCGGGCATCAAGGACAGGCCTGTCCGGGCAGACGGGAGGACTGGTCAGTGGCAGCGCAGAGGAGAGTCGTGGCCATGGGGCGAACTTGGCTGGTTAAGGGGGAGATAGATGTCCATGGATTTTAAGAAGTGACGATGGAGCCTGGGACACCCTGGCGTTGGAGGCCGTCCGGGGGGAAGGTCGTGGGCAGCCCCAGTAGGGTCCGTTGGGGGCCTGGGGCCTGGCTTCCCCATCAGTGTTTGGGCCTGGAGCACCGCGTCTGGCTTCTGGCCTGGCTCAGGGTGGGCAGGCCAGACCCTGGGGGTCCCAGGGAGCTGTCCCCTGTTGCACCTGGCAGCCAGCTGTGTGGCTGTGCGCCTCTGTACCCTGATCCACGGCCAGGTGTTCGTCCTCGCCTCGCTCTGTAAAGCTCTCACGGGAACTCTGCTGGAGGCAGTTCCGAAGCGGCCCGGTCGCCGCCCCGTCTCGTCTCCGCGCTCGGTGCCTCCACGCGTGCGCCCGGTGGGACCGAGGCCCTGGCCTGGGGGTGCTAGTGTCGCTCCCGTGGAACTCGAGCCCTGCGTTTAGAGGTTTTTAAAGATCTTGAATCGTCACAGGTCCCCCTCTAGACGCACGCCTAGCTCATCACACCTTACCGGGTGCGTGCAGGGTGGTGGTTGCATGAAGCGGCAGGTGACCTACCTGGCAGCCTCGCTACCCCGAGTCCCCCAAGGCAAGCTGGCCCACGCCCTCTTATTTCACCGAGCAACTCTCGGTCTCCCCTGGCTGCCGCCAACGCTTCCTTCCAGCCCTGCTGTCTTGCGACCCGGTCAGAACGGACCCCCGAGGTCCACCCCTGAGGTCACAAACCTCCCTCCTTCCGGCGCGGCAGTCGGGTTAGAGGAGGGCGGGGCAAGCGTCACCTGCCAGCTGCCGGCAGTGGATTCCGTGAGGCTCTGAGTGCACGGCGGCTCCACTGAGAAGTTTTGGCACGCACGGGGTCAGCCCCTCAGGTCCCCGGGAAAGCCGCCCTGTCAGAGTCCTAGATGGTTCAGGTTTGGCTCGAATACGCTTTGTTTGAAGCTAATGACCTGAGACCGGAGCTTCCGTTTTCCCCCCAGAAGATTGCCTAAGCGTCTGAGGTTTGAGTAACGCCTGACCTTTCCTCGTCGCGAGGCGGGAGGAGCTGGGTTGTGGGGTGCAGTGAGTAACTGTTCTCCCGTCCTTGTTCCCTCTGCCTCCGCGCCCCCCCTCCAGCAGGAGCTGGCGGGCTGACCCAGGCGGCCTCGGGACGGACTTCCTGGCTGTTGACCGTTTTGCTGGTGAGTCTGACTGTCCTGTCCGGAGGCTTCCTGTCCCCGGCTGTGTGTGTACTTTCTTTCGTCACGCTTCACCCTTCAGTCTCTGGTCGCTCTCGGGAGAACCGCTGTCGCCACACCTCCCGGCCCGAGTGGCGTGTGCACGTGTGCCCTTCAGATGTGTCATCTGCTTCCATCTATTTTTACCCTTTTCTTGTTAAATGTGAATGATGTTTGCTCGGGATTATCTGAACTTGGATTTTGCCTCTTTAACGTACAGCTTAATTTTCTTGAATTTAGAGAGGTCTTAGTAAGTTAAACTGTAAAAACCAGATGCAAAAATTTGCTCTTCTAATTAAATTACTCGGCCCCCTTATCCTTCTTTCCGAGGTGGCGCGAGCCACTCCGTGTGTGACTTGTGTGGCAAGGGGTTCTTGCTCACTGTAGCAGCCCAGGGCTCGCCCGGACTTGGGGAGGGGGGAAGCTGACATTCCCGCCTCATGAGCCCATTTCCAAGTGAAGGGGCTGTGGCTTGGAGGGCAGGAGTCCTGCAGAGGACCGTGGTGTCTGGTTCCTGCCCTGAGCAGCTCTGTGGCCTGCCAGGTTCCACCTCCCACACCTGGGTGACAGGAGACTGGAGAATAACCAATCAGCGGGTGTCAGAGGCACTTAGCGCCCCTCCCCTGGGCGGTCCCTGCTGCTTCCTGCCACTGCTCGTTCCACCAGCCCTGTGAGGCTGTCCCCACGTCCCCCGTCACTGTCAGCAGCACGGGCTGCTCCGTTCCCGGCCCTGTGCTGAGCGATCAGGTTCATGAGCAGCAGAGGTAACAGCTGGTAGAGTGACCCGGATGTTGATCTGTCGCTAGGTCAGACATGGTGGCTTCCAGTGGGCCCCTGGGTGGCGTGCAGGTCACGCGGGTACGGGGGATCCTGGTACTGCATCTCCCCCGTTCCAGGGCGGCTTTTGAGGGGACAGTTGTCCAAGGACCCCCCCTTTACTTGCACTCTTCTCCACCGGGTGAACGTTTGAGTGTCACCGTACATTAGCGATCGTGGGGTGAATCGAACCCCTGTTTTGACGCTCACAGCTCGTCAGTCTCGCAGGTGGCTGAGAGCTGGCTGCTCCCTGACCGCCTTCTCTCCGGCCCGTCCCCCGCTCCAGTGGCTCACCGGACTGTGTAGGCGCCAGATCAACCATGAGCTCCGTTGCCGTTCTGACCCAGGAGAGCTTTGCTGAGCACCGAAGTGGGCTGGTTCCGCAGCAGATCAGAGGTGACAGCCCCCGCCCCCGCTCTTCCCCCGGGCTCTCAGACACCCTTCCCCCCCAGCCCTTGTCAGATCGGTGGCCTTCCAGAAGCTCCTTTTGACCTGATAGCCGCGGGGCAGGGCCAGGGGCAGAAGCGCGTTTGCTCTGCTTCGCACGGCCCCGCAGGGCGCGCGTGGCCATGGGCGACGGGGAAGGCTGGGGACAGGGAGATTCCAAACGCGGACGGCGCTCTGCACGGCCAGGGAATCTGAGCATTGGAAGCGAGCGGGGTTCGCGGTTCAGAACTGCTGTTCCACAGTGGGGTGGCACGGAGCCTGGGCTGGGAAGCGTCCCTGGAGCACCGGGCCCTGACCCGCAGTTCCCTAAGGCAGCAGCCCGGTTGAGGACACTAGTGTCCAGAGGAGTAGCGTACAAGCCAGGGGCCTAAAGCCTCGTCATTTTAACAACCCTCTAAGGCAGAAGCAGGAACTAATGTTTACGGTCTTTGTTTCCTTTGGGAGCTGTATGTGTTCACAGCTGCAGGACAGCTTGACTCGAATGCTAGACTTCCCCCTAGAATCCTTTATCTGCATTTAGATTTGATAAGATTTTCGGTTGAAAGAGCCCATTATTGTACTCCAAATTGTTTCGATATTCCTAAGTTTTCTGGTAGCCACACTGAGTATCAGTTTCAGTGTTATTAAGATTAAAAATTCACTGTGACGCTCACTCTGGCCATGTGTCACGTGCTCATTTCTGGGGCAGTGGTGGCCTAGGCGCTGCTGGTCACTTGTCTCTGAGTGCCACCGGGACTGGGCCCTGCTCGCTGAGCCGGCGGCCCTGTGGGCCTGCATCGTCCCCCTGTCTGAATGGCTGGGGGCAGGGCCCTGACTGCCCTTGTGTAGGGGCAGCAGAGCTACCCGGCGGCCAGTGGTAAACCGAGTCAGACGGCGGCGGCCTGCCCTGTGCTCCGGTCCCTTCACAGCGGTGTTTAGGGGGCCCTGCCATTGCCACACGGGGCGCTCAGCCCCAGGTTAACGTTCACACTCCTGCTGTCACGGAGCCTTGGTTATTGGGACGAAAACCCGACCGTCGAGGGCTCGATGGAGGCCGGACCCGGGTAGCGATTAGGACACCGGCTCCCACGGGTGCTCCCTGCAGGGGGCGGAGCTCAGCCCGGAAGTCGCTCCAGGCGCTCTGCCTGGGGTAGAGACAGGCAGTTCTGGCAGCCGTGCCCGGCGAACCTCTGTTTTGTTCTGCTGTTTAAGGGGCGCTCTGTGCGGGGCACTGTTGCACCTGTGGTTTCTTAAATGCAGCATTAGGAGACTCTTCAGGGCATAAAAATCTCTGTGCAAGAACTGCCTTCAAGGGGCCCAGTCATCGGGACGAGGGGGCCGCCCAGTGTCCGAGCTGACACCAGTCACAAGGGAGGCTGTGCCAAGGGCAGGGTTTGGCCCCTTGGGTCCACACACTGAACCTGAGGGCGCTGGGCCTGGTGGCCTCTCGGGGCCCTTCCCGTGGCCGAACGAGGCGTTGCGGGAGCTGTTACTCTTTTTTTGACACTAAAACTCTCCAAGTGCTCTTTCATCTGACGTTGAAGGCAGTGTGCTTCCTCTTGATCTATGTTGGCTGGTTCAGTTGCCACTCTGAATTCCGAAGAAGAGAGTGACCCTCCGACCTACAAGGATGCCTTCCCGCCCCTGCCCGAGAAAGCGCCGTGCTCGGAGAGCGCGCAGGAGCCTGCCGGCGCCTGGGGCAGCAAAATCCGGCCCATCAGGGCTTCCGTCATCACGCAGGTAGGAGCCGGCGGGCTTCACCTGTCCCTCCGCTCCCACCACCCCCCCCCGCCCCCGCACGGAGCAGCTGGGGGGCCCTGGGCCGGCAGGGAGTGCGCCCAGCTGGAGCCCCGCCCTGCGTCAGCGGCTCCCCCAGCCGCGCCTCTGACTCTTGGGGGGGGTCCCTGCCGGCCACGCTCGGTCCCTCCCCCCAGCCCCTCTCACCGACCGCCCTGTCTGTTCCCTCCACGGCACGTGCAGTCCCTTCGCGTTGGGTCGTGGGTCGCTGCTTCGCCAGGGTCAGCCCTGCCCGGGGGCCTTCCCGCGCCCCTGGGACTGCTCTCTGGCCTCAGCGTGGCGGTGGGCGGCGGGGCCCGGGCGCGCGCGCAGACTCGCTGCTGGGTGCGGGACCCTGAGACGCGCCCGCTTCTCTCCGCGCCGCCCCCGCGCCCGCCCCCGCGCAGGTGTTCCACGTGCCCCTGGAGGAGAGGAAGTACAAGGACATGAACCAGTTTGGAGAGGGCGAGCAGGCCAAGATCTGCCTGGAGATCATGCAGAGGACCGGCGCCCACCTGGAGCTGTCTCTGGCCAAAGACCAGGGCCTGTCCATCATGGTCTCCGGGAAGCTGGACGCCGTCATGAAGGCCCGCAAGGACATCGTCGCGAGGCTGCAGACGCAGGTGGGTGGCCGGGGGGCCCGGCGGCCGCGCCTGGGGTGCCCTGGCCTTTTCGGTGGGAGCTGCGGGTGCGGCAGCGGAACCGGGACGCCTGCCTTGCGTGCGGACCGGTGAATGGCCCGGAGGTTCCGTGTCCCCGGGTTTGAGACTCTCAAACGGAGCTTGTTCAGTGGCGTGGTGAGGACACCGGGGTCAGGCTGCCGGTCCAGTGCGCGGCACGAGGGTCGGCGCGTGGGTGGGTGGTGAGACGCGGCTCCCGGCCTCAGACTTGGGGGGCGACCGGTCCACGTGCTGTCGGTGGTAAACCAGTTCCGTGCGCTGCGGCCGGCACCGGTGCGGGACCCTGGCGAGCAGGCCTGCGGCCACTTCTCCCTGACGGGAATCTCGTCAGATGTCATCTGACAGATGCCGGTTCCGTGGTTGTCGTTAGAAACGGTGTTTCCCACCAGCTGCAGACACGGTCTGAAGACGGGGTGCGAGGCGGAGGGCCACGGGCCGGCCAGCTCTCGCCCCCACCCCCGGCCACGCGCCCCGGGACAGCCCCCACCCCGCTAGCTTCCGAGAAGTCCGTCGTTGCACGCGGGGAGTGGGAAGTGTGGCCCCCTCCGCCCCTTCCCTTCGTGCCGTGTGGCCGTGGGACGAGCAGGCGTCTGGGTCACGCCCGTCACCGTCTCTCCTGTGACCTGGTGTTCGGTGTGGGGCCTTGATTCCCTCCTCGCTCAGCGTGCTTGTCTGGCAGGAGAACCGGTGGGAGGTGCCGTGTACTCGGTTCGGTTCCGGGATCGATCGGGGGACAGAGGTGTCCGCCGCCGAATCCATCGTCATGAAGTCTTTGCCCGGGCGTTCTCACGCCGGACCCGTCAGGGTGTCCGGCCTCGGTCGGCGTCCCCGCCGGCCGCCTGCAGCTCCCTGACAGGACAGATGTGTGGACGGACCTTCACCGTTTCCGCCACGGACCTGGGGTCGGCCGTTTGTCTAAGGAATCTGGACGTTTCTACCAGGAAACGTAACGAGCTCAGCCTGGTGCTTCCAGCCGAGGTGAAAGGCCGCGGGGCTTTGCAGTCACTTGAAGTGGCTCCTGGTGTTCAGGTTACGCTGTCGTCTGCTGCACGGTCGGGGGCATTTGCTTTAGTTTATTTTCAGTTATTAAAGTTATTTAAACGTTCAGCGACTGCAAACTCAGAGCTGTATAATCAGGGACATCCAAAGACGGCTGCTTCCCCGTCCCACCCCCCGCTGGGTGGCGTCCTTAGTCTTCGGGGCTCCCTTCCACCGTTCGGCTTTGAGATAGGAGCAGAAGATGGCTCGCCACAAACGCTGGTCCACCCCTCGCGTTTGGAGGTGTCTGCAAAGCACGACGTTCCTCGCCCTTCTGCGTGGCGGCCTGACGCTCTCTTCCCGCGTCCCTGCTGTGGGCATCGGGGTGGCTTCCCGGCTGCTCTGATGCGCCGTCACGGGAAAGCCTTGCGCGCACGCCGAGTCCTGTGTCACCCAGTGTGTCTCAGACGGGTTCCCTGGGAGCGTGAGTGGCCGAGTCAGGGGCACGTAGGTGTCGTCTCGCCCTGGCAGCCGGGTCCCTCCGCCGGGGCCGCGCGCGCTCTCTGCGCACTGCCCTTCCGTCCTTCTCTGTCAGGTTCAAGTTGTCCATCTTGCTCAGGGTGTCAGGGGTCCCCGTAAAAACCCTTCATCAATCAAATCCATTGAATGTTTTGTTATTTTGAATCGTTATTGGAAAGCTTTTTGCGCTTTGGGTTGTGAGAAAGTTTACTCCTGTGTTCTCTGGTGCTCGTTAAGGGTGTTATATCTTAGATTGTGATCTGTGTGGAATTTTCCGTGGATTGTGCAGGGTTTCACCGTTTCTGTGAGTCCGTCCAGTCGTCAGTGCCTCGGATGTGAGCGGCCGTGACTTCACCTTCTGCTGAGGGTGACGCTAGACCTTCGAAGGGCTGTCTCCCGCTCCGATGCTCGTGCTCCACCTCTCGTGCTGGCTGTGTGTCTCGCTGCTTTACTGTTGTTGTTTTTATTTTTTATTTTTTCTGCCTTTGCTTGTTGGAGGATGGGCGGCCTTCTCCTTCACGTTCTGTGACTGGTGGGTTTTAGCTAAGCTGAAGCTGTTGACCTCTGGCCTCCACTTCCACGTCCCCGTTACTGACGCGGTGGCGGGGTCCCCAGGGTTCGCTCCCTGGCCGTGCCCCGCCGTGTGTCTGCTTCGCTCTCCCACGGGGAGGCGAGGTCGTGCCGGGCAGGCCAGCGCACGGCCCTCAAGCTTCGGGCCGAGGTGCATGGATGTGCTTTGTCACGTGAAAGATAAACTGAAAACCCGCGTGTGCGTGGGCCAGACCTGCCTTGGTCGAGGGCCAGCTGTCTGTCCCTCGGTTTCTGTTTTCTGGCAGATCGTTGTCGTGAGAGGGTCTACCTTTTTGGGGACGATCGTTTGATTTTTTTTTTTCTCCATACGTCTAATAATATGAATTACATAAATGGGTTTCCTGATATTGAACCGTTTGTGGAATGAGCCTCGTCTGATCAGAGCACGTGAGCCAGTGGTCCTGCCTCCCGCGCTGGTTGGGACGTGCAGGCCTTTTTGATGGCCCCTGTGACCCAGGGTAACGTTTCCGCTGTGCAGCCGTGTCCCGTGGGGAGCAGGGGAGCTGGCCGGTCACGGCCCCCCGCTGCGCCGGTGGTGGCAGCCTGACCCCACGGGCGCTCAGCCGGTGGCTGAGACGTGCATCTGTGGCCTCAGGGAGCTGCCGGACCTGGCAGTTTGACTTACGGGCTGAAGGCTTTGGAGTATTTCCATTTTCTTGACTCAGATGAGCTGTCACTTTAACTGAGTGTAAGGAGATGGGAGGAAGGGTTTTCATTAGATGAAGGGCTCACATCTGAGAACAATAGCCCCGTGCTCCAGACACACACTGCCAGGTCTGTGTGCCCTGCCTCCTGCCGTGTCTCAGGCCGGAGACCTCGCTGGCGAAGCGGCCTTTTCAGACCCTGCAGACGCGTTCTTCTCTCCCTGTTAAAGGCCTCGGCGACTGTGGCCATCCCCAAAGAACACCATCGCTTCGTCATTGGCAAAAACGGAGAGAAGCTGCAAGACTTGGAACTGAAAACTGCAACCAAAATCCAGATCCCACGCCCAGACGACGCGAGCAACCAGATCAGGATCACGGGCACCAAAGAGGGCATCGAGAAGGCGCGCCACGAGGTCCTGCTCATCTCCGCCGAGCAGGTGCGGCCGCCCGGACTGCCCGCGCGCGGCAAGCCGCGTCCTCGGGCCGCGCCCCGAGCGGCGCTGTCAGCTTCGCCCTCTCCCTCCAGGACAAACGCGCCGTGGAGAGGCTGGAGGTGGAGAAGGCCTTCCACCCCTTCATCGCGGGGCCTTACAACCGACTCGTCACCGAGATCATGCAGGAGACAGGGACACGCATCAACATCCCCCCACCCAGCGTCAACCGGACCGAGATCGTCTTCACGGGCGAGAAGGAGCAGTTGGCTCAGGCCGTGGCTCGGATCAAGAAGATTTACGAAGAAAAGGTAGGCGGTGTCCGTGTGCAGGAGCGGAGCGGCGTCCCCCTGTCCCTGGCGGGTGGGCAGAGCTCTGCTGGACGTTGTCCCCGCTGTCCCCCACTCTCACCCGCCGCCCTGGCCTGGGGCGGCCACGGGGCTGGACGCAGTGGCCGGAACCGGTCGCATCTGGAGTGAACGGTCAGCTCCGGTCAGTGACTTCGAGGTTGAGGCTTGTTCCTTCCCCTGGGGAGAGGAGTTGGTGTTTTTAGCTCCTACGACTCTGTTGCTGGTCTGGGCACGCGCCTGAGGAGGGGGCCCCGCCTGGGGCTGGTCTCTCCCGCTCGCTCTCTCGGTGGCAACTTGCCGTCCCCACCTGCCCCTCCTGTGTCCCTCCCTCTCACACCCCATGGTGCTCTTCCTTAGAAAAAAAAGACCACGACCATCGCGGTGGAGGTGAAGAAGTCCCAGCACAAGTACGTCATCGGGCCCAAGGGCAACTGCTTGCAGGAGATCCTGGAACGGACGGGGGTGTCCGTGGAGATCCCCCCCTCGGACAGCAGCTCGGAGACGGTGATCCTTCGCGGCGAGCCCGAGAAGCTGGGGCAGGCGCTGACTGAGGTCTACGCCAAGGTAGCATCCCCGAGCTGCAGCGGGCGGGGATGCCGGGCCCTGGGGGTGGGGCGCCCCGCCAGGGGCCCCCCCGCAGCCTGCGCTCCGCTCCGCACACCCTCAGGGTCCCGTCCCGCGTTTCCTAGGCCAACAGTTTCACAGTCTCGTCCGTGTCCGCTCCTTCCTGGCTCCACCGGTTCATCATCGGCAAGAAAGGGCAGAACCTGGCCAGAGTCACGCAGCAGATGCCGAAGGTGGGCGCCGCGTCGGCCGCGCGCTCCGGACCCCGTGTCCGCCCTGCGTTTTGTGACGCTGTGTGTTCTGTCGGGTGCCTTTGAAGACCGTGGCACGGTTTTCAAAAACGGAAGTTTAAAAAATATCTGGTCTTTTTTTTTTTTTTTTTCCAACGAGAGAGAATGCGTATTGCTAGGTTTGGTGAGAACCGTAAGCGGCATCTCGTTTAGTTACCGTGCGTGATAAGGGCCTGACCTCTGCAAAGCAGAACTCGGTGAGGTGTGGGCTCGGGGACCTTGTCTCCCCCACACCCCTGTCCCTCTGGTCTTCTCCGTTCTCCAGAGGGGACAGGGGCTCCCAGTCAACCTGAACAGGAGGGAAAGCCGGAGGCCGCGTCCTTCGTGCTGTGTTCCTGTTCTGTTTCGACGTCGTTTCCCAGTTACTTTCCAGTCGCTTTGCTCTTCCTAAGATCAAAGTCCTGGTTGACACAGATGCGATTGCTTCACGGGGCCGGCCTCCCTCACTGCCCCGTCACGTGTCACGAAACCAGGGCCAGTGGCTTGTCTTGGGCCACGTCCAGGCAGCTCGTGCACCCGGCTCGTGCACCCCTGCGGGTCGCACTCTCCAGGCCGTTCCGAAAGCTGGGACGGTGCGGCGGGCGGTGCCGATCGGCTTTAAGGGGGTGGTTTCGGCGGCAGGCACAGCGTGAAGGGTTTTATAAATTTGTTTTTTGCCAAAGACGATCAGACGCCACAGTATTTAGTATTAAAACAACAGTTGTCTCCCAGCTTCCTTTTTGCGGTGTCTTTGTATGGGGCTTCACGTGAAGCCGCCTCAGGAAGGCACCGGTGGGTTCTTGGAGGTCACGGCCGCCATGCCGCCCCGGCCTGACCGTCCCCTTGCTCATCCTGGTGCGGTAGGTCCACATCGAGTTCACGGAGGGCGAAGACAAGATCACGCTGGAGGGCCCCACGGAGGACGTGAACGTGGCCCGGGAGCAGATCGAGGCCATGGTGAAGGACTTGGTAAGACGCCCCCTCGAGCGCTCCGGGGGCGGGTGAAGCGTGGGGTTGTGCTGGTTCCGCGGGGCAGTCAGCCCTCGTGTCACTCTCAGGGACAGAAGGGCCGTCCCGTCTGCGAGTGACAGTTCCGAGGCAGTCGGAAGCTGCCGGAGTCCCGGGGAGGGTGGCGGAGGGGTCCTCGTTTGAAGAGGCTCTCGGAGGGGCCGGGGGCGAACCGGTTCCCGCAGCCGTCCCCACGCACCCCGTGCTCCCCCGCAGAGTACCCGGATGGACTACGTGGAGATCAACATCGACCACAAGTTCCACAGGCACCTCATCGGGAAGAGCGGCGCCAACAGTGAGTGCGGCTGCGGGCACGGGGCTCCCCACGCCGGCCTCGCCTTCTCGGGGGCCCGGGCCGCGGCCGTCTGCAGCCGTGTGGCCGGGGGGAGCGTGGCCCAGCCGCTCAGTCCTCCGCCTGACCCGCGGGGAAGCACCCCGGGGTCCCGGCCCTCACAGGCCCCAGACGTGCGCGCTGCCATGTGGCCCACCGGCGTCCGTGGCCCTCACTGCCCGGCGCCCCGAGCTTCAGTTAACGGTTTTTAAGTTCCATTGTTTTTTTTGAGTAGCTTTTTGCTTTGTGGTTCCCAAACTTGTCTTCACGTTAGAAATAGCTGAGACCTTTTAAACACAGCGGGTCCTCACTCACGTCATCACAGGGTCTCAGAGACCGATTTTACGTGTAACGAACCGGCCGTGCAGAGGCCGACGACGTGACCCGAGGCGACGTCCCCGCGGCGCGTGTCCGGCCCCGGACCCCGCCCCGCTGCACAGAGAGACCCCAGACGCTTCCCACGGGAACCGCGGAGCAGGGCGAGGTCCGCGGACGCTTAGGGACGATGAGGACAGACGGGGACGCGGACTTTTCCCCCGCCGTCTCCGGTTTGGGGCTGCGGGGGCCGAGCCCCTCCCGGAGCTCGGGGGGCCACAGGGACCCCGCCCTGCTCAGGCCGTCCTCCCATCGCTGGACAGTCTGGGCATTCAGTCACCCCCACGGCACGTCTCAGACGCGGGGGCATCCCACGCAGATGTGGGGAAACCGCACACCCCACGGACAGGGACCTGCTGCGTTCTGAAGTGCCAGCCGCACTCTGGGCCAGCGGTCCCCGGCTCTGTGGTCTCAGCCGCCGGTCCCTTCGCGGTGTCGGCCTGTTCCATTGAGCCGGTGGGGCACGGACCCCGAGCAGACCCCGCTCGTGCAGGGAGTGGGAGGTGTTGCCCTGGGCCGCCTCGTCTTTCCGCTCGTGGGACGGCTGCTCGGATGTTTGGGGGCTTTGGACCCACTGGTCCCTGGTGCGACGCGGTCGGTGCTGAGTCCCACGTGTGTCCCTCCGTGTGCTTAAGTCAATAGGGTCAAGGACCAGTACAAGGTGTCTGTGCGCATTCCTCCGGACAGCGAGAAGAGCAGCCTGGTCCGCATCGAGGGGGACCCGCAGGGCGTGCGGCAGGCCAAGCGGGAGCTGCTGGACCTCGCCTCCCGCATGGTACGTCCGGCAGTCCTGCCGGGGAGGCCACCCAGCCCTGGGAGTGGAGGCCACCAGCGCTCCTGCTGGGCCGCCGCGGTGCTGGGGGCTGGCGGGGGCCGCGGAGCTCAGCCTCGGCCAAACCCCGGCGTCCCTGGTGCCGGAGCCCCAGCCACGGGCGTCGCGGCAGACGTGCTGGATTCTCACAACACAGCCGGGCGGCAGGCGTGCGTCCGAGGTGGGGTCACTGCTGTGACTTAGATGGCGACGGGGAGGTGTGCGGTGGGCCTCGCTCCCTCGTCCCCGACATCAGCACTGTACCCCCCCGGGTCGCAGCCGCGAGTCTCCACCTGGGCCACACGTGGGGCACCTTCAGATCCACATGAGTCCGGTGCCGCGTGAGGGCGCCTTGCCTGGCGTGACGTGTGCAGACGGCCGGGCCCGGCCGGGGCCGTGCAGTGCCTCCCGCTGTCCTTACCTCGGGCCTTCTCGCTCGGTCCCACACCGGTGCCGTGTGGGGTCACAGGCAGGGGCCGCTGTGCAGTCGTGGCTCTGCACACGGCGTGGCGTGGCCTCCTGCTGCTGCCCTCTGGCCGTGCCTGAGCTCGCTCTGCCCCTCGTCCCGGGTCCCTGGTTCTGGGGTGTCCTGTGACTGCATCCTGGACCTTGATCTCTGTCAGCCTGAGGCCAGTCTGATCTGGGACCTCCTGGGGTTCTTCGACACGTTTGGCGGCTGATGGTCGTCTGGGGGGGCTGCGCACCACGGGGGTCCAGTGCCGTGCTGAGCACACTGCGCGGGGGCGGGGGTCGGAGGGCGGGGGGCGTCCCTGCTCGGCACAGCGCCAGCCGCGGGGTCTGGTCCCAGTTACAGCCGAAGCGCTGCGCCGCTGCGGTGACGGTGGCTCCCGCAAGCAGTGGTCAGCTCGGAAGAGTGACATGCGCCGTGTGGCACTCCCGGCCAGGGGCACCAGGGGTGCTGCGGCGGGGGGGAGGGGGCGCCGCCCCCCGGGCCGTGGTGGTGACGCCGCCCCGCGCGGTGTGTGCAGGAGAACGAGCGCACCAAGGACCTGGTGATCGAGCAGCGTTTCCATCGCACCATCATCGGGCAGAAGGGCGAGCGGATCCGTGAGATCCGGGACAAGTTCCCGGAGGTACGGTCCTCCCGCGGCGCGCGGGCCCCGGGGGCGTGCGGTCGGCGGCGCTCGCGCCAGCGGCTGGACGGGCCTCGCGGTGCTGTCTTCTAGGTCATCATCAACTTCCCAGACCCCGCACAGAAGAGCGACATCGTGCAGCTCAGAGGGCCCAAGAACGAGGTGGAGAAGTGCACGAAGTACATGCAGAAGATGGTGGCGGACTTGGTACGGGGCACGTCCCGCCCTCAGTCGTGTGACGGTGTCGCAGGCAGCGTGAGGGATGGGATGTGTGTCCTCAGAACCCCCGCCTCAGGGCACGCTGGGTGCCGGGCGGGGCTGCCGTCTCGGGGACTCGAGCCAGAGTGTCGAGGCCATTTCTCAGCGGCCGAGGGTTAGACGGCAGACGCCGTCCCCACTCGAGCGTTCCGTGGAACCGAGGTGGGGAGGCCCCTTTCCCGTGCCGGCTCCCTTGTTCCCTGAGGGCGTGTCCCAGGAGTCACGTGGCGGTCCTTTCCTCGAGCCTGGCACAGAGGGGGCGAGTGGCGGGCTCCCCTCAGTTCCCACGGGGCGTGCCCGGGGCTCGTGACCGCCCAGGGGGACGGGGGGGGGACCTCCCGGCACCAGCTCGTGCGCTGCCCTGCATGCCGGCGTTCCTGAGCCGGTCGGTGTGTTCTGAGCCTGGCGTCCTGGCCTCTGTCCATCCCCACCCAGCCGCCATCCCAGGGGTGGCGTGCACGACTCCTTGGCCTAGAGCCCTGCTTGCAGGCGCCCGGCCAGACCCGGGTGCTTCCGGGTCGTGGACCCTACGTCTGAGACGGCAGGTCCCGTGGCCACTGAGGGGGCTCTGCCTCCCGGCAGCCCCGGCGGGCCGGGTGGGGGGCTGTCTCGCCCGGCCCGGGGCAGACCTCCCAGGCGGGGAGGAGCGGATGGGGCCTGGTCCGGGGCAGCCCTGTCGTTGGCTGCTGCCCCTGGGGACAGACGGGACGCTCGCTCTGTGGCGTGACGGGGACTGTCGTCGCCCCCGTTGCCCAGGTGGAGAACAGCTACTCGATCTCGGTCCCGATCTTCAAGCAGTTCCACAAGAACATCATTGGCAAGGGAGGCGCGAACATCAAGAAGGTGACGCCCCGGCAGGGTCTGCAGGGGGGGCGTCCTTCCCGCCCGGGGCACCCTGCCCCGCCCGCCCCGCTCTGCTCGGGCCTCACGCTCGCCTCTGCCGCAGATCCGGGAGGAGAGCAACACCAAGATCGACCTCCCAGCGGAGAACAGCAACTCCGAGACCATCGTCATCACAGGCAAGCGGGCCAACTGCGAGGCCGCCCGGAGCCGCATCCTGTCCATCCAGAAAGACCTGGTAACGGGGGGCTTGCACACGTGTGCGAGGCGGGTGTGAGGGGTGTGCGGCTGGGTGAGCGTGGGCAGCAGTGTGTGTCCGTGGAGTCCCCTCCCCCACCAGGAGGACGGACGTACCTGTCGTCCTCCCAGTCGCCTCGTGCCCCCTTTGAACACCTCCGGCCCATTGCTGCTGGCTTCCTTTTCCCCGCTGTCCGCAGCCGGCCCCTCAGCAGCTTCTCCCGCGTCGCGTGGAGAATCGTGGCACCCGCACGCCTCGCCTCGCGCTGCTCTCACCTGCGTGGCCGTGTCGAGGGTCACCCGTGTCGTCACGCGAATCAGTTCTTCCTTTTTCGAGATACGATTGACATAGGACGTTGTTTTCGGGTGTACGGTGTACAGGTCCCACGTGTGTGTTTGTTGGGAAACGGTCACCACAGAGAATCTTGTCGACAGCTGTCACCACACACACACGGTTACAGTTGTGATGTGACAGTTGAGATAGTGCGGAGCTGCTGACCAGGGCGGCCCCTTGCCGTCCACCACTCCGTGGCCTCACGCATCTCACAGCTGGAAGTCTGTGCCCTTGACCCCGTCACCCGTTCGCCCACCCCCAGCTCCCGCCACCACCGTTTCTCCGCGAGCTTGGTTTTCTTATACTTCGTGGTTTTATCGCTGGGTACTGTTTCACTGTGTGGCTAGAGCACGTGTCTAATGTGTGTCTTTCCAAGGGTTTTTGTTTTATCCACAGTGTTGAATTTATTACCACATTTTCATAATGTCCCCATATTTTTCTTTTACTCTTCGTAGTAATGTCATCTCTTTCATTCCTCATGTACGTGATTTGCATCTTTATAAAATAACTTCCTTTTACCCCTGGTAATATTTTTTTGCTCCAAAACCTACTTTTTAGGTTAAAGTGGGTTTCTTTTATTTAGTCATTTGCTTTTCTGGTCACTCCGACAGTTCTGCCTTTTAAACGGAGGTGTTCACAGTTAATTTCATTAACAGCTATGCTGTAGTATGCGTTTTACAATCTATACTTAATTACATTCAGTGAGGTTATTTTTTTTACATTAAAATTCGTGGTGGCACGTGTGTGGAATCTGCCACCTTACCCGTCCGTAGGCGTGCGGGTCAGTGTCAGTCACGTCCACGCAGCCGTCACCGTGTCCGGAGCGTGCTGCCCCCGCGGCGCCCTGTCCAGCCCCGGCCGCCCGCCGGACACGCCATACGCTCGGGTCGGAGTCCGCTGTCCGGCTCCCGGTGCGCCTTTGTCCTTTCCACCCTGTTCCCGTTTTCTGCCTTTTGGTTCGAATGTCGTCATTGCTTTGATCTGCTTTTTTGGCTTGTAACTGTTCCGGTGGTAGCTGTGGGTGTTCAGTGCACCTCTCAAACTCCGAGTCAAGTGACGTCACGCTATGGGAAGTGTCCTTTCGGCACTTTGATTCCC